>CM073777.1:11544100-11854585 GCA_037158775.1 Hetaerina titia | reverse complement strand
TCATTGCAAGTCCTTAGTAATCTACCAGGGTAGCAGTGTAATTTGGGATGGAAAAATTTCGACCGACATCAAGCAAAGAATGCATCAAGCTAAGAAGTGAAGAACCGGGTGGTGCCCTAACACCCCCCGCCATACGCCCTTGCGGCGGCTTGTGGGGTATTGAGTAGATGTAGATGTAAATACTTGCAGCATATTCCAAATGTGGTCTAACTAGAGCAAAATAACACCTCTCTTTAACTATCTGATTACATTTCCCCACCACCCGTTTAATGAAGCCCAGTTTCTTTAAAGCAGATCCGCATATTGCCCTGATATGTGCTCCCCATCAAAGGCGTGGTGTTACAGCTACCTCCAAATATTTTACTTGTTCGGCCGTAATTAGTACTGAACCCTCTATTTTGTAGTTTATGACCTGTTTGCCACTTCCTTTGCTCTAAAATTTCAAAACTGCGCATTTGTCAATATTAAGCATTAATCCCCATTTCTTGCACCAATCCGAGATTGTGTAGAGTCTCTGGAGAGTAGCTCGCGAAATAGTTGGCTCCTTATTTTCCTGTATACCACCGTGTCATCAGCAAATAACCTGTGATTACTACTATCGTGTGCGCTTAAGTCATTAATGTATATTAAGAATAGAAGAGGCCCTATGACACTTCCCTGGGGGACGCCCAAAGTTACATCTCTTTCCGTTGAGCATAACCCATCGATGACTACTATTTGTTTGCGATTTGACAAGAAGTCTTTTTTTTCCAATTAATAATTTTTCCGTTGATTCCATATCATCAAAGTTCGTGTAACAATTTATAGTGTGGGACTTTATCGAAGGCTTTTTTGAAATCTAAGAACACTGCACCGATTTGTTTGTTGGTTTATTTCGATCTAAGTATATCGTGAATGAAAAGACCTAATTGTGTTTCGCAAGATCTGCTCTTCCTAAATCCGTGCTGGTTGTGGCTTAGTATTTTCCTACTATCAAGAAACCTCATTATGTTACTGATAATAATGTTTCAATATTTTACAAGAGATCGGTGTCAAAGAAATGGGTCGGTAATTGGTTGGTTTAGCCCCATCCCCGCCTTTATAAATGGGAGTTATATGGGCTAGCTTCCAGTCGCGAGGAACTGAGCCATCTTCTATCGATTTAAGGGAAACAATTTTTAAAAACGGGGCAATGTCTTCGGCTAATTCCATTAATATTCAAGCAGGTATTTCTTCCGGATCAGGTGATTTGTTTGGTTTGATGCTACGTAGTAGATGTTGTATTCCATTTTTGGTCAGTGATATATCGCTCATGTGATCCCCGGATGGGTGTGGAGGGTCGTGTAATGGTTTGTGTCTTTATTGTAGACACTCGGGAAAAACTTGTTTAAAATGTTTTCTTTTTTCACACTGTCTGTAATAATTTCTCTGTTTTCCGTCTTCAAAGAATGTACAGTTGGACGTTTACCCTGCACTTCCCTAACGTAGGACTAGAAGGACTTCGGATTTTTCCTACCTCGATGACATTTCCTACCTCGATCATAATCATTTAATTCAATATACCATAAACACAGTAATCAACCCGAAGGTCGGTTTGGTAGCTGATGGTAGAGTTCACCCAGTACTACGCCCTATACGGGATAAGAAATTCACACATCAGGGCAGGGAGGTCAGTTCCTTTCTCTGTACCGGTTATGGTTTCCCAGGGACTTATGGTACCCGAAACATCACATAGCTGAGGGTACCCAGAGTAACTTGCACGGTAATCGAACCCGGGTCGATGCAATTAACAGTATAAAAATTGTAAATGTAGATGAGCCTCTAGGGAAAAATTAGTGATACTCAATAACATGTACTTTCACTCACATAATTCTTTCGGTTATCAAAATCCATTCCGCATGACCGCATTAGAATGCCATTAAATAATGCAGTGCTCTAAATGTTATTGCTTGTTCTTCTTTGCCTGTTTTTAAGATTCCCCTTCCCTCCCTCGTCTCTCTCTGTGGGGGGACCCTCCCGTTACCTGCAGCGTAGGGTCACATTACCTACTTTCTGTATCTTTGAGGGAGGAGACCGTTGTATGTTGCATGTCCATGTGGTAGTGGAATTTCAACTTCTTACTTTTCAAATTCTAGCTTGCAAGTTACTGGATAAATTTTTACTACTTTCTAGGAGCTTGTTTTTTTAGTTAATAGTGTAAGTTGAAAGGGTTTTTGCATGAATATATACAACACTATGGGCGCAGGTTTAAATGAATATGTTATTTTGCTTGTGGTTTTATTATCTTTTACGGGTTACTTCTCCTAACACTCCCTGTCACACGCCCTCGCGGCGGCTTACGGGGTACTATGTAGATGTAGATGAATCTCAACGATCCTTAACTCAATTTTCAAGTGCCACCCAAATGTAGCATAACAGGTTGTTTTCCAAAACATTTGAATAAAACAGTGCAACCACACGTAAAACGATATTATACAGGGTTCGTCCGGAAAATAAGTGTACTGACTTTTTCCCGCCGCTCCAGGCGCGCCCAGCACCGCTCTGACGGGCTGCGATTGGAGGGGGGTATGTTGGCATGCGACGCTGAAAAAGGTAGGCTCTGAGATGTGGTGTAGTGAGGAGCTCTGTTAACGCGAACCTCCACGCTCGACCCACGTCACGGAACGCGATGCCGAAGTTTTTGGAGCAGCGTTATTCCATCAAATTTGCGGTAAAGCTTGGAAAATCGTCTACCGAAACTGTCGGTATGATTAACCAGGCTTACGGGGAGTCAGCCATGTCCAGAAACATGATCTTTCGGTGGCACAAGATGTTCGTGGAGGGCAGAGAAGAGGTAGACGACGAACCACGGCCTGGACGCCCATCAACGACACTCACCGACGAAAATGTGCGAAAAGTTCCCGATGTACTGAACTCTGATCGTCGTCTTAGTGTTTGGATGATAGCAGAGCAGTGTAATGTGCCAAAAACAATAGTGCACGAGATTATTAGGGACCAGTTACAGATGCGAAAAATTTGTGCAAAGTTGGTGCCGAAAGTGCTCAGTGATGATCAAAGACTCAATCGTTTGGAGATCGCGACACAACTTGCGGATCACTGCAAAAATGATCCACATTTTTTAGAGAACGTTGTTTCGGGTGACGAGACGTGGGTCTTTGAGTACGACCCGGAGTCGAAGAGACAAAGTGCGGAGTGGCACACCCCATCATCCCCCCTTCAAAAGAAAGCTCGCATGAGCAAATCTCGGATCAAGGCGATGCTCATTGTCTTTTTTGACAAAAGGGGAGTCGTCCACTACGAATTTGTACCTGAACGACAAACTGTAAATGCTGCATTTTACGTCCCCGAAGTGCCCGACAGGCTTCGAAAACGAGTCGCCCGCGTCCGGCCAGCGATCCAAAACATCTGGCGGCTGCATCACGGCAATGCGCCGTCTCACACCGCGCTTGTCGTGTCGGACTTCTTGGCCAAGCACGACGTGGCAACGCTGCCGCACCCGCCCTACAGCCCGGACTTGGCACCACCGGACTTCTTTCTGTTCCCGAAGATAAAGAGGAGTTTGAAAGGAACGCGATACGGGACTTTGGACGCCGCCAAAGACCGTGACGACGTGTCTTCGAGAGGTTCCCGATGATGCCTTCGCGGGAGCGTTCCAGGAATGGGAACGCCGCTGGAACAAGTGTATCGACTCACAAGGGTCCCATTTTGAGGAATATTACCTTAAGATGTGTAATAATTTTTTTTTCCTGAGCTCAATACACTTATTTTCCGGACGAACCCTGTATACACGAGGCAATTTATTTATCAAATGATGTCCCTGATTTAGTGTCTTAAATACAAATGCTTAAAATTCTTCAAAATACTTTCTCCGCCTCCATCAAAATACACTTCCCTGGAGACGTGTCTGCCACGCCTGGAAGGCACTCTTATACTCCTCTCGACGGGAATGTCTCTCAGGAACGTCCATTAACATGCTTTTGGATGTTATCCACGGTCTCCCAATGCTTTCCTTTCAGGTCTCTCTCTTAAATAAACGGGGAAACAAAAAAGTCGCACGGAGCCAAGTCGGGACTGCAAGGGGCCTGGAGGACCACCCTGGGGGTGGTGCTCAGAGACAGGAAGTTGGTAACAATGAAGGACGTGTGGCCGGGGGCATTTTCATGGTGGAGCTTGACCTTGTCTTTGCCGTGCTACAAATTCTAAAAACACACTTCACGCTGAGGCTGGTTTTTCCGCTCATACTGCTCGGAGCAAAGTGTTGACCGGTTGTGTTCGATGGGGAGGCCTCACACCACATTCCCGCTTTTACCGCTTTGTCATTGATAGTCGCGTAAGAATAAACTCTTGCCCAAAACTTTTAATTAAGGACCGTGTACGCCATTTAAGGATTCGTTTACCCTCGGAGAAGCCCAATGGCATAACCCTACGAGAGAGAAACACCAACAATACGGTACAAATCTCATCCTTATTTTGCATATTTCTTCATTTTTATTTCCTATATTTCTTCAAATATATTCCATTCGTATGGCTAGCGTCCTACCACTCCCCCCCCCCCCCCGGATTCATGTACTTCAACCGTGCATGCGACAACGCACACATGAAGCAAGATTAAATCTTTCGCCTTTTACTAAAGATTTCCGTGGAGGGGATCATTTCTGTCTTACAAGACAATTTTTGACTGAGCCCAACCCTGTTGGGCCAAATAATTGGTAGCCACATCTCATTAATTAAAATACCAGTAAGAAGCACTATGTACCTACAACAAGGATGATTAGTGCAAATTTCGTAAAAGATAGGCTGTTCACTTGTGTCGTCCACAGATAACTATAAATCGCCTGATGAAACTTTTGTAGATTACGAATGATTCTTGCGAATTATGAGGAATAATATAAACGGGAAAGGACACCGCAAGGCTCCTCAACGAAGACCTGTGATTTTCGGTATTTCTCTTGGATTGCGGAGTATTGGCATGAGCATAATTAATTTATCACTCGGAGAGGTAATCTGTTAAAAATTATTGTGCCATTTAAGTTCTTCGAGTTCAAAGAGGTGTGCGCAATGCAATTGTTGGAATGCGCGGATTCCTCCCGGCGCATTCCTATAGCGCAACGATGTTGATTGCCGTCACGAAAGGGGAATGTTTGCAGGGGTGACAAAGGCACGCTTAATCACGTGCCACGGGAATGTTAATCAATTAGCATTAATTGAGGGCCGAGGTACAGTCCAAGCACAACAGTGCGGGGAAAATCTTCCAACATATTGATACAGAAAGTAAATGATAGTAAACCAATCAACCATTCGTGATGCATTCGTTTTGAAAGGTAAACATACGCGAATTAACTGAATAAGCGATCAAAATCGTGGGAATAAATGTTTATAGGATACTATTTAATGACCATTTTCCTCCAAATCGATGATAATTCCCCGAAATATCATCGAACATATAAATTTAATGTGCAAATTAGAGGCAGGTTACACATCAAAAGACATTCAGGACATATTACAGGCCCCCATTTACTGTGGCAGATCATATCACCAACCTAAATTCTAAGAGATTTATTGTGATACGGATAGATTCAAAATGTCGCTTCACACTCGAACCATTAGAGATCAAAAAAACATGATGGTAGTCGCGTAGGAGATAATTAGAATTGACAGAGTGTATATTTGTCAATATCGCGCATGTTTATTCCTGCATGACATTCTTTTTATTCAATAGACCCATCTCTTTAACTGTTCTACAGCATGAATAGAATTTACGTATCCTGTTATTGAATACTTTTGGCTTGCTTAAGGGACTGCAACAATATCATTCATACTGACAGTGAGGCTAAAGCCAACATTCTAAACGAATTCTTCCAGAGCGTCTTCACGAACGATGTAGCCACCGCGTATCTCCAAGAAACAATATATACTGAACCCATGACAAAAATAACAGTGGACGAGCAAGGAATTGCCAAATTGCTCAAAGACATCAAACCAAACAAATCCCCGGGTCCCGAAAATATACCAGCTCGGGTGCTAAAACACTTAGCTCCTAACATCGCCCCGTATCTCGAATTTATATTTAACAAATCACTCACTGAGTGCAAAGTCCCTAAGAATTGGAAAACCGCGCAAATAACGCCTATTTTTAAAAGTGGTGACAGGGAGGACCCCAGCAATTACAGACCCATTTCTCTCACTTCAATAAGTTGCAAAATTTTAGAGCACATAATTGTCAGTTCCATAATGAGACATCTTGATAACATTAACTTTTTAAGTGACAATCAACACGGATTCAGAAAAACCCGCTCATGCGAGACCCAATTAGGATTGTTCGCACATGACTTACTTTTATCGGGTGAAAGTGGTAGGCAAGTGGATGCGATCTTTTTAGACTTTCAAAAGGCATTTGATAAGGTTCCGCATGGTAAACTCATCCATAAATTAAAGGGCGCAGGTATACACAAGGGGGCAATAAATTGGGTTGAAGACTTCCTTTCAGACCGGGAACAGAGGGTAGTCCTTGACGGCGCTAGTTCTACCAGCGTAAGAGTCACCTCGGGGGTTCCTCAGGGAAGTGTTATCGGACCGTTACTATTCTTGATTTTTGTTAACGATCTGAACCGCAAAGTGAAAAGTAAGATAAGGATGTTCGCGGATGACACAGTGATTTATCGGGAGATATCTGGGGATGAGGATCGTTTAATTCTAGCACGTGATTTAAATAGCATTAATGAATGGTGTTCAAAATGGGGATTGCCTTTAAATCTTAATAAATGTTCGGTGGTAAATTTCTTTAAAAGATCCACGGGATTAGTTTACAAATTAGCTGGAGTTGACCTTGAAGTAGTTGATTCTGTGAAATACCTAGGTGTTACATTCACTAAAGACTTAACTTGGGGGACCCATATACGTAAAGTCTGCGGGCAAGCATATAAAAAATTAGGATTTATTAGACGCATTGTCGGTAGAAGTGACTCCAAGGTCAAGGAACGTTGTTATCACGCTCTTGTAAGGCCCCATTTAGAATATGCATGTAGCGTATGGGATCCGTGTGAAAAAGGCCTCATTCGGGAAATTGAGAAGGTCCAACGCCGGGCAGCTCGTTTCGTGAAAAACTGTTACGATAAAACGAAAAGCGTCACTGAAATGCTTATGGAGTTGGGATGGGAATCATTGGAAGAAAGACGACTCAATGCTAGGTTAAACTTACTAAATAAATTCGGATCCGCATGTTTCAGCACCGAGGTCTCGAAAATTATTCGCTCTCCAACATATATAGGTCGCTTGGATCATGTGTACAAAATTCGGGAAATAGATGCCAGGACTAGCAGACTCAAGGACTCCTTCTTCCCACGGACAATACGGGATAACAACTCTAGGGTTACACTCGGAGATAACAAAAATGCCACTTGCCACCCTCCGCGTCTAGGTAACAATTAGTTGAACTCAATTGCATGCACTTTCACTAGCCTCCTGTGTGTTGTGTCAAACCCTTCCCGCATGCCCGAGCGTCTTTACGAACTTCATGCTCCACCCTTCCATCCCTTGTCCCTCTCCGCGGGTGTGCCCTCCTCCCACCTGCAGCGTTGGGCCAGATTCCTCACCTTGGGTGGGAGAGAGTTTTGTGTGGAACGCTCTTGTGGTGGTGGTGTTTCGCCTGGCTACTTGCTATAAACTAGCTGGCACGTTCGTGATAGGTTTCTTGCTGCATCCTAGGGTGGAATTATTTGTTGTAGGTAAGCGTATGTACTTGCATGCTTTTGGAGTGAGGATAGGTAGATGTGTGGTTGCATGCGCGTCGAATGATGGGGTGTTGCAATGAATGTGTGCACTGTTGTGGATTGGGGTTTGCATGTGTGTGTTGGTTTTGAATGCGGTGTTTCTTTTTTCCTTTTTTTGGGTGGTGGCCTAACACCCCCCGCCACACGCCCTTGCGGCGGCTTGCGGGGTATTATGTATGTAGATGTAGATACTGCTGCATGTAAGTACTGTATTTCGTGTGATTAAAGTTTATTAAGTGCATTCATAAATCATATTTGTGTAGAGGTTGCATGATTTGGTTTTGCCTGTGGTTTCATCCTAGATTGCGGGTGATGACCTAACACCCCCGCCACACGTCTATGCGGCGCCTTATCTACATCTTCATAATACCCCGCAAGCCGCCGCAAGGGCGTGTGGCGGGGGGTTTTAGGTCACCACCCAAAAAAGGAAAAAAAGAAATACCGCATTCAAAACCAACACACACATACAACGTGGCAACGCTGCCGCACCCGCCCTACAACCCGGACTTGGCACCACCGGACTTCTTTCTGTTCCCGAAGATAAAGAGGAGTTTGAAAGGAACGCGATACGGGACTTTGGACGCCGCCAAAGACCGTGACGACGTGTCTTCGAGAGGTTCCCGATGATTCCTTATTGCGGGGCATTGCGTGGACGTAGGTGTAGAATTACCAGTTCAAATTTACTTAAGCAATTTACTTCATCGCAAATCGAAGCTACCAACCCCCAAGTTAGATATTTGAACGAATAATAATATTAATTTAAAAAATTGCGAGGATTTCTATCACTGGTGTCCCAATTGGACCAGCAGAAGGCATCCAATGAACTAAATGATACGAAACCCTTTTCATAATAAGTGAATGATTCCTAATCGCCGGCACTGAAAGCCAATTTCGAACATCTTTCAGATGTAATCTTGGCTTTGATGCTTAATTCCACGAATAACTCGATTGATAATGCGTGTACACATTTTAATTTTTTGTCCATCAAACATTACTCTGGCCAACGTTTATAAATAACGCCGCCTTCTGTTTCAAGGGATTAATATGGCCAGCCGTTTATTCAGGCATTAGTTGGGCACTAAATTAGTGAAACATACAACGGTTCACCCTCTTCGAGATGATGTAAAATAATACTTAACGGAGCGCTGAGTATCCCAATGAGGGAACAGAAAATTCGGTATATCAATTCCGCATGCCTCGACTTGGAAAAGTGTCTCAATAAACGGGAAGAGGGGAGTGGGGGGAACGACCCCCCTTTTCCCCGTTCAGCTGCCGACGCAAGGGCAGGACCGGCGTGGTTCAAATAGCTTGCTTGCGGGAGGGAGTGGGCGGGCGGGGGCGTGCCGCGTGTGGGCCGCACCATTCCGAGTGAGAGACGGAATATTTCCGCCAATTTGCCTCAATTCCGCTCTCAAAGGGAATCGTAAAAGCGGGCGTGAATATTGAGGTGGAATCTCATTTGCGTCATTCCTACCATTGCCGGCACATCGAGGCTAAACGATCCCAAAAAGGACAATACCGCTAGCCGCACTTGCCCTTAATTGGCGATTATTTGCTCGGGTGGAGATTGATAAAGCCAAAAACACTCCGGACGCCGATGTCTTTCGTTTTCCATATTTATTTATTCCGAACGGTGGTGCAAAGATTTAACAATATCAGGCGATAATCCTACGGAAACGGTTGTTATTTCAACTCCTTATATCTGAACCCAAATCTGGTGTAAGAACTTTGAAATCGAACGGATTCAAGCGCCCGGAATGACTTGCGAGTAACCTCAGCTAAGTATTGATGCAGCCACTAGTACATTCAGCCTTTCATTCACTTGGCACGTATTTCATGCTGATGCATCAAATGAAATGTGAAGTACCACCACAAAGTTAATAAACTAGAGAGTTAAGATGTCGAACTGATAGATTAAAGATCAATAATAGACATGACATCAAATAAACAGTAGAGATCATAATAGATATGACAATAGATTGTCGAACTGACACATTCAAGTATTCGTTTCTCCCACGCACTATTCGCGACAACAATTAAAGAGGTAACACTTAAGAATATGATAGGTACGCGTTGTCGAAATTAGGGGTATAGTCCAATATTAAATTCCCACTAAAAACTCTCTCCAAGTCTGGCTTCCTAACCCCCCCCTCCGCCGTGCGCCATTGTGACAGGTGGGGCGTAGGCGAAAGTATATTTAGTCTATTGTATTTGTGAATTATCTGTCCGGAATGCGTAGAATACTAAGTGGTATCTGAATTGCATGTATGCCTGCCTTCTTTCGATCTTGTCCTCTTCGTGTATAGGCATAGGAATACCTACTAACCATGTAATTCTCGTAATATATGAGGGCATGTTGCATGATTGGTGTTCGGTCGCCCCCTTTCCACTTTGGTTTTTGGTGGAGCGAGGTATGCCAGGTGCAGGAGGCAATAGAGGGAATATATGTAGAATGGATAGTGACCTACCACCCCCTGCCACACGACATCTTGCGGGGTATTATGTATATGTAAAAAGTTAAATGTAATCTAAACAACTGAAGGGTACTTAAACACCGGGTGAAAACCGTAGAGAGGAAATTTTGAAATCTGTAACGAGTGAGCAAGTCACATAGAATACTTAAGTCAGACACGATGGGAAGCTGTTGAGAAATAATATTTATCGAAAAACTTTCTGCATATTTCTGGTTCGCCAAGAGAGAGGACTTCTTTCCGCTTCGCGAGCGCATGCCCCGGTAGACGAGCGCATTGTCTGAAGGCCATTGCGTTCTCCACATCAGACACATTTCCAGACAGATACACACTGATCTCATAAACTCCTCAGAGCGATAACACAGGCCTAAAAAAATTTTTTTTTTGGTGCCGGGAATCTTTGTGATGATTTTAACTATATTTGCAGAGCTGAATCCAAATATGAAATCTGTTTTTATTTAACAGCTCTACTTTTTTTGATATGGCACATCTTACGATTATTTGTTTTAATATTTGATATATTCCAGAAAATAATTTTCAAAGTTAAATAAATCTATAAGTATACTAATTTATAACCACTCTGCGGTGTTCCTTTTATTTTCAATAAACTGTCAATAAGTTTTATGTATATTTCTATATTGTAGGCCAATGAGATAATTATTAATATAATATTCCCATATCATCATGTAGAAGATTTTTTTACGTAAGTAACAACATATCTATATCTTGAAAACTATAGCTGATAGGAAAAAACTAGTGTCATAATTGGATTCAGCACCCCAATTGTTCGTTAAATCAACATTAAAAGCTCCGGCACCAAAAACACTGTGGGCCTGTGTAATCTGGAGTTGGTGAGTCACTTAAAACGAGTGCGAGGAGAGATCTCAACTTGAGAAAGATCGGGAGAGGGAGGAAGGGAAGGAACTTCCCTGTCAGGAACCCGAATGAAAGCGTACCCTCCGAGAGTGTTTCGCTGTAGCGTCGTGGGTAATCAATAGGGATCCACGTTCTTCACTTAGATTCGTCCCTAAAAGCACATTTCTCATTTATGGGAGGAGGCACTCGACTTTCCGATGGCGGATCGAGAACGCATTGTGGTTGATTTGGAACTGAAATGGCAATGAATTCATTATTGGCGTTACGTGATGAGACCTCTCCGTTGTTTCCACGTTGCCAGGTCCACTGGAAAAATATTTAACAATATGCATCGATGTGAAAATTATTCTAAAATCAGGATGTCGCTTTTGTTACTCAGAGGAAGTCTTTCTGAGTCGGGCGTGACTAACCTCCGGCATGACCGACCATTCTGGCTCGGCGTAGAAATCAGCTTTTCTCCAAACTAACATTTGAACGAAATATTCATAATGTTATTCTTAATATCTTATCAATATTTTTAACAAAGGAATCGAGTGATGTCACTGCGACAGAATCGTGCGATAAAATCAGGATTCGAAATTAGTTTTCGTTTTGACTATTCCTCATGCAATTTACCCTTTCGTCGCCAGAGGCCCTGGATTGACCGTTTTCCGAGGCACGCGACGCTTAACCCAAACCTTATGGCTCCATTTTTACACCCTTCCGAGTCACTTCAACCAGGGCCGTAAAACAATAATTGTATACCGTAGTGCTATCGCGGTCAATATGAAGTCGGAATGGATCAAACGGACATATGTCAAGTATTGCATGTGTTACATATGGCAAACTGACATGTCATGCATGCCACTTGCTGTTTTACAACATCCCATTACTCCGGCGGTCACTTGGTAATAATTAATAAACGAAATAAAATTATTATTAGCAGTACCCTAATCATTCTCCTAATTCCTTAAATATCACGATAAAGACATTCTCAACCCAAAACTACATACGTGATAACTATTGCAACACAGCCTACTTCCTATATCCATCATATTTTTTAGGAAAACAATTTCAGGTATTTTCCTATTGTCTTCCTATAGAGGTTTTCAAACGTGACACGATCCTCGGATGGCCACCACACTGGGGTCAAATGTCTCAATAAGAAACCTGCTCTTCGAGGACTACCTTTCGTCTGCCTCCTTTCTTATGATGTATCTGGCATGGATTACTTACGTTACCTGGGGCAATTTTCATTGCTTCCGCCCAGAACAGATCTAGGGATCACTGGAGCACACAGGTTCTATAACCACGTCAACTTTGACCATAGAATGGCGCATTTTATCCTAAACAGTTACCAGCTTTGTAAAAATCAACTTTAAGCATAGTTCTGTACTTTACCATGCCTCAAAGGAACGATTCCACAGTTTCCTTTCTTGAAACACTCAAATATATCACATTATTTGAGAAAGAGAGAGAGTAGTCCCTCTCAAAATTCCCGCATTCCACTATTTCTATCATCCGAGTAAGTCACTTCCAAACTTCCTTTGCCGTCTCCGACTGAATAGATTACCAACTTGTGCCTTTCATTCCCTCCCTTACGACTCGATCGCCGTGCATTTATTCCTTTACAAGATATTCACTGTCCCCAACTCTTTCAATGCCATTCCCACATTTCATGTCTGAATTTATGCTTAATTCAACTTCACAAAACCAGGTTCCTGCTCATAGATTAATTCCTTTTATTCTTCCAAAGACCCTTATACCCTTATTTCTCTCTGAATAAAAAACCCTTCCTTTACGTCCTTCCCCTTTCGTTATATTTGATGTCTTTTCATCATCGTGGCCACACCAGAATCCTGAAACTACAGCCTCCGACTGCAGTTTCTCTAATTTTTCCTAGGACGACGACGTGACCTCCCTGCATAGTGTTTTGCAACCAATTACAAAGTTTAGTTCGCCTGTGCGCCGATGAATGCGAGAGCTTCTTTGGAATCTCTTAAACGTGATCGTGTGGAACTTGGGTAAAGGGCCTCAAGGGTTTATTTCTTGTCTCATTTCATCATGCCCATTTTCGGGGGAGCTGTGCGTTAAAGTGGATGAGGAAATGGGGGGGATGTTGGGGAGGGGGGTTGGGGGGGGGAGGTCGGTTAGCAACCACTCTCCCCCTAACTCCAACTCTTGCCCGGTGCAACTAAGGTTTTCGGTAAGGGCGCAGGGGACACCTGGAAGCATTCTCAGCGGTCGAGAAGACGAAACAAATTAAGAAGATTAGTTAAACTTTTAAATTTAAATGACGCTCCTAATCTGCGTCCGCCGAGAAGATGCCCCCACGCCCCGTAATACCCCTGGACACTACCCCAAGAGCCGCCCCCTCAGCTGTAGCAGATTTTAGTGAGGACAAAGGCGGAGGGAATTCGGGCGAGGGACAAGGTGATAACACGGCTCTCCTTGAGGAAAACCAACGAAATCAACGGGAAACGCCACGATCACGAGACCCTTCTCCTATCCGCTGACAGAAGGGTCCTATAGTGCTGCTGTGCGCGGTGGAGGGCTAGCGGGAGGAGGGAGGGATGGCCGAGCAGGGGTCCTATAGGATGTGCAGCGTGGATTCGCAAATGAGAGAATTGGAAAACGTTCACCGTTGCCATGCGAATTTCATGCTCATTCAACACGCGGAAGAGAGGAGGGGGGCAAGGAGCAGGGGGGGGGCAAGGAGCAGGGGGGACGGCGGAGGTGAAGGAGTACCCTTGGTTCAATAATGGGGGATGTGGTGCAATTACGTTCTAGTTTCTTGTGGAATTCAATTCCTCTCCGTCGGATACAGGTACATCGGAAGACCCCCGGAATATTCAAATAATCTTGAAATTACTCAAAGTCCGAACTTGAAGCCTCTATAGCCACCTTTTGGCCGGTGAAATGATTGTCTCACGGAACTAAATAATATTACTTCGGGGTATAATTAAGCTGCTGCTCTTAAATACATGTGGTTTAAATGAATAACGGGATTTTAAAACTTTCTGTTTCGGTGAAGCAACTGTAACTGGTGTTTCTTATTTTGATGTGCTAAAACTATACCTCTTTCCTCAATTTAAAGAAGCTAAATCAGAGAACTTTATTTGGCAGCAAGATGGTGCGTCGCCTCACTGGCATAATGATCAGTACGCAATGTGTTTAATGACGTTGTACCCGGCCCCTGGATTGGGGGATGACAGGACTTGTTCCGCATGACCTCCGCGTTCACCCGATCTCTCACGCCATGTGATTTTTACCTTTTATGGTTCATAAAGGATCATAAATGTACGCGCCTCCACTACCAGCTGACCTACACGACTTGAGAAACAGGAATGAAGCAGTTGTTGCAACAATCACTGCTGATTACACACTGATCAAGCTTTAGGAAGAACTCGCCTATCGGCTCGATGTGTGCCGTGTGACAAATGGAGCTCACATTTAACACTTGTAAAGGAATACTGTTTGAGTTGCTCCTTTCTTGATGTAAAATTTAGGCCTCATTTTGAGTATGCTGCAAGTGTATGAGATTCTCGTGAAACAGGCTTAATTTTGGAAGATCGAGTTCACCGTAAAACAACTAGGTTTGTGAAAAGTTCCTATCAAAAAGGTTAGAGTGCCACGACACTGTTGGAAGAATTAGGATGGGAGCCACCAGTTGACCGTAGGCTTAAATACAGGCTAAATTTACTTCGTACTATTTTAGGGCAGGCTACATATCTAAAGACATTCAGAACATGTTACGGACCCCCACTTACAGGTAGATCAGATCACACCCTAAAATCAGAGAGAATTATAGTGAAACAGATAGATTTAAAATGTTGCTTTAACCTCGAAACATTGGAGATCATAATAAACATGAGAACAATCGCGTAGGAGATAATTAGAATTGGTAGGGTATATAATTTTCAATATCTCGCAAGTTTTTTCCTGCGTGCTTTTTTATTTAATAAACACATATTCTTAACAGTTCTACAGCATGCTTTGAATTTACGTATCCTGTTCTTAAGTATTGTTCATATTAGTACATTCATTCGTGTGACTACTGTTTGCCGAGTGCATGAATAAACTAATATTTGTGTAGGGGTTACATGATTTGGTTTGGCATGTGGTTTTATTCTAGTTTACGGGTGGTGCGCTAACACCTCCCGCCACACGTCCATGCGGCGGCTTGCGGAGTATTGTGTGGATGTAGAGATGTAGATATTCATTTTGAAGCACTCAGTTTTATGGGCTGGTTACAGTTGAACACCGATCTTTCCTTCTGACGCTTTAGCCATGCCTCCCTCAAGTTTTCTATCCCCTTTGCTATGTGAACGGACTCGTACGTTGTCGCATTTAGAAGGGTACGTTTTAAATCAGAAGTTCTTTTTAGAACTTTTTCAAACAGAAATCTACACTACTCAATAACCCGCAAGTCGCCGCAAGGGCATGAGGCAGGGGGTGTTAGGGATCACCCGTAATTTACAAAGAAAAAAACCGCATGCAGACGCCACAAATTTATAGTCCACAAACCAAGCATGGTAAACATTCATGCAAGAACCTTTTACCCAACACACATGAAAACCCACAAACTACCAACAGACATTCACATGTACCTATATTTAAACCTAATATATTTGATTTTTTTATTTTGTTCCGACTTGCAACTTATATGTTTTTAATATTTTTAGAAGGACTTCGGTTTCTTACTATTATGATTTCTGATTGTTCTGGAAAAGAATGAGTATTTGAATCTACATCTACATAATACCCCGCAAGCGGGGGTGTTAGGTCGCCAACCAAAAAAAAAGAAAAACCGCATCCAAAACTAACACGGTGGTTTACAGGGTAATAAGGAGCCAACTAGATCGCGAGCTACTCTACAGAGACTTAGACACAACCTCGGATTGGTGCAAGAAATGGGGATTAATGCTTAATATTGACAAATGCGCAGTTTTGAAATTTTAGAACAAAGGAAGTGGCAAACGGGTCATAAACTACAAAATAGAGGGTTCAGTACTAATTACGGCCAAACAAGTAAAATATTTGGGGGTATTTCCAGCACCACGCCTTTCATGGGGAGTACATATCGGGACAATATGCGGATCTGCTATAAAGAAACTGGGCTTCATTAAACGGGTGGTGGGGAAATGTAATGAGATAGTTCAAGAGAGGTGTTATTTTGCTCTAGTTAGACCACATTTGGAATATGCTGCAAGTATTTGGGTTCCTTGGGAGAAAATCTGGCAAAAAGTGTTAGATTTAGTCCAGTGAAAATCCGCCAGATTCGTGAAAAATATATATGACAAGAACACAAGTGTAACAGGTCTCTTAGGGGATTTAGGCTGGCAGCCCCTTGAAATACGAAGAGAACAAGGGAGACATAGACTTTTGGAAAGATTCAGCACCAGCGAGTTAAACGATGACACAAAAGGAATAATAATGGCCCCACACTACTTAGGTAGATCAGACCACAAAGATAAAATAAGATAGACTCCAATACAGATAGATTCAAACTCTCCTTCTTCCCCAGAACAATCAGAAATCATAATAGTAAGAATCCGAAGTCCATTTAGAAATATTAAAAACATTTAAGTTACATGTCGGAATAAAATTAAAAATTCAAAGATTGTTCATGTGTATGTTTGTTGGTAGTGTGTGGGTTTTCATGTGTGTGAAAGGGTTATTAAATGAATGCTTACCATGTTTGGTTTGTGGGCTATAAATTTGTAGCTTCTGCATGGGTTTTTTTTCTAAATTACGGGTGGTTCCCTAACACCCTCCGTCACACGCCCTTGCGGCGGCTTGCGGGTTATTGAGTAGAGGTAGATGTAGATGAACACATACATGCAAACCCAAATCCACAGTGGTGCATACATTCATAGAAATATCCTATCATTTTACTCACATGCAAATCTATCTCCCTTATTTTATCTTTGTGGTCTGATCTACCTAAGTAGTGTGGGGCTATTAAAATGCCTTTATCATCATCATTAAACTCGCTGGTTCCGAATCTTTCTAAGTCTCGCTTGTTCTCTTCGTATTTACAGAGGCCCCCAGCCTAAATCCCCAAAGAGACCTGTTACACTTGTGTTCTTATTATAAAATTTTTTAACGAATCTGGCGGATTTTCTCTGGACTTAATCTAACTCTTTTTGCCAGATTTTCTCCAATAGATCCTAAATACTTGCGGCATATTCCCAATTAGGTCT
This sequence comes from Hetaerina titia, assembly GCA_037158775.1. NCBI lineage: Eukaryota > Metazoa > Arthropoda > Insecta > Odonata > Calopterygidae > Hetaerina > Hetaerina titia. The sequence continues at coordinate 11,837,305 of CM073777.1, read as the reverse complement.
AATTGGAGCAAAATAAGCATTATAAATTTGACCAGGGGCATTTACTGACTTTAATCAATTTCCCTGTTTTCGGTAAACGTAACGCTCAATCTGGATGGAAAGTGTATTTAAATAATCCATCATAATAGCCTATTATATTAATTGGATATTAAATATTTGTTTCAAAAACTAGTTCAAATTATTAACCAGTCAAACCTTTAACAGCTGATTCATGCGGTGATATCGTTGTCCAATCCACTACCCAATGCCTCCATTGACTTTCTGATTTCCTGTTCGGGACTACTTCCGGCATTCCCTCTTTAATATTCGGTGACAACAGCCTGCCGAGCGTATGGAATGTACCTTAGAGGCCAAAGTGATTCGTGACATACGATCGAGGCTTCAACCAAAGTCTGACATTCGGATTTGTTGAAAACCAGTGAAACTCGTCGGAGGGAATTCACACATTTTCTTGGATGAACCCGCTTTGCACAAGCACCATAAATTATATGAACTTCTTGACCAGGACATATTTTATTAAAATATTTCATTATCTTTACGGAAAATCAAACAGTCTATCAATTTTCAAGAAACTGTAACAGTAGCTTTAACGGAGTCACCCGCTATGTGTGCATTATAATGCAACCATTTCAGAGAGTAAAAATCATTCGCATTGACCGGGATCCCGGTCAAGGCGAATGATTTTTACTCTCTGAAATGGTTGCAGCCTATCAATGCTTAAGGTACGTTCAAATCAAAAATCCACGTGATTATAAGGAAAAATATAGTATGGCTTAGACGAGGTCAGACGGTAGAGCTGATTCATTTGAAATTATTACTTAAATCAACGTTGTTCTCCCAATAATTGAACATCAAATTCAAATGAAAATTATTGTCATTTTAAAGATATTGATTTCGTAGATGATGGATTTTCACGACGTGGAGCCTGAAACCATCTATTTCTTCTCCCAAAGTTGTTTCCAGTTCTCACACACCAAATTATGATTCTCTCTGAGGGTCCACGCTTTTTGTATATTTCGGCTCATGCATTCCAATTTCATTATTTCTCAAAAGATTCCAGTCATTGTGAATCCTAAAACGTCAATTAAATGAATCGGATGCATTTATTCAACTTACAATTAAGGCGTCAGAGAATATTCACGTAATCGTTATGAATAAACAATTCACCAGATTTTGTGAATACAATTGATTAGCTCCATTATGCTAGGCACTAAAAGATTACGCCAATGATTTGCTCGACTTGTTTCTTTAAATACTGCCTTCATCGAGCATGTTCAAGCCAAGAGTTTTGCAGATTCACACGCCGTCACCAAGGAAAGCATGAGCAGGGGTCGACGCCATCTCCCGAGGAGCAAAGGGGGCATTAGGGCCAATCCAAGGGGAGGACAGGCCCTGCGCCTCACTCCCTCCCCCATCAAAATTGCCACCACCCTCCCTTATTCCATTCCTCTTCCCGCAGGAACCACCGGGAGGGGGGTCCTAAATTCATTTTCCATCGGCACAGCCCTGGCTGACACAGTCGACCCCTATTTCCACCCACCGAGCCAGCGATTGGATCTCTCATGAAGATGGAACGGAAATGGAAGGGGTGGAGAGTGGGTGGGTTAAGGGTGGACCGCGGGGGGTCAGCGAGTGGTGGGCACAGCATTAAGTCATTCCAAGAGGGGGGTGGGGCTTAAGAGGGGAGACGCGTGCGAAACCTCCTGTCATTGGCCCGCCAGGGGACCGCGCCCTTCAGGAAAAGAATACCCTTTCCCTCCCCGCGCGCCCTTTCCCACCGCCCGCCTAATGACCTCCGTCGCAGCATTCTGACTGACCCCCATGAGAACAGTAGGTGGTTGGCTAGAGGGGAGCGGGGGATGGGGTCGAGGGAGAGTCAGCTCCCCGTTTATAAAAGAGAACCATTTTCGCAAATCCAGAGTAGTAACTTCCTTCAGCCCCCTCTTCTCCACAGGGGGCCTAGCTTGGGGTTTAAGGGGTTCGGACGGACGGAAGGTCACAGAGGTCGAGAGGTCACATGGGAATATGCCTGTTCCCTGCAGGAGGAGGCTTCTGGGCGTGAGGATGGATTAGCAGTTCGCGTCACGTAATCCCTTCCGCGGAAGTTTATTAACGACAAATGCGGTTAAAGGGCCGACTTATTCAACGATCATTTCAGTCGCTGAAAATCGAACGGAATTCAGAAAATCGATATTGAATTCGAATTCGGCTCTCTCGAATGAACCCCCTTTTATGCAACGCTCAGTGACGCGCCGTGGGGCAACACTTTTGTTTCAATGTGCTCTCGTCGCAGCCAATCGTGAATCGAACCCTTTCCATTCACTCTATTCCTCGTAAGCGCAAAAAGGCACTGGAAAATAGAGTCAGGATACGGAAATTATGTCTCACATACCTCGATGAGTACTTTTATTAGATTTCATGGGTCAGCAAAGTCATTCAATGGAAACTTTAAATTCTTACTCGTTCTTGAATGAATGCTGGATTAATTAAATGTTTTTGAGTTAAAAACACTCTAGGAACAAAAAAATGCACGTTTATAAGTATGCAAACAACATGCTTTAGTTTTCAAAATAAATAATCGTTTATTCATCACTACCAACCTGTTGACATTAGTTCCATCCTTTTGAGCTCAAGTACCATGAATAATTTATAACTGGAATAACTTTTAATAACAATTCAATGAAGCTCAGATCGATAAGCTAACCTGAGATAGAAAGTTGATCGCTTTAACAAACCTTGATCGAAGATACCTTCACTCTGTAGGTTCGACTGAAAGGTAAAGGTCAGAGGTAATTATTCCCCGCGGCGTGTAACATGCACCCACTCAGGGTATCGGGGCGGGTCATATGCCTAATTCGTCAGTTTGCCAGAGAGTCCCGAAATGGTGGGAGTCCGGAGGCATTCACCGGATTTGAATGCGAAGCTTTCGATCACAACCGTCGCCCAACACGCAACAACTCCGCTCAATGGTGTTAATTGACTATAAGAAAATACCAAGGACCTCTTACAATTGTAACGTGCTTACCTAATCCTTACCTTTATACCTTTCCCTTAACCCTTATTTAAGCTACTTAGTGGCTCTTTTGGGCCAATTATTTTCTTTATTTAACACACAGTTAAACAGGAAATCGTTCAAATGTTGAGGAGAATTCTATAAACATCACAGTATGGTATTTCAAATTCTGAAAACCTTATTTTTTACGATGGCATGACAGAATTTATTTATTTACAGAAAAAAAGTGGTAAATATAGGATTGCAATATTGTTCTTCCAAGTACCATTATAAATATGTGTTTAACATCTGTTCTTTCATATTTTTACGGAGGGTTTAATTAACATTTAGCAATACATCTTTTCTTGGAATATCAATGAACAAATTATTGTTCAAGTATTTACCTTTTAACGATAAAACAGTCACTATAACTCGAGGTGTCATCAGTACTGCATCAAATTGTTAATGGATGATATACTATGTTGATATTACTGAACATAGTGCCATTGAAAGTGTATTTCATCGACCTTAACTCACTGCCGAAATTCGCAGCGAGTTCAAATGATGAGGAAAAGAAAAATCTCATCTTGGTAAAACCCATTATCACGTCGTACCAGAAATATTTTATTCGGATAAACTTTTCCTAACTCATTTTCATTTGATTTGACTTGGTGGAAAATTAAAAATTCGGCGGTCTGAGTTTCATCTCGGAGATTATTCGACCGGTATGTTCATAACATGATATGAACAATTTCTTTTTCACATAAAAATATCATAAAATACGTATATTTCTTTATTTAGTTTTAATACGGTAAACAACCTCGATCCAAACATGCTGCTTAAGTTCAAAAATCAAAGTTGCAAATGGCTTTGCAACGGTAACCAGGTCGACTGTGATCAAGAATTGCACTGACCGAGACAGAGAGAGAAACAGAAAGAGAAGGAGAGAGAAGTGTGAAGTAGTCGGTGCGTCACACCGCTATACTCACAAACAATCCAACTGGACCAGAACAAACAACGACTGAGGTTTAAGATTCAACTCATAAATATCTCAAACATTTCGCTTTCGCTCCGAGGCACGAAATGTGTCGATGGAATGAGACATATGGAAACCAACGGAACGAAAGTGAGGTACCCAAAGTTTATGGATTCGTTTCACGCCATGCAAACATTTATGAGTGAGGGAAGTATATATTGAAGAGATCCTATGAAATAATTCAGGAAGAAATGGGAACTGGGCTTGAAGGGGATGGAGTCGAAAGTGATTGTTTGAGGGCCATAAATTCACGCCGTTGAACAATTAAGCAAAACCGAAATATCGGAAGGACGCATCGGTCAAGTATTTACGAAGAGTATGTGTAGGCATTCAGGGAGAGGATGGAGTGGTGGTGACGGCGTGGAGGGGTGGTGACGGTGTGGAGGGGTAGTGACAGCGTGGTGGTAAGGTGATGGCGAGGAGGTGATGGCGTGGCGGAGATGTTATGACGTGGAGGGGAGATAATGGCGTGGCGGGGAGATGATGGCGTGGCGGGGAGATGATGGCGTGGCGGGGTGGTGAGCTAATGGTGCCACCCTGTACGGGTGCCAATGACATCGCGGGTATGTGTGAAATGATCGGAAATGAGGAATGGAAGAGCATGCAGGCTTCCGACACCGTGTAAGACTGACGCACATTCGCCTCCCGAGAGATTTTTCGACTCCTGTTCGCCGTGTTGAGAAGTGTCACCCTAGGAACGTGCATCTCACGTGAAGTGTGCTTCTTACCAAGTGAACACTAAGCCAACAAATAGAATCGGCAAAGGCATAAATCATTGACAACATACCATGGGTGACGAAAAGGGCAATCGTAGCCATTGGACATTTGAGAATCTCTGGAGAAATGTGACGCGTCGTGATTGTACGAAATGTGGGAAAAAATTCGAACTTGAATTTGAACAAAATGGAGCGAGGTATACATCGCACGTTTATTATAAGACCCGCAGCATAAAAACTTCAATTCAAAAGACTCCCATCTATTCAAGGCTTTAGAGCCTTTTGAAAGAACACCAAGAAGTGTTCTCCGGGGGTGCTCTCACGTTGGCATCTCCTAGGGTGTGGGGGAGGAAGGGGGGAGGGAGGAAGGATGGGATGTCCCCCATCGCTAATAAAGAAGGGATTTTAAAGGATCTGACGGGAAGGGGATGAAAAACTCCCTCTTCACTGCACTTCCTGGAACTAATTTGTTAGATATAAAATCAGGCGGTCGGGGAGAGTGGAGGGGAGGGAGGGTGGCGGGTATTACAGGCTGATGGATGACACTTGGTTGGAGAGAGGGTGGATATCGCGGGCAGGGAACAAAAGAGGGACACAAGGGGGCGTGGAGTGGCGGCGAAGGGTTTACGTACCGAAGAGTAAGGGAGGGACGGAGGCATTAATGGTCATCAACTAACTATAAGTCACTTGGTGTATTTTCGCCAAACACTCCGCTTCCCATCGCCTCCACACACCATCGCCGTTCGTTTTTCGCCCCACGTGACGAAGGCATTACTTGCATAAAATAATGATCAAGCACAATCATGGTACAAACCAGGCTGGAACAAAATTCGTTACAGAATACCTCTTTATTATACTCTATTCAGGATTCGATCCATACCAGCACGGCAACTCCAAGCATCACTTGGTTAAGTTCGAATGATATCAGAAAAGCTAGGTTTACACTTAGTATATACGGGTGTTGTGACTTTGTAATTGAAATTAAACTGAAAATAGATGTGTGTAGATGCATTAGTTGAGAGAGACAAGTTCGAGTGCTTAATCGATTAAATACAACGGAAAAAGAATTAGTTCAGCCCGTAAAACACATAGGTGTCGCCCCTGATCAAGATCACTATCGGGATGAATATATCTTTCGTTTCGCATGCCTCCCCATTATATAGACAGTGCTGGTGTACGCGGCCCTGGGGCCTCCAGAGATAGAGGCACCAGACGCCATATTTTAGGCGCTTGATCTTGTTTGATGCCGTCGTGAAATACCTTTGACAATGCAAGCGGACCAAGTTTCTGGAGAGAAGGCTTTATAAGGACACCGTGGGTGCCACAGGGAAAGAATATGGATGATGTTGGTGCGGTTATCGGGAGAATGGCTGCTCACCCCTGGATCCCTGGTTCGAATTCTGACGGGGGTAGAATTCTCCGAATGGTATCCCGATCCCTACTTGTGTGTCATGTGGAGAGTCCTTAAAGTGAATAATAATGCCCGCCGAATGGGACGTTACCCCTGTGTGCCCCTTGGCACCTCCCGTTAACAGTACGCCAACACGGACGCCAGGTTTCTCTTCAACCTTCAACTCTTCCCATCGGTCATCCGTTAATTTGGAATGCATTCAAGAAGAAGGCGAGTCTTTCGTGCATGATCAAAGGCAAAATGGTAGTGAGCTGAATCATTTGGCTGTATCTACTAAGTATAATTGTCTTCGTGAAAAAAATAGGTGACATTATTTATCTTCCTGATATATCTAACGTTTTCTGCAAAGGAAAACCTCATTGGGAACACGGCTAGTTAAAATTAAACGGTTCAAGGGTAATCGTTATTCTAGAATTCTCACAGCAGTTCCTCAATTCCTTCCTAGTCTTGCTTGTTGCACATGCCCATTGAAATATGGTATATTTGGTGAATCCCTTGGAAGCGGATCCCACCCTTCAATTACCATGCTCCTGCGGCAATGAATGCAACGATGCAGTCATTGGAGGGCGGGTGCGGGTACCGAGGCATGAAATGGGTACGTTCGGCTCATTACTCAGGATTCAACTGAGCGAGAAAGAGAAAAAAAGGAACGACGAATACTATTTAATAGCTTTGCCCGTAGAATCACTTCAAAGTATACTCACTTTCGCGAGAAATCACAGTGCGCCGAGAGAGAAGCAATGCAACTTCAGCTAGCATTATAGCCGGAGAATATAAACCTTCACGACTGACAGAACAACTGCTATCTTCAGATGAATAGCACCCATAAGAAGGACAGAATTCACAAGCATCAGACATGTGATATCCATAGCGAAAACGTCAATACTTATCGCTTATCAGAAGGACAATTAAGGCATGCATCATGCTGCCTCCATAATTTACAATAATCTATTCTCGATCGGAGGACAAAACGTACTCATGCCGTACATCAACATAGTACCCATTAACATCATTAACTGGATTAAACAATTTTTAAGTAATCGTGTCCAAACAGTCGTCCTGGACGGTGTATCATCCGATACTGTCAAGGTCATGTCAGGTGTAACACAAGGAAGTGTCATAGGTCCCCTCCTTTTCCTTATTTACATGAATGACCTCAGTACCGTAGTTAATAGCAAGCTCCGTCTTTTCGCCGATGATGCAGTAATTTATGGGGGCATCCGAAGCCACGAAGACAGAGTCGTGTTAGTCAACGACCTAGATGCAATTCAAAATTGGTGCGATACATGGCAATTGGAATTGAATTTTAAAAAATGCGTAGTAATACATTTTTGGGAAAAGAGTAATTCAATCCCTTATAGTTACAAAGTGAAACAAACCAATTTCGCGAGGGTAGATTCCTTTAAATACTTGGGTGTAACAATTACTCACGATCTATCCTGGGGAAAACACATACGAGAAATATGCGGTCGTGCTAATAAAAAATTGGGATTTGTGGTAAATGCGATGAAAAAGTGAAAGAACGATATTTCCTTGCCTTGGTCAGGCCCCACCTAGAGTATGCTGCCAGTATATGGGATCCTCATAACATAAATTTGGTTTCGGAATTAGATCGAGTTCAGCGGAGGGGGGCTAGATTTGTGAAACATTGTTATGGCCAACTCAGCAGCGTATCCACTTTTCTAGACAATTTAGGTTGGGATTCTCTTACACAGCGGCGTTTCCAATATAGATTAAACTTATTAAAAACATTTAAAGATGGGCCCTTTTCCGATGACATCATCTACATCTACATAATACCCTGCAAGCCGCCACAAGGGCGTGTGGCGTGGGGTGTTAGGTCACCAGCCAAAAAAGGAAAAAGAAATACCGCATTCAAAACCAACACACACATGCAAACCCCAATCCACAGAAGTGCACACATTCATCGTAACATCCCATCATTCGACATGCATGCAACACACATCTACCTCCCCATCTACCTCCACAAGCATGCAAGTACATACGCTTAACTACAACAAATAATTTTACCCTAGGATGCAGCAAGAAATTTATCACGAACATGCAAGCTAGTTTATAGCAAGTAGCCAGGCGAAACACCACCACCACAAGAACGTTCCACACAAAACTCTCTCCCACCCAAGGTGAGGAATCTGGCCCAACGCTGCAGGAAGGAAAAGGGTTCCCCCACGGAGAGGGACAAGGGATGGAAGGGGAAATTTAGGGTACCAAGAGAAGAAAAAACAATACTGTAAACAGCAATCTTCATTGGATGAATAAGAGACTAACCCGCAAACGGTACATCTTTCAAATTTCTGAGTTCCGTGTAGGAGGCAAAAGAGGGAGGACAAGCAGTGATCCAATGAAGAAAAAGGCGAGGTCATTTGTTTCACCGGCTGTGCTGTTCAACAAATATATTAAGAAAAAGGTAATATATGAATAATGAGAATTTGAGGTAACAATTTAAGTCAGTCAGGAGATTATAAAATCTGACTTAAAACATTATCTTAATCAACCAATATTTGCAAGCAAAGTGCACAAAAAATTCCATGAAAAATATGGGGGTAGAATATATTAATTAGTTCGATGGTACAATTACTTGGGAAATGGAAAAAAAATAATGAAAAAAAATTTAATTGGTAAATTGGAAGAGTTAAGCTCTCGGAAATATATTGGACCAACATGGAAAAGGCAGCAGGAATAAAAGACAATTAATCGGTTTTTTATGATCGAAATTCTTATTAGCAGAATTTATTCGACGATACGGATGTTTTGTGAGAATTTTTTTAGCACATTTGCGAAAACATTTATATCGGGAAGGGCATCGCCTGGCGCCGGAAGAGGAACATTGGAAAAAATGATAAGTATTTCATGTGGGTTTATAGGAATATGGAAAAAGTGAAATTGCCAAAAATAGTATCAAGTAGGGAATTAAAAAGGACCACATCAAGGATATAATACGAACCCCAACGTATTACGGTCGAAGGGATCATGAATATAAGACTAGAGAGATAGACTGCAAGACTGACAGGTTTAAAATGACATTTTTTCCAAGAAAGATAAGGGACCAGAATGCTTGTAGCCGAAATTCCCCAGGACTTAGCTCATTACAATAAGTATTAACGTACAGGTTAGGGACTTCGCGAGGATGTGCATACATGTATCTATGTATATATATATGTGTATATGTATGTATGTATATATATATATATATATATATATATATCCCTCCCATGGACTACAACCTTGTCGTGGTGGAAGGGCTTGTGTGTTCCGATGACCCCTAGAGCTGTGCGAGCGGGAGTAATAATAATTACTCCTGGAAGGGTCACCCATGATAGGTCGACGGTTAGGAGCCAGACAAAAGGTAGTCCACGCAGCGTCTGTTCCTCAGTGAGGCGGCTGCAAAGGCGTCTGACCCCAGTGGGGCTGCCCTTTAGTGATGGTGTCACGTTAGAACACTATTGAGGAAGGCAACAAGAAACCACCTCAATTATGATTCCAAAGAATATAATGATGGGCACTATAGATAATATGAGTCCTGGCAACTACGGGACTCGGCCCAAAAGGCCGTGTGTCGTGCCCGGCAGCGGGAGAGGCAAGGCTTCCGCGGTCGTCATCCCACGAAACCCTTGCAGGGAAGAAATAACTGCAGCAGGACAGAAGACTCAGAAGAAGGCGAAAGTAGTTAGAATAGGAACCTGGAACGTCAGGACAATGTTGAGGAGAGGTAAAATTATAAAATATTAAGCGAGAGATGGAAAGAGGTAATATAGATGTTTTAGGTCTCCGCGAGCTGAGATGGAAGGATAGCGGGGATTACTGGAGCGACAATTATAGAGTGATATACAGCGGCGGGGACGAGAGCCAACGAGGGGTTGCCGTAATTTTAAATAAAGGGGTAGGAAGAAGCGTAGTCAACATAGAGCAAGCGACAGATAGAATTTTACTCGTAGAGATTAAAGCAGAGCCGACGAACTTGGTCATTGTTCAGGTATACATGCCACCGAGCAACCACAAGGAGGAAGAAGTCGATAGGATGTATGATGAGTTAGAGGATATCATCGCGAGTGTTCCTGCAGGGAAACATTTGATAGTGATGGGGGATTGGAATGCGACGGTAGGCGAAGGAAGAGATGGGGGTGAGGTGGGGGACTATGGGTTAGGCACGAGGAATGAACGCGGGGAGAAAGCAATTGAATTCTGCAGGAGACAGGGGTTAGTCATCACTAACACATGGTTTAGACACCACAAAAGGCGTAGGTATACATGGAAAATGCCAGGTGATTCAGAAAGGTATCAGTTAGATTACATTATGGTTAGGCACAGGTTTAGGAAGTGTGATAAATTTGCACAGCTTCCCAGGAGCGGATGCGGACTCTGACCACAATTTAGTTGTTATGAAATGTAACGTTCGTTTCAAGAAGATAAGGCAAGGGCGGCGGGTTAGGAAATGGAATTTAGAAGTAGTAAATGAATTAACGAGGAAGGAGTATCAGCAGGCTGTAGAGAAAATAATGGATGACGATAAAGAACTGAGTACTATCGAAGAAAAATGGGAATGTATCAAGAAAGGGATATTGGAAGCCGCTAAAGACACTATAGGAACCGTTAACGGGAAAAGGATAAGGAAACCATGGGTAACGGATGAAATGATTGCAAAGATGGATGAGAGGAGAAGATGGAAAAATGTAAACACAGAGTTAGGCAAAATGAAGTGCAAAGAGTTAAACAATAAATTGAGAAGGGCAACAAATAAAGCCAAAGAAGAATGGTGGAAAACGCAATGCGAGGATATGGAAAATTTACAGAAGAAGGGTGAAATTGGTGCTCTATACAGCAAGGTTAAGTTATTATCGGGAAGTAAGAAGGCAAGATCTGTGCTAACAGTGAATGATAAGTGGGGTAAGATAATAGTTAAACCAGGAAAAATCCAAGAGAGATGGAAGGAATATATAGAAACACTGTATGGTAAAGAACTTAGGCCTAACAAGGTTAGACGTAGAAAAGGAAAATGACGTAGAAGAAGATAGCTTAGGCCCAGACATACTCGACGATGAAATAGAAAGGGCATTAAAGGAGATGAAAGCAAATAAGGCCGTGGGGGTGGACAACATTCCTGTAGAAATGTTGAAATGGTTAGGAAAAGGTGAGAAGAAGGCCATATTTGGACTGATTCGTAGTATCTATGAGGGAGAAATCTGGCCGGAAGATTTTGTGAGATCGGTGTTAGTTCCTATTCCAAAAAAGGCAAAGGCTGGGTCATGTGAGGATTACAGAACAATAAGTTTGATACCCCACGCAGCTAAAGTTATTCTCAGGATCATCAACAAAACGACCGAGAGTAAGGCAAATGATTACTTAGGGGATGATCAGTTTGGGTTTAGGAAAAGAAGAAGTACGCGTGATGCCATTGCAGTAATGAGATCACTAATCGAGAGGAATATAGAATACAATCAGGACGTTTTTGCCTGTTTTGTAGATTTCGAAAAAGCGTTTGATAGAGTGAATTGGGAAAAATTAATGCGTGTATTGCAGAAAATAGGAATGGATTGGAGGGACAGGAGACTGATCCGCAACCTGTACATGTCTCAGACTGCTCAGGTGCGAGTGGGGAACGGAGAGTCAGGATGGGCAGTGTTAGGAAGAGGTGTAAGGCAGGATTGCCCATTGTCACCGGTACTGTTCAACGTATATGTAGAGGAAATGATTAAAGAGGCATGGGAAGAACTGGAGGTAGGAATGAAAGTCAGAGGGGAATTCGTAAAATCGGTTAGGTTTGCTGATGACCAAGCATTAGTTGCTCAGCCAGCCAAGGGGTTGCAAGCATTGCTGAGTGAATTGGAGGTTCAGTGCGATAAATATGGGATGAGAATCAATATTAATAAAACAAAGGTTATGAGATTTTCCAGAAAGAAAAAGGCTAAGCTAAATATTAAAATAGGCGGGGAAAATATAGAGCAGGTAGAACAGTTTACATATCTCGGAAGTGTTTTGGGCCAATACGGTCAAAGTGGTAGGGACGTAAGGAGAAGAATTGCGCTAGACAAGGAGGCTTTCTCAAGGAGGAGGGAGTTGATGACGGGGACGTTGAGTAGGGATGTTAAGACAAGACTCGTAAAAACTGTGATATGGACCGTAGCAATGTAAGGTGCGGAAACGTGGTCACTGAAGCAGGAGGATAGACGTAGATTGGAGGCTTTTGAAATGTGGGTTTGGAGAAGGATGGAAAATGAAATGGACCGAAAGGAAAACAAATGAGGAAGTACTGGAGATGGTGGGTGAGGAGATGGGTTTGTTGAGAGAAATCCTATGGAGGCAGGAAAAATGGATGAAAGGCGTATTGAGCGGTAGTGGAATGTTGAAGAAGGTAATAGAGGGGAGAATGTTGGGCAAGCGAGGAAAGGGCAGGAATAGGATAGGGATGTTGGACGGGATGAAGGGAGGAAAGAAGTACACAGAGATGAAGAGTAGGTTGTACCTGATGTAGTTTAGGTTGCTGGATTGGGTTTTGTTTGAAGTTACAAAATATTTATTTTATAGTTGTGTCCATCCAAAAACCTACCTTAACCGGTAGATTACCTAATAATAATAATATATATATATATATATATATATATATATATATTTTTTTTTTTTTTTCTTACAGGTTCCCCCCACCTTTCCTCGCCTAACCCCCAACCCCCTCCACCCTCACCCTTCCCTCATGGTGATATACCCCCTGCCACACACCTTTTTGGTGGCTCGCAGGGTATTTATGTAGATGTAGATGTACCTCGAAAGCCACCTTCAGGGCGTGTGGTGGGGGGTGTTTGGCCGCCATCCGTAATTTAGAAAAAAACCGCATGCAGAATCCCACAAATCCATGGCAATAATCACACATAAAATCGTAGATATTCATGTAAAAACCTTTAACTCACACACTTGCAGATACATTTACTATTATCTAACAAAAAACATGCACCTACGACTATACCTAATGTCTACGCAAGGTTTAATATTTTCCTAACTTGGAAAATAAATATCTTCAATAGCTCTATAGTTAATTTTGTTTCTTGCTAATAAGATCCCTGATCGTCCAGGGAAAGAATGCCTCTTTGCACTGGAATATACCCCCCTTATCTCTTCTTTGTGGACTGATCTACCTAGTGTGGAGCCATAATAATTCCTTTAGTGTTATTTCTCAGCTCGATTGTTCTGAACCTTTCTAAAAGTCGCCAAAATAAAGTCCTTTATCAATCTATCTAAAAGTCAACGTCTCGCTTGTTGTCTACATCTACAAAATACCCCGCAAGTCACCGCAAGGGCATACGGCGGGGGGTGTTAGGTCACCACCCAAAAAAAGGAATAAAGAAAAACCGCATTCAAAACTAACAGATACATGCAAACCCAAATCCACAGCGGTGCATACGTTCATAGAAACATCCTATCATTTTCTACGCATGCAAATACACATAAACATCTCTTCACTCCACAAGCATGCAAGTACATATGCTTAATCATAACAAATAATTGTACCTTAGGATGCAGTAAGAAATTTATCTAAGAACGTGCAAGTTAGATTTTTCTAAGTAGCAAGGCGAAATTCCACCATCACAAGAACGTGCTACATAAAACTCTCTCCTACCCAAGGTGAGGAATCTGGCCCAACGCTGCAGGTAAGAGGAGGGCTCACCCACGGAGAGGGACAAGGAATGGAAGGGGAAATTAAGGGTACCAGAAGCAGAGCAACAATACTGTAAACAGCAATACATTACATAATGGCAGTCCAATGCGGGCATGCAGGAAGGGTTTTGACACAACACACAGGAGGTTAGTGAAAGTGCATGCAATTGAGTTTAACTAATTGTTACCTAGACGCTGAGGGTGACAAGTGGCATTTTTGTTATCTCCGAGTGTGACCCTACAGTTGTTATCCCGTATTGTCCGTGGGAAGAAGGAGTCCTTGAGTCTGCTAGTCCTGGCATCTGTTTCCCGAATTTTGTACACATGATCCAAGCGACCTATGTATGTTGGAGTGCGAATAATTTTCGAGACCTCGGTGCTGAAGCATGCGGATCTGAATTTATTTAGTAAGTTTAACCTAGCATTGAGTCGTCTTTCTTCCAATGATTCTCATCTCAACTCCACAAGCATTTCAGTGACGCTTTTCGTTTCATCGTAACAGTTTTCCACGAAACGGCCTAATAACTACCGACTAGTGATTTTAGTAAGAGCTATATTGACTGATGATTTCCGGATGGTCCGCAAGCGTCGCCATAATATGGGAAAACGATGAACCCACTACCAAATATAATGAATCTTAATTATTCAATTCTGCAGAGTTCAATATTATTATTAGGTAATCTACCGTTTAAGGTAGGTTTTTGGATGGACACAACTATCAAATAAACATTTTGTGACTCCCCACCTAGCAAACTAATCTATATCAGGTCCCTCTTCATCTCGGTGTACTTCTTTATTCCCTTCATCCCGTCCAACATCCCTATCTGGTTCCCTATCCTTACCTCGCTTACCCAACATTCTCCCCTCTATCACCCTCTTCAACATTCCACTACCGCTCAATACGCCTTTCATCCATTTTTCCTGCCTCCATAGGATTTCTCTCAACAAACCCCTCTCCTCACCCACCATCTCTAGTACTTCCTCATTTGTTTTCCTTTCGGTCCATTTCACCCTCTCCATTCTTCTCCACACCCACATTTCAAAAGCCTCCAATCTAAGTCTATCCTCCTGCTTCAGTGACCACATTTCCGCGCCGTACATAGATAGCTACGCTCAATATCAGAGTTTTCACGAGTCTTTTCTTAACATCCCTACTCAACGTCCCCGTCATCAACTCCATCCTCCTTGAGAAAGCCTCCTTGTCTAGCGCAATTCTTCTCCTTACGTCTTTACCACTTTGACCGTATTGGTCCAAAACACTTCCGAGATATGTAAACTGTTCTACCTGCTCTATTTTTTCCCTCCTATTTTAATGTTTAGCTTAGCCTTTTTCTTTCTGGAATATCGCATAACCTTTGTTTTATTAATATCGACTCTCATCCCATATCTATCGCGCTGAACCTCCAATTCACTCAGCAATGCTTGCAATCCCTTGGCTGACTGAGCAACTAATGCTTGGTCATCAGCACACCTAACCGATTTTACAAATTTTCCTGCGACTTTCATTCCTACTTCCAGTTCTTCCCATGCTTCTTTAATCATTTCCTTCACATACACGTGGAACGGCACCGGTGACAATGGGCAACCATGCCTTGCACCTCTTCCTAACGCTTCCCATCCGGACTCTCTCTTCCCCACTCGCACCTGAGCAGTCTGAGAAATGTACAGGTTGCGGATAAGCCTCCTGTCCCTCCAATCCATTCCTATTTTCTGCAAGACACGCATTGGTTTTTCCCAATTCACTCTATCAAACGCTTTTTCGAAATCTACGAATCAGGTAAAAACGTCCTGATTGTATTCTATATTCCTCTCGATTAGTGATCTCATTACTGCAATGGCATTACGCGTACCTCTTCCCTTCCTAAACCCAAACTGATCATCCCTTAAGTAATAATTTGCCTTACTCTCTATCCTTTTGTAGATGATCCTGAGAATAACTTTAACTGCGTGGTACATCAACTTATTTTTCTGTAATCCTCACATGATGTTGCCTTTAACTTTTTTTGGAATAGGAACTAACACTGATTTCACAAAGTCTTCCGGCCAGATTCCTTCCTCATAGATACTATGAATCAGTCCATATGGAGTCTTCCTCACACATTTTCCTAAACATTTCAGTCGTTCCGCAGGAATGTTGTCTACTCCCTTATTTGGTTTCATCTCTCATAATTCCTTTTCTATCTCATCGTCGAGTATGCCTGGACCTAAGCTGACTTCATCTACGTCATGTTCCTTTCATGGTCAATTTGAAATGAATGTGCATGATTTTATTGTGATGCGTCTAACCATGGCAGAGTGGTAAAACCGTTCGGAAAATGTGGGGGGGGGGGGGTTCTGCCTTTCCAAACGCAGCTGGTTGCCAGATTGCTCCGGGCAGCCTGATCGGAAAGACGCGCCTCCGCGTAAGGTGTCTTTTTGGACTTTGTAACAAGGGGCGAAGCACCGTTCGCCTGAACGGCGACACGCCATCAATTTTGGTGTTTAGCTTGGAAATAATGTAACTGAAACAATCAGGATAATTCAAGAAGTCTTCAAGGACGCCTGCATTCCAAGGTCTGATTCCGGGAGATGGCTATCGGCGTTGAAGGAGGGCCGGGAGGAGGTCGCCGACGAGCACATTTTGGACGTCCAACGATCAGAACCGACGAAGGCGTGAATCCTGTGCTCGAAGTCCTAAGTTTTCACTGTCGATTTAACTTCGACCAATGACTGACACCCAACATATGAGGTGTCTTCAAAAAGTAAGATGAATCTACAAATTTCGCCCGCAACATACATTCGATATTCGTTTTTTTTGTGGTGGTACACATGTCCTAAACATTTGTTTACAGTTTCAACAATTTAATTTAGCATATTTAGTTATTGACAGACACAAATGTTAGATGTGTTTTTGTGGGCTCGGTTATTTTCTGCTATAAAAAAATTAGTTCCAAATATCTTTACAAAATATGGTGTAAAAAATGAAAATTATTGTTCCGAAACACTTGAAATGTTGACAGTGGCACACGGTGAATCTACTCTGAGTAAAAAAATGTTTATTCGTGCTACAAGCTCTTCCAAGATGGCCGAGAAGATGTCAATGACGAACCTCGCTCTGGGCGCCCCAGCACGTCAACAACAGATGTAAACGTTGAAGCACTGAAGAAAAGTTTTAAAAGTCGTCGAATCACTATTAGAGAATGTAAACAAAAAATACCGGGACCGAAAACTTGAATGGCACTAAGTAATAAGGAAAAAAAACTATTAGAGAAGTTTCTGAGAATGTTGCCTAATCGGTTGGCTCGTGCCTTGCAATTTTTTCTGGATGTTTTGGGCAAGAGGCGTTTGCCAGCAAAGTTCGTTCCGAAACGGCTTATTTCTGACCAGAAGAACCGTCGCAAGAGCATCATTCAGCTGCTGTTGAATGACGTTAGTGATGATCCTGATTTGCTCCAAAGGATCATAACTGGTGAAGAATCAAGGGTTATGACGTGGTAACCAAAATCCAATCGTCCCATTGGAAGAACACAGGAGAATCAAGACCGAAATAAACACGATAAGTTCGTTACAATGCAACAATTTCAGAGAGTAAAAATCATTCGCCTTGACCGGGATTCGAACCCGGATTCCTCGATATCCGGCCGAGTGTTTTAGCCAATTAAGCTACCGAGACGTCCTCTTGCACTCTGAAATTTTGGGGGCTTTAAAGGAACAAGATGTTGTGACGAAATACCGTACATACAATGTCACATGCATTCGTAGTCGTGCGCGACGCGCCACAGTCCACGAGGTTAAAGCCAATGTCAAACACTTAGGTTGTTCATACCATAGACAAATTTCAAAGAAACTGCGGGAGATGCGGTCAAAGCGAATGATTTTTATTCTCTGAAATTGTTGCATTGTAATGCACACGTAGCGGATGACTCCGTTAAAGTTACTGTTGCGGTATCTCCCGCAGTTTCTTTGAAAAACGTTAAGTTCGATTAAATGGGTATCCAACTCACTGATTTCTTTGATTACTTTGGCGAAGTGCATCAGGAATTCTTCCCACAGGATCGTACGATCAATAAGGAGTATTACCTTGAAGTTGTGCGCCGTTTACGAGAAGCACGACGAAAGAAAACGTCCGGAATTGTGAAAAAACAATCCATGGTTTTTTCATCACGATAATTCACCTGCTCGTTCATCGTTACTTGTGAGAGATTTTTGGCCAAAAACATCGCCACCATCATCATGCCTCAGCCACCATATTCACCGGATTTGACCCCTTCGACTTTTTCCTGTTCCCAGAACTGAAGAGATCGATGAAAGGACGCACATTGGCAACGATTGAGGAGAAAAAAGATTGCATCTCCGGAAGAGCTCAGGACTATGCCAAAATGTCCCTACCAGAATTGCTTGGAGGATTGGAAAAATTGTTGGCACTAGTGTATTATATCTTGGATGGATTACTTTGAAGGGGACAACTTAAATATTAAAGAATAAATAAATATTTTTTCATAAAAATAAAAAGTCACCTTACTTTTTTAACACAACTCGTATGTCCGCGTTTGCAGTACATGGGATAGTGACTGAGGATCTGGAAATGCGCAACGTCTGCGCAAACTTACGCCGAAAATGTTGCCACACGTCCTTCATGGTTACCAGCTTCCTGCCCCGGAGCACCAGCCAGGTGGTCCACCAGCAGCCCCCCCCTCTTAAAATCCCGTCTTGTCTCCTTGCGACTTTTTTTTGTTTCCCCAAATGAAGAGAGAGCTGAATGGAAAGCATTGTGAGACCGTGAAAAACATCCAAAATCATGTTAGTCAATGTTCCTGAGAGATATTCCCGTAGAGAGAAATTTCAAGGTGCCTACCAGGCGTGGCAGACACGTCTCAGTAAGTGTATTATTGAAGCAGGGGGAGAGTATTTTGAGAATTTTAAGCATTTGTACAAGTACGTAAATCAATAAATCTATTTTTTCCAGAGAATAAATGAAATGATGTGCATTACTTTCATAATGGGCAATGTATTTCACGCATTTGGCGACAAAGGGTAACGCTCTCTTTTGTACGAAAAAAACACCTAGGAATAATACCCGTCCCTTCATCTTGAGAGAGTGGAGAATTTGGATTTAAAAACTTTGCGGAGCGAAGTATCCGAGTTTTCAACAGGGTTCTCAAATCAAGTTTTAAGTTAACTCGGAGACGCTGAACCCCTTAATCCATCCCAGGAGGAAGTGTTTAGTGAAATCACAACTGAAGGTTAATCTTGGCTGGAACTGATCAAAGAAGCGGCAAGTAAAGGAGACTACCAAGACCTAGAATTGACACTGTAATTTCCGCCTTGACAGGCCCTGGTGCACTTTTGCGGTAGTCGCGGAAAGAGAGGCGAGTGGAGAGGGAGGGAGGGGGGGTCGAGGATGGGGGAGGAATAAGGAGGACTTCATGGGTGGAAAGAAGTTTTTGCGAATGGGAAGCCGTGGGCTTGGATTTGCAGAAATCAGCCCTGAAATGAAGGGAAAAGGAGACGCTTGTTCTTGCGTATTGGAATTGAACAGCGGACGACGACGAGCACATCCGAGATCTGTGAAATGAGATGGCTCCGCGAAAAAAGAACCTATGTCCAAGGACGCATTTGCACTTGATTCTGCTCGCAAAGTTTTAGTTGGTCGCGCATTCCTGCATCGCTTGAAAATTGTGTAGTTATTAAAAGTCAAACATAATTTGAATAGTCCACCAAGATCATTTCCGTTGTAGAAATAACAACGTAGGGGAGTAATTAACTTAGGGGAGGCGACAGACAGCTGAGGCCATTTGTGCAGTTAGGAATGAATAGGAATGGGGAAGGAATGGTGGAGAGAGACAAGGGATCTGCATTAGCCAACCCTTATTAAGGAAAGGCTCCAAGGGGTCAAACACTTTAACGATCCGACGGTCGACGTACTCACTGAAAAGTGCTCTCCGTTGGACTAGGGGTTGGAAGTAGGGTTTGGGACACTACTGAAAATATCGGCCGCCTCCGGGATTCGAACCCGGACCCTCTCGGTGGGAAGCCAGTACTTTAGCCATCCCCCAGAGCACTTCGTTTAATTCTTAAAAAAAAACTGAATTGATATGAGACTCTATGGATACGATACGTGACAAGGAATGTTTACAGTCCATACGGCATTATTGTAACATTGCAAATTTAACCGATTTATGAAGACAAAGAGGGATATATAACTGTCAACTGCCGTTTACCTTTTGACTTGTGTGTCAGAATGAACCAAATATAATTGTCTCCTATGGATTCATTTAATTTGATGTAAATAATCACCATCTTAGAATAAATAGCAATTACCCAATTAATACATTTGGCTAAGCGAAACGTTCTCTTTAGTAGAGTGCTCAAGCATAAATTTATCAATTTCCTATTTCAATGGGCTTTGGCATAACACCAACCCTAAAGTCTAATTCTATGTGTGGTACAATATAATCTGAACAAACAATTTTTCCAGGATATCCTCCTGCTTATTGCGCACTTTCAAAACTCAAACGTTTCGCTCTACCCACAGAGAATAGCTGATGTTTAAAACATCACACCATACAAAATGTGACCTTCGAGCAAACATTGAAAGTGAAAATGTATAAATGAAGCTCTCAGCTAAAAGAACAAAACGCCAAAATTTGATCAATCGGAAGCAGATACCACGAGATGAGTACGACGAGAAAGCATTAATCGCTGCAAAAAACTTCAACCAATGGTAGATTTGAAAAACCACTGGCAACTTCAACAAAATACCTCTGAAAGCGGTTCCTTAGCGAGGATAAGAGGAAAGAAACATATACACAGGTAAAAAACTGACAATACAATATTGAAATACGTAGCACGGTTCACTTGGTTTAGAGGATTTCAACGTTAACTTAGGGAAATAAAAAAGCGAGAATGATTTCACCTCATGAATTCCTTATTCGGAGGAGTAAAATAAAACGAAATTTATTTGGGTAAGATCGCATACCGTAGGTACGTGACCTGAGTTTCAATTCTGGAAACATGAAAATCTACCAGAAAATTCTGCGCACTAGAATCGCTAGACCTTTGCGTAGATTTCCCATCAGCGAGAATGGCAATGACTAACCGAGGGGGGTCAGCCCCGCTCGGGAGAAGAGCGAGCGGGAGGGAAATCAGCGGTCGGATGGGTGCACAAGAACATTCCTCCCTCGCACGGGAGCGCCACATGGGATAAAAGTCGGCGGTCGCGGCGCGGGGGCGTCACCTGAAAATTTCGTACCTTGATTGGCGGGGGGGATTAAAAGCGGAAGAGGTCTAGACGGATGTAGAGGGGTGGGCAGAAACAAGGGGCCGCGCACCCGCAAGGGTTGGAGGAGGAGGAGGCGGTGTTGTCGATGGTGTGGGCGAAACATCGAGGGGAGAGCGGGAGTCCTGGGGCCACCCGTAAACTTAAAAACTTCGCCAAGGGTGGAGAAAAGTCGGGGGAGAAATTTTTCACCACCCCTGGGAGGGAGAATTCTCAAGAATAAAGGAAGTCACACGCTTTTTTCCCCAGGCGACCACCCCCTTTTTTATCCATCTTCCCCGGTGGCATAAAAACAAAATAAAAATGAGATTTCCCTACCTTCCCAAGTCGGACAGATTTTTGATAAAAAAATGAATGTCTAGGAAAGCGGAGGGGTGTGGCCGGAGCAAGAGGAACGGTGAAGTTGGCGAAAATGTTAAATTTTCTCTCTCCCCATCCTCGCCGCCGAATGCCACGCTGGGAAACTTCTCACATATTATTCCGACAGAATCTGGGAATCTCATTTGAGAAGAGCCTTACTTATCAAGTTCCCCACATTAGTCATGCGATGGACTCGTTCTCCACCCACCCCCACCACAATCCTTGTTCCTCCCCGCGTTTCCCTCCCTCACCGGCGAAGCCCCCCCGAGGGGGGGGGGAACGGGGGCGTGGTCGACGGGGGAGGGTGTCGAGCACCCGCACGCCGTCGGGGCCCCGGGCACCACAGCGATCGGCGCGGTTGGGGGAGGAGACAAAGTCCTTTTTAAAATAGCACAATCTCCGGAGAACGCGATCCAAGCGCGCATGCGAGAGAGAGGATAGTTCCTCTCCCTCGCTTCAAATCTAGCGACCGCTGAATGGGACTCGTTAAAAATCATAGAGCTCGCTAATCTCCATAAATATTTCGAGCTTATTTAGATTTACATTTCAGATAAGAGATTTCAGAACTTTTAATTCCGCCGCGCGGCTGCTGATTTAAGGTGAATTCATATCAAAAACGCCATCTTTGGTGATCCCACCTGCAGATACGTCGCGGTACGTTATAATTACATTTAACACGAAATAAACTCGTTAAAAAATTCTCTCTCCCTCCTCCTCCATCTACATAACTTTCACCCATCAAACGTTTAAATGATAATTTCTTACAAAATTTACACACTCTTACATATATCAGCGATAGTTTAATTCCTACGACTCATCAGGTTGCCTATTTATATGTTAATAAATAATATAAATTTAATATATATATAATAAAATCATGTTACCAATAGGTAGGAACAGATGGCCTGTAAAACCCCTTGTACCGAGGGTAACCATAAAAAAATAAGTACTTACGGACATATTTGTACGAAATTTTTTTCTGAAATACGTAAGCAAGAATATTATTTAAAACCTAAAAACATTTGTAAAAGTTTACTTTAAAAAATTAAGAAAGAACATTTCCCATGAAAAACAATGCATGAAAAAAATACTTTTACAGTTCAGAAAGGTGCATGTAAATTGGATGTTACAAAATCTTCCCGAATAAAATAATATGGTGCACTTTTTTTGTAATTTTCAATCATTTAATTTCATACGTACAGTAATTTATTGTTATATCGTTCCTTTAATTTGTAGAAAAATTTATTTCATGGTTTATTCCTAGCTAAGGAACTAAAGATGCTAACTGATCAACATCTGATGGGCCTAACATCAAAATTAACATTTAAAATTCATGGAAGCATTGATGTACCATACCGAAATATAATTTTTGATACTTGAAAATTACTAAACATATACATATTTGAGAGATTAAAGAAAAACTGAGCATCCCGGGCATTTTTCAAATGCCAGCAAATAGCTTGGAGATAATAACGCTTTAATTTCAGCTATTTCGTTGTTGATCAGGCGTTGAATCGGGCATTATAGCACGCAATTGAAACAAAACTGATAAATCAAATCGAAAATACCAAAACTAGGATACCAGAGAAAGAAAATCTATCTAGGAAACGGATCAGTTAGTAACTTATATGAGATTCAATAATACCTAAAAACTTCACCCGTTTTATTTCGAAATTAATTACGAAAGGGGTTCATTCAGTGATCTCAGATTAAGGCAAAAGCACCTGATGGGTCTCTAGCTAGATTAATAAATGCTTTCTGAGTCCACAACAAAGCTCAAAAAAAGTAATAAAATAAGAACTCTTAGAGGCAAGTAATGAAGGTGTTCCCAGCTGTTTGCCAAAATTATGTCCACTCTATTTGTTCCGAGTTTAAATCCGATCACAGTTCAGTTAAAAAAAATTAAAATCAAACTGTTAATAAATCCACGGACACATGTAGACACACATCCACACACTTATTTGTTCGAAGCTAAATTGAACAGATCCCACTTTTCTCGTAATGTCCTCTAACCCACGTCAAAATATCGCCTTCCATTCCCTGTTTGGCTCAATATTACCTTAAATACGTCATTTTCTGGTATTTATCTCATAAAATATCAAAAACTAATACGATATTTCCTAATTATTAACCATATCAACATAAATTTGTATTGATGCTGCGATTTATGCCGATTGGTGATTCATTTAACGGCATGGTACATCGGCTTTTGTCAACTGGCCAATCATTCCGCATAAATAAACAGGGGTTGTTTACAGCACCATACCACACCACTGCTCGTCCCCGGAGCGGGTAAAGCACTTCTTGAATCCTTGAAGGAAGGGTTAATAGTCCTGATGATTTAATAGAATTGAGGTTAATTTTATTAAGATTATTTCGTTAATATTTCACGGACCTATTCCGTGTAGCTTTCAAAGTTATGGAAACATTTTTTTCCAAAGATATCTTAAGTATTTGTTACCTCTGAGGATTGTTCAGACAGTCCAGAAGAATTTCCATATATTCCCTATTATAATAAAAAAAGTCTTTCCGGAAATGGATCTGTTTGGAGTGCATTCAATGACGATGATGCATACCTAATGCGAAACGACCCAATACCAAAACTTTTACTTCCGAATATTGCATAATTTGTTTTGGCTTTGATGAAATCAAGTTAATATAGCGATCTATATAGCGAGTATACTTTGGCTGAGTTATTCAATGTTACCCTCATAAGAGATCAAAGAGGTGGTGAAAGGGCTTGCTTGTTCTGATGACTGATAAATCCGTGCTGTCGAAGTAATGATTGATTCATTCCAGGTAAGTCGAAGGTTAGGAGCCTTACAAAAGGTAGTCCACGCAGCGTCTGTTCCTCAGTGAGGCGGCTGCAAAGGCGTCTGACTCCAGTGGGACGGCCATGAGTGATGGTGTCACGTTAAAAACTCTATTGAGGAAGGAAAAGGGAAAGCACCCCAATTATCATTCCCAAGAATATAATTACGGACATTCTATAGAATATGTGTCCTGGCAGCTATGGGACTCGGCCCAATCGGATGTGAGTCGTGCCCGGCAGCGGGGAAGGCAAGGCCTCAGCTTTTCTAATCACACCAAATCTTTGCAGAGCGGAGTGAAAACAGTAGAAAAGAAGAAAACGTCAAAGAGACACAGCACTAGTTTGATGTGAGACAATACTAAGGACAGAGACGCTATGGAAAGAAAATATAATTCTGGAGGTGGGAAGAGTGGGAATGATCAGTCCGTGTCCAATCAAATCCTACTTCAAATGGAGCCAATAATAAAAGTAATCCCAAGTTATGTTTGGTATTTTGATGCAGGATATATACTTAGCTCGGTATGCTTTGATTAAAACAACAATACCAAGTACGAGGATATAGAACCTTGCTGAAACCTCTTTCCAGAAATGCATTGCCATGCATCGTATTACATTTACTTATATACTGTCCTTCCCATTTTTGTTATCATGATTTAACATTGTTTAGATCGCCCGTAAAGGACTCGAAGTGCGGTACATCAATTTATTTTGGAAAAGTATCTGTATCATGACAAACCCACCTTATCTGACCATTTATAACGCAATAAATGCCATTATTTGAATGAAAATTAGGATTAGAACTGTGCATCGCATTAAGGTAAACCTTTTCTCGAAATCCGTAATACCGGTTTTAAAAGTCACCTTTTGCTGGAGTTCAACAAGGCAATTCCTTAACACCACATCCCTCTCTTTCTGCTCTCTATTGAATAATATTTATTTCCTTGGCGTATATACGACTGAATTTTGACATTAGTATTTTAATCTCTTACTAAAACATACGATTTAGTGGAAACGAGAAAATAATAACTTTTAAGGCTCTTAGTATCCCGCAAGTATTTACGCACATAAGTTCGTTAAAAAGATAATTCAGATAAAATTCGTCCAAGTCCATTATTAAGTCAATTACAACTAAAGATTGAACGGTATTTCTGATTTAAGAAGATCTGAGAGGATATTAAATTTAACATGAATCAGTCGAAATGCATTTCAATCAATAAAATTTGATGTTCTAGGGAAGTTTAATAAAACATACCTTATCGCCTACCTTTTAAATTTGAGGAAATATTCAGAAGGGATAAGCGCTGGATAACAACATGAGCGCAGCACAGAGTGTCAAAAATTCTGAGGCTATCTCTTTGTTATTTGTTTGCAGCGTTTAAAAAGGATTTTCGCCACAAATGGGTCGATCGTTCAAGCGATTGGCGCTTCGTTTGCAATTCCTCGTCTCCAGGCGGGAAGGGCGGGGTAAAATTCGATTTTTCCGAAATTTAATTTTTTTAGCTTCAGAGAAATCTTGAATAAATCACTGAAACGTGAATCAATGATGGAATATTCCCCCACTGTTGCCACGAAACCGTTCAGCCGGGAAAAAATGGCGCGGCTTTGGAAGCCGGGTGATTTATTTAACACAAAAATGTTCCTTAATAAAGACAATTAACCTTTGCATGCTAATTTACGTATGAACACCGTTCCATAATTGGTTAAGGAAAGTCCAACTATTATTATCGAGCAAGCTACGATTAATATTCTTCATACACATTTTCTCTGCGCTATATGTTGAGTATGGCCAATAAACTCATTGGTTTTATCAGATTCATAATGTTAAATGATTTCACGTGGTAGGAATTCCTTATTGCGCGCGGTAGTTGACCAAATTCCTCCCGAAAACTAATATCTGTTTAAAGAATCGTAAAACATTTCTAGTAAAATATTTCTTCCCGTATGAGGTGAAAATCACGCCCAATTTCAACGTTTAATAATTATGTTCACACGGTTGTGGAAAAGAGTCGGGAGTTCGCAAGTAAAGTTTGGTTTTTGGACATCCTCTAACAAACATGACGGCTACACATAGTCATCCTTTTCCTTCAGCCGATCCCTGGTCTCAATCAACATATTTTCTTCATCCGTTCTTCATACTTAAAACCAGCTTTCATGCGAAACAAAAATCTAATTCTCCTCCTCTCTGCTCTTCCTCACAAAATATTCTCCTCTACTATGTGGTCGCCCGCTAACTCTCAAAATGTTTTCAATTCTGTTCCATCCCAACTTCGAGTTCAACCACCAGTTTCCTCCCTTCCCTGCCAGGTACACAAATGCAATCGTTATTCTAACAAATAACCCGATTACCAGAGTTATTACTCTTCATACGCGCATTTCAACTAATTCAATCATCACCATTACCTCAAAAGACAGGCTGGGGTGCCAGAGAAGGCTGGAATTTTTAAGAGCTATAAAATTCTGAAGAATTACAGGGTCGCACCCTACAGTGGTAAAACTGATTTTCTCTGGCGCGAACGGAGCGGTGGAGGGGGGTCTGCCTGCTAGGGTAAGGTGGAGGGGGCTCTTAGCAACAGACCGACACCAAACTCAGTCGCCTGCGGGCTGTCGTTGAGTGAGGACACCGTTTTTAGTGAAGCAAGGTTTTTGTCCGCGTCGAAAAACAAAATGAATCTGAATTTAGAGCAACGTTATTCCGTGAAGTTTTGTGCGAAACTCGGAAAGACGGCAACTGAGACCCTCGATATGATCAAGCAGGCTTATGGGGACACTGCCTTAAGCCGTTCCACAGTGGCACAAGTCGTTTAAAGAGGGTAGGGAGCTCGTTGAAGACGACCATCGCTCCGGACGGCCGTCGACGGCAAGAACCGACACGAATTTGGGCAGAGTAAGTACACTGCTGAACACAGGCCGACGCTTAACCAGTGAAGAAATTGCAGACCAGTTGGGTCTCTCTGCATCCAACGTCCAAAGCATTATTTCACAGGATTGGACCATGCGCAAGGTGTGCGCCAAGGTGGTGCCGAAAATTCGTGCCATGGCGCGCTCGTCGTCAGACAGCTCCTGGCCAAATACGGCGTTGCTAAGTTGCCACACCCGCTTTATTCTCCCGATCTGGCACCACCGGACTTCTTCTTCTTCCCCTGATGAAAAGAAGGCTCAAGGGACGACGTTTTGACTCGATAAATGCCGTTCAAGAGGCTTCGACAATGGTCATCAACGGCATCCACAAAGAAAATTTCCAGCGAGCGTACGGGGAATGGGAGCAAGGTTATTCTAAGTGTGTAGCAACTCAAGGAGCATACTTTGAGGATTATTAAGTCGATTAAGGTATATCGTCAATAAATTTCTTGTAAAAAAATCAGTCCTACCAGGTTTGGGTGAGCCTTTATACATTTGTTTAATAAAAAAATATGGGCTAATAAGTGTCACTCACCCAGGTAAAAATCTAAACCACCCTCATAAACACTCATTTGGCAAAAATACTATATGTTTGGAATAAAATATAAAATCCACGGTACTTAGATGTATTTATCCTTTCCCCTTGTTTTCACATCATCACAAACGACTGCATCTTACAAGATCGCCTATACTAAATTGAATAATATCAAGTTACCGATAGTGTCAAGAACCATTCTGGAAATGTGACAGCGAAAGAGGATTTCATTGCTCGCCCGGGGCGGGGGAATAGTTTTGATATTTAGGGGTATTTTTATTTTACTAGCACGTGATTTAAATAGCATTAATGAATGGTGTTCAAAATGGGGATTGCCTTTAAATCTTAATAAATGTTCGGTGGTAAATTTCTTTAAAAGATCCACGGGATTAGTTTACAAATTAGCTGGAGTTGACCTTGAAGTATTTGATACGGTGAAATACCTAGGTGTTACATTCACTAAAGACTTAACTTGGGGGACCCATATATATAAAGTCTGCGGGCAAGCATATAAAAAATTAGGATTTATTAGACGCATTGTTGGCAGAAGTGACTCCAACGTCAAGGAAAGTTGTTATCGCGCTCTTGTAAGGCCCCATTTAGAATATGCATGCAGCGTATGGGATCCGTGTGAAAAAGGCCTCATTCGGGAAATTGAGAAGGTCCAACGCCGGGCAGCTCGTTTCGTGGAAAACTGCTACGATAAAACGAAAAGCGTCACTGAAATGGTTATGGAGTTGGGATGGGAATCATTGGAAGAAAGACGACTCAAAACCGAGGTATTGTGAGGTCCACCTCTTGTGCCCATTACAGGTTTCCCTGCTCACTGAGCTTTAGTGCAACATTTTTAAACAATTTGACAAAACCCGGGATCCCTTCCTGTTTAAATGCACTCCATCGCGGCCCAAGTGACTGTCACCGACACAAAAATTAGGGTCCATGAATGTCAATCTTTGTTGCACGCAAACCCACTCTATTCCTTTGTTAATGGCGTCGATTTTCTTCCAATGTATGTCCCTTTTATGAAGAATTCCACTAATAACAATTGTCGCACTTTTAAACTTATTTTTGGCCGAAGTCGCCAAATCCCAAATAAAACCGATTAGATGGTCTTCTGACTTAGCACTTCTTACGTCATTTGTCCCTACGTGAATTATGACTACTCTTTAATCACCTTCACTAGCCATATTAGCTATTTTGTTGTCCAAATGTTCCACTCATCCCCGGAAAACACTGAACGCCTTCGTCGATACTTTTGCCTCAACCTCTGACGTAACGTATGAGGGTCATCCGGTAAGTAGTACCCGTTCGTGCCGCATGAAGTGCTGACGACGCGAGTAGCCGCTGGACGAGGTCAGATAGCTTCAGTGGCTTGTCTGCCTTCTCTGAGCCAAGTTGCGTGACGCTAGCATTGCCTGTGTTGTTTCTGTGATTGTTTACAATGTTTAAAAAAATTGAGAACGCCGCCAGTTGTGAAGTGAGGGCAGTGATTAAATTCCTCAATGCAAGAAACGTTCGCCCATGTGATATTAATCGCCAATTAAAGGAGGTGTATGGAGACAATGTAATGGACGAGTCATCTGTTCAGCGGTGGTGTCGCAACTTCAACATGGGGAGGGGGAACACACATGACGATGAGCGTTCGGGGAGACCGTCTGTCATTACAGACCAACTGGTGAGCTCAGTTGACGAATTCGTGAGGAACGATCGGCGCGTCACAATTGATGACATCTGTGAGCATTTTCCCAATGTTTCTCGAAGAATTGTTCATGAAATTGTTAAACACCATCTGCATTATGCAAAAATTTGTGCAAGATGGGTCCCTCGCATGCTTACAGATGAGCACAAAACCAAGCGTATGGCTGCAGCACTGACGTTTTTGGGACGTTATTCTGATGAAGGAGACTCTTTCTTGACTCGCATAATTACTGGTGACGAAACATGGGTTTGTTATGCATCACCTGAGAGTAAACGACAGTCAATGGAGTGGCATCATGCTCATTCACCAAACAAACCAAAAAAATTCAAGACAGTTCTGTCCACCAGGAAACTCATGGCAACCATTTTCTGGGATCGACGAGGTGTATTGCTTATTGATTTTATGGCCCGTGGAGACACTATTAATGCCAATGCGTATTGTGAAACATTAAAGAAATTACGGCGGGCAATACAAAATCGGCGGCGAGGTCTATTGTCTACTGGTGTCATTCTCGTTCATGACAATGCCAGGCCTCATGCAGCTGGGATAACACAAAAACTTTTGCAGCAATTCAAATGGGAAACTTTCGACCATCCACCGTATAGCCCGGACTTGGCCCCTTCAGATTTTCATCTCTTTACAAAGCTTAAAGACTTTTTGGCAGGAAAAAGATTTGACAGCGATGAAGAACTTAAAGAAGGAGTGACCCTGTATCTCAATGAGCTGGCGGCGAAGGACTATGCAGCAGGAATACAGAAACTTGTCACACGTTATGACAAATGCCTTAATTTGCTTGGAGATTATGTTGAGAAGTAGTTTAAAGTATCCTATTTCAAATAAAATTTTTTATGTTTGTTAATATTTACTTTTGTGTCTTTATTTCACGAACGGGTACTACTTTCCGGATGACCCTCGTATTATAGAATCACCAAATACTTTTACTTTGGGTGACCCTGGATCACCAAGAGATGTCCCCTACCTTGACTCTCCTCCTCCCTCATCGGAATCACCTCCCTCTTCGGTCTCACATTTATACACACATACACATTCTTGGCACACATGACCCTGAAAACATCGGGTAAAAACCAGATGTGCCAGACTTTTAGATATATTTTGCCTGGATTGTCTTCTTCTATGAGTTGGTCTTACAGAAAGACGATAGCCTCGATATCACAAATAATTATAATTAACTAGGCCTATGATATTTCAAATAATGATGATTTATATACAGAATGAACCATTAGAATAAGACACTCCTGGAGACATGACACGGGGGAATTTGCAGATTTCCAATATTCTTCTTGTTTTCGCCCGGCCTACTTGTATTCTATGACGATAAACTGAACTACAGGCCTGTATATTTGGCAGAGTATATGCGCATATACAAAAACATACGTATGTATGTATATATATATATATATATATATATATATATATATATATATATATATATATATATATATGCAGGTCGCGGTGGTCTAGCGGGTAGAGCGTTGGACTGCTGACCAGAGGGTCCCGGGTTCGATTCCCAGGCAAGGCACTTTGGGCACCTGCAGCTCCACCCAAGCTTGTAGTTGATTTTTCGGGTACCAGATCTTCCTGGGAAACCATAACCGGCAAAAGGAAAGGAACTGGCCCCCCTACCCTGATGTGTGAATATTCACACGCCGTCAGACTTGGTACAAGGGTGAGCTCTACCATCTGCTACTAAACCGACCTTCGGGTTGATTACTATGATTATGGTATATATACAAACACTAAGATAATAGATATTACACACACAGAAACATAAAAGAACATCTACATCTACATAATACCCCGCAAGCCGCCGCAAGGGCGTGTGGCGGGGGGTGTTAGGTCACCACCAAAAAAAGGAAAAAAGAAATACCGCATTCAAAACCAACACACACATGCAAACCCCAATCCACAGCAGTGCACACATTCATCGTAACATCCCATCATTCGAAGCGCAAGCAAACACACATCCACCTCCCTTCACTCCACAAGCATGCAAGTACCTACGCTTAACTACAACAAACAATTTTACCCCAGGATGCAGCAAGAAATTAATCATGAACGTGCAAGCTAGTTTCTAGCAAGTAGCCAGGCGAATTACCACTACCACAAGAACGTTCCGCATAAAAGTATCTCCTACTCAAGACGAGGAATTTGGCCCAACGCTGCAGGTGGGAGGAGGGCACACCCACGGAGAGGGACAAGAGATGGAAGTGGAAATTTAGGGTAGCAAAAGAAGAGAAAACAATACTGTAAACAGCAATACATTATTTAATGGCATGCGGGAAGAGTTTTGACACAACACACAGGAGGTTAGTGAAAGAGCTTGCAATTGAGTTTAACTAATTGTTACCTAGACGCAGAGGGTGACAAGTGGCATTTTTGTTATCTCCGAGTGTGACACTACAGTTGTTATCCCGTATTGTCCGTGGGAAAAAGGAGTCCTTGAGTCTGCTAGTCCTGGCATCTATTTCCCGAATTTTGTACACATGATCCAAGCGACCAATGTATGTTGGAGCGCGAATAATTTTCGAGACTTCGGCATCCACTTGCCTACCACTTTCACCCGATAAAACTAAGTCATGTTTGAACAATCCTAATTGGGTCTCGCATTAGCGGGTTTTTCTGAATCCGTGTTGATTGTCACTTAAAAAGTTAATGTTATCAAGATGTCTTATTATGGAACTGACAATTATGTGCTTTAAGATTTTGCAAAATATAGAGGTGAGAGAAATGGGTCTGTAATTGCTGGGGTCCTCCCTGTCACCACTTTTAAAAATAGGCGTTATTTGCGCGGTTTTCCAATTCTTAAGGACTTTGCACTCAGTCAGTGATTTGTTAAATATAAATTCGAGATACGGGGCGATGTTAGGAGCTAAGTGTTTTAGCACCCTAGCTGGTATGCTTTCGGGACCCGGGGATTTGTTTGGTTTAATGTCTTTGAGCAATTTGGCAATTCCTTGCTCGTCCGCTGTTATTTTTGCCATGGGTTCAGTATATATTGTTTCTTGGGGATACGTGGGGGCTACATCGTTCGTGAAGACGCTCTGGAAGAATTCGTTTAGAATGTTGGCTTTAGCCTCACTGTCAGTATGAATGATATTGTTGCAGTCCCTTAAGCAAGCCACGGCTTGTTGACCCCCATTTACTTCCTTAACATATGACCAAAAGGCTTTTGGGTCAGTGTTCAAATACTCGCAGAGTACTTTACGTTTAAAGTCTCGCAAAGCGCTACGTAATTGTGTTTTTGTTTCAATTTTAGAGGATCTATACTTGTCCAAAAGCTGTTTATTGTCCAAGGGTGATGAGTTCAGGCCTGCTTTCGTTACCCTTGAGTGTAACATTCTCTGCTTTCGAAGGGCTTTTTTAACGCCTTTGTTGTACCACCTGGGGTCGCGATTTGCTTTAATGTATTTTACAGGGAAGAAATCTGTTATTCCTTTTTGCATAATTTGGACAAACTGTGTCCAAGTTTCTTCCACGGTGGCAAGACTGAAGCGCGTTTTGAAATCGTGTAGTGCAGAGTTTAAATGGCTGGCAAAAGTTTCAAAATCTGCTTTGTGATAATTATAAATTTTTCTTTTTGGCTTGACATTCTTTTTTATTTCTACGTTCAAGTTGATAATAACTGATTTATGGTCACTCATACCCTCGTCGGTTGATACACTATAAAAGAATGCACTTAGAGTAGATATTAACGTTTCGACACAAAAATATTTACTGAAAGTATTTACGTCGAAATGTAAATATCTACTGTAAGTGTCCTTCTTTTATGTTTCTGGATGTGTAATATCTATTATCTTAGTGTTTGTGTGTTTTTGTGTCGCCGGAGAGCGTCATTTTCAAGATTATATATATATATATATATATATATATATATATATATATATATATATATATATATATATATATATATATATATATATATATTATTTATTTATTTATTTATTTATTTATTAGGTAATCTACCGGTTAAGGTAGGTTTTTGGATGGACACAACTACCAAATAAACATTTTGTGACTCCCCACCTAGCAAACTAATCTATATCAGGTCCCTCTTCATCTCGGTGTATTTCTTTCCTCCCTTCATCCCGTCCAACATCTCTATCCTGTTCCTACCCATACCTCGATTGCCCAACATTCACCCCTCTATTACCCTCTTCAACATTCTACTACCGTTCAATACGCCTTTCATCCATTTTTCCTCCCTCCATAGGATTTCTCTCAACAAACCCCTCTCCTCACCCACCATTTCTAGTACTTCCTCATTTGTTTTCCTTTCGGTCCATTTCACCCTCTCCATTCTTTTCCACACTCACATTTCAAAAGCCTCCAATCTACGTCTATCCTCCTGCTTCAGCGACCACGTTTCCGCGCCGTACGTAGCTACGCTCCATATCAGAGTTTTTACGAGTCTTGTCTTAACATCTCTACTCAACGTCCCCGTCATCAACTCTCTCTTCCTTGAGAAAGCCTCCTTTCCTAGCGCAATTCTTCTCCTTACGTCCCTACCACTTTGACCGTATTGGTCCAAAACACTTCCGAGATATGTAAACTGTTCTACCTGCTCTATTTTTTCTCGGCCTATTTTAATATTTAGCTTAGCGTTTTTCTTGCTGGAAAATCGCATAACCTTTGTTCTATTAATATTGATTCTTATCCCATATTTATTTCACTGAACCTCCAATTCACTCAACAAAGCTTGCAACCCCTTGGCTTACTGAGCAACTAATGCTTGGTCATTAGCAAACCTAACCGATTTTACGAATTCCCCTCCGACTTTCATTCCTACCTCCAGTTCTTCCCATGGCTCTTTAATCATTACCTCTACATATACGTTGAACAGTACCGGTGACAATGGGCAACCCTGCCGTACACCTCTTCCTAACACTGCCCATCCGGACTCTCCGTTCCCCACTCGCACCTGAGCAGTCTGAGACATGTACAGGTTGCGCATCAGTCTCCGGTCCCTCCAATCCATTCCTATTTTCTGCAATACACGCATTAATTTTTCCCAATTCACTCTATCAAACGCTTTTTCGAAATCTACAAAACAGGCAAATACGTCCTGATTGTATTCTATATTCCTCTCGATTAGTGATCTCATTACTGCAATGGCATCACGCGTACCTCTTCCCTTCCTAAACCCAAACTGATCATCCCCTAAGTAATCATTTGCCTTACTATCTATCCTTTTGTATATATATATATATATATATATATATAAAACTTAGACAGTAACACACAGCACGAGAACACATAAAAAGGACACAATAATATCATGATAATTTCGACGGACTCGAGCTCCGTCTGAGGGCGAGTGTGACCCTACAGTTGTTCTCCGGTATTGTCCGTGGGAGGAAGGAGTCCTTGAGTCTGCTAGTCCTGGCATCTATTTCCCGAATTTTGTACACATGATCCAAGCGACCAATGTATGTTGGAGCGCGAATAATTTTCGAGACCTCGGTGCTGAAACATGCGGATCTGAATTTATTTAGTAAGTTTAACCTAGCATTGAGTCGTCTATTTCCAATGATTCCCATCCCAACTCCATAAGTATTTCAGTGACGCTTTTCGTTTTATCGTAACTGTTTTCCACGAAACGAGCTGCCCGGCGTTGGACCTTCTCAATTTCCCGAATGAGGCCTTTTTCACACGGATCCCATACGCTGCATGCATATTCTAAATGGGGCCTTACAAGAGCATGATAACAACGTTCCTTGACCTTGGAGTCACTTCTGCCGACAATGCGTCTAATAAATCCTAATTTTTTATATGCTTGCCCGCAGACTTTACGTATATGGGTCCCCCAAGTTAAGTCTTTAGTGAATGTAACACCTAGGTATTTCACCGTATCAACTACTTCAAGATCAACTCCAGCCTATTGTAAACTAATCCCGTGGATCTTTTAAAGAAATTTACCACCGAACATTTATTAAGATTTAAAGGCAATCCCCATTTTGAACACCATTCATTAATGCAATCTAAATCACGTGCTAGAATTAAACGATCCTCATCCCCAGATATCTCCCGATAAATCACTGTGTCATCCGCGAACATCCTTATCTTACTTTTCACTTCGCGGTTCAGATCGTTAACAAAAATAAAGAATAGTAACCGTCCGGTAACACTTCCCTGAGGAACCCCCGAGGTTACTCGTACGCTGGTAGATCTAGGAACCTTTCCAGTTACCCTCTTAAACCCCTTCTGTGGCTCCGGTACATTGATGACATCTTTCTACTCTGGCAACATAACATAGACTCAATTCCTTCATCTCCCAACTTAATGATTCCTCATCTCTTTCTCTCACTTCCAACATCTCATCATCACAGATCACTTTCCTCGATATAAATATTTCTCTAACTAACAACAAATTTCTAACCTCCGTACATACTAAACCTACTAACAAACAACAATACCTTCATTTTAACAGCTGCCACCCCTACCACACCAAACGCTCCCTCCCTTACTCCCTCTCTATCCGCGGGCACCGCATTTGCAACCATCCCGAATATCTCAACAAATACTTCAACAACCTTCACCATTCCTTCCTCCAACGGGGACCCCAGATTCTCTCCTTCACAAAAAAAATCCAAAAACAATCCTACACCCCCAATCCTCCCTCAACCACAGACTCCCACCCTCTCTCAATATGCACCACCTACTTCACTGGCATCCAGTCCTTTAAATTCATCCTCAAAGACCTGTACCCCATCCTCAAAAATCACAACGTTTCGTCGAACCTTCTTCCTAAATGCCTTTCGCCTTATTACCTTCAAACGGCCCGCCAACCTATCAGATCTCCTCAAATCCACCAAGCCTCTTTCCAAATCCCCTCCCACCCCCAGAATGACACCCACTCCGTGCTTGCGAGCAAGATGCAAAACTTGTCCTATTTTCCCACTCCACCCCTCTCCATACCACCTTTTAACTCTCTCCCGCCCTTCCTCCACTCCTCATGCACATCTCAGAATGTAATCTATCTTCTGACTTGCAAACTCTGCCCGGCATTTTACATAGGCCAGTGCTCTACACCCCTGAACATCAGGGTGAACAATCATCGCGCCTCATGTAATCCCTCCTCCCCGTCCGCGGGTCTTCCCATCCCAAAACATGCCTCCCACCGCAACACCCCCTTCAACCACTGTTACAATGTTTCCGTGCTAGCATCCCTTCCCCCATCCGATAACCCTATAAAATTAAAAACAATGGAATTGGCATTTATATGGCTGTGTAAAGCCTATCAACATCCGGGTCTCAATGTCGTTCACTAAATGGGGGGGTGGGGCTGAGATGGATGGAGGTGGATTTGTTTCTTGCGAGGTGGTGGGACAATTTATTCATCCGCATACATTTTGTCATCCTTGTCCTGTGTTTTGACTTGTCAAGCCCTTATGATGACTTGGTGAGTTGATGCCTTGGTCATGGGTGTTGTGGGATCTGTGGATGAATTGTTAGTTTTCTGTGTCCCTTGTTACTATTTCCGCATCCTCCTTATTCCATCTCCGCTCCCCTCTGGCCCTCCTTTCCCCCTCCATAACCTCCTCCTTCACCGCTCTCTCACCACCTGTTCCGCGCTCCGCTTTCTCCCCCTCACTATACCCCTCCTGCACCCCTCCCCCACTACCTGTTTTTTCCCCTCTCCCTCGTCCCATACTCTCTCTGCACCGCGTACCCTTTTCCTTAGTCATATCTTATCTTCCGAAGAAGACAGAGCTCGAGTCCGTCGAAATTATCAAGATATTATTGTGAGTGTTCTTTTTATGTGTTCTCGTGCTGTGTGTTACTGTCTAAGTTTTTTATTCAACACTTCCGTGTTACTTCGAAGAAATCATCTATATATATATATATATATATATATATATATATATATATATATATATATATATAACTTTTGGACGGCACAATGGAACACAGAATAAAACAGATAACACGTAAAAGGACACTCACACTGTAGATGATTTAAGCTTTCGGCCTACTCCGAGGCCTTCTTCAGGTCAGACTTCAGGTCAGAAGGCCTCGGAGTAGGCCGAAAGCTTAAATCATCTACAGTGTGAGTGTCCTTTTACGTGTTATCTGTTTTATTCTGTGTTCTATTGTGCCGTCCAAAAGTTATATTACTTTCCTGATTACTTCCGCATCATCGATAAATATATATATATATATATATATATATATTCCGAAGAAGACGTAGCTCGAGTCCGTCGAAATTATCAAGATATTATTGTGAGTGTTCTTTTTATGTGTTCTCGTGCTGTTTGTTACTGTCCTTTGTAAGTTTTATATATATATATATATATATATATATATATATATAAAACTTACAAAAGACAGTAACAAACAGCACGAGAACACATAAAAAGAACACTCACAATAATATCTTGATAATTTCGACGGACTCGAGCTACGTCTTCTTCGGAATATATATATATATATATATATATATTATATATATATATATATACATATACATATATACATATATATATATATATGTGTGTGTGTGTGTGTGTGTGTGTGTGTGTGTGTGTTTGTGTGTATGTATGTATATATATATTCACGCATAGAAATTGATATAAGGAAAGGGAATAGGAAAACATATAAAAGACGAACGCAGGGCAGGTGGGGAAGGCGGATTTGAGCAGATCACAAATGTAAAAATATTTTCCTTACCGGGACTTGAACACTTGCGGGGAAAATGCGCTAAAAATACGTAGTACTTGGAAATGTGAGTATAAGCACTGGACTTTTTTAATTAAATTCAATTTGTAAATAAATTTAAATTTCCTGTTCATGTTCTTTTGTTGCGATGCTTCAAAAATGTCTTTATGTTTTCACAGGTTTATAATTCACGGCGAATACAGGGCTTATCTCTGCCGGCGATAGCAGTAAGATATATCATTTTGCATTTTTAAAATGTTTTAATACCTTTTTGAGATTTGTTACGACAAAATATATTTGAAGATATGAGATCACTCCCTTCAATCCGCCGCACATTTGGTCCATCTGCCGTGGAGAGACAATCGCTCGCAGCTAGCAAATCCCTCGATGACAACGCTCCGAGCCACTCATGCTGTACGCCGCCTATATCCTGTCTGTTCCGCATGCACAGAGTGGTTTGTCCAAAAATTAGAAGCTCGACCTTATAGGTTGAGATTGCTCATGCACTGAGGAACAATATAAACCATTCTTGCGCTACATCAAACTAGTACTTCGCCCTTAAGTATTCATGTTTTTCAGAGCATATAGGTCGTCCGGAATAAATTATTTCTCCCGTCCTCTTCCTCGCTTATTGGTGCATTGAAAGGGAATATATCGAGGAGCTGGTCGGAAAGGAAGAAATTTTTTTGGAAAGATTTTTGGGAAACAGCGAGAGACGAAGATTTAAAAAATCTAGGCGAATGTAATGTTTCTGAATAATGATGAGGATACAAATGTATGAAATAAATAAACAGAAATCAGCTTTATGGGACACAGGAATTAACAGATTCTTCTGAAGAAACGTCTAAGTGAACGGCAAATTTATAAGGTAAACCGGACCTTATTTGAAACATATTTCGACAGAGCGATGGGCACAAAGTCACATCATTCATTATATGAATACAGGCGATATACTACCGCGGAATCGTCTTTTTTATAAATTTCAATTTTACAATGTTTTTAACTTTTTATTGTATCTTCCAACAAGTCGTGTGGTAAAACCAATCAAAACCAAGGTATTCTTCTCTTGCAGGCTCAAAAGCCAAAGAGTTCAAATGCCTCCAAATAGATAAGTAAGGTACAGCGGGAAAAAATTATATGATTCTACATTTCTACGCCTCAGATCATCTTGTCTACCCTAACATGAAGACATAGCACGTTCAAAACAGTATGTTCTGGTCCCACGGTGAAACCAAATTTAAAGAGAATGTGTGGATTATATAGGCAAGGACGGAAAAGAATATGTTAGGACTGAAATTATTAGTTTTGCAGACATCAAGCGACACCTCGAAATGAATTCCACGACAGCATTCAGTGAACCTCGATAGAAAATTTTTTTTCGATTCGAAAATCGATCAGATTCCTTTTCTTTCGATTTCCATTCGTTTAAAATTTTGGCTGGACTCTAGCGTTTTTCTGGTGTGGAAATACTACAGAGTAATTATTTTTCAAACCTATCTAATTTCCCAATCTCATTACGACTGAAAAATCCTCTGGCAATGGCCAAAGATTTTACCGCAGAAAACAAAACTTACATGACCACTACTGACTGCGGAGAGAGTTTCTCTCCTTAAGTCCAAATGCTTAAATTCACAATGCACGGAATATGAAATTTTACAGTTATTGCTTCGCATTTTCGGCTGAAAAAAGTGACATCTGCGGCTCAGTCTAACGACTCGTTTTTCCAAGCACTTGAATGCAAAAGGCTTGAATTGTGTCGCCCACGAATGACTTGAATAACTTCGTAAGATGACGGAATGCCCGGCAAACTTTTCTACAGAGCACAAGAAGTTGTAGTTGGGAAAGAAAAAGTAAATGTGCCTCGTCCTTACCTTTCTGCGTACTCTCCTTCCGGCCTGGCGATGCCCGCCATGTCGCTGAAGACGTATATACGCGAAGATCCGCGGTACCACTTGATGCTGTGAAGATCGCCACACCTCCCGCGGTCCACGTCGCAAGGGAGTTTGATTGGGTCGCCCACCAAACCAGCTACGTCTGCATGGGGCACGATTGCACCTGCAGACGAAAGGGAAAAGGAGACAAATGGAACGTGAGAAAAAACATCCAAAGAGATGGACATATTTCTACATTACCGACAAGTTTCTCGTCTGGAGGTACGTCTTGGATGGACATATGAAACTGAAACATTAAGATTGTATCTAAATGCTAAAACACTGCGCTTGTAAACCATTCTACAGGTTGTGTAAATAAGGTTTCAAGACTGACTTTTTCCTGAATAGCTTAGCGTGAGGAGAGCGGGCCCACCGCCTGGGCGAGGTGGTGGCGGGTTTCGACGAGTGACCCAAGCATCGGCAATCGCCGGGGAGACGCTGGAGTGAGAACATCGCGAGTGCATTGAGTGTCTGTGTCAGAACGCCATCGAGAAATCAGATCGCCAAAAATGCAGCGTCTCCTGGGGCAGCGGTGTTCGATCAAATTTTATGCTGAAAGGGAAGCGGTTTGCCGTAGCGCCGCAGCGGTCCAAAAGGCTTCGACGAGTGTTTTGGACAGCATTTCGTTTGAGAAGTTCCAGGGAGCTTAATCAGCAGTGGAAATCTCGTTGGCAGCAGAGTGTGGATTCTCAAGTCTGTTGTGTTCTGAGAACAGTCTTGAAACTTTATTTACGCGCCTTGTATGGGACGGATGGCTATATTATCATGCCGTATGCATCTCCACATTAGCATAGTTTCCACCTCTTTCTTTGAGTCAACTATGACTTCTTTCTTCCTCCGTGTGCTTCTGGATTTCGCCTAATGACTTACTTCTTTCCCTAAAAATTACAGTTCTTACCTCCTAGCTTCTTTCTTCCCTTATCTATTTCTCCTTTCTTCAAACTCGAATCTTTAAAAAAAAAAAGCCTTTTTTATGGCCACACTTGCAGTCTAGAGTCAGGTTAATTAGCCGTACAACATTATTCATCATGTAAATGAGTTGAATGTACGTATCCTGTTAATAGTATTATTGCATGCAAGAGCCTTCCTTCATGTGATTTGCATGTGCGTATGATTTCGAGTGCATGAACAATCTAATGTTTGTGCAGAGGAAATATTATTTGGTTTTATTCTGTTTTACTGGTGGTGACCTAACACCCCCCGCCACACGCCCTTGCGGTGGTTTGCAGGGTATTGTGTAGGTGTATTTTCTGTATGTTTTCCACAACAATCAAATTAAATCTTTACTTTAATCTACTCTTTAATCTTACTAAATCGTAGTTATGAACAAAATTGTCTTTGTCCGTTTTACTTTTCTGTTAACAAAATTAATCTCCGATTATTCTGGCTACTATGCTATTATTTTACTCGAGAATGCTGCTCCAATAATTGTAATGTTTTAGTTAATTTACGTTTAAATCCTTCCTTGCCTAGCTTATCCTTCAAGTTTCATCGTCATCGTACTGCTTTCCCTTCCTAATACCATAAGTTTATCCCATCCATCTCTTGCCTCACAAACTGACCTGTAGTTCGCTCAACAATAAATATAACTCCTTTGCTGAGTGGCTACCTTGGGCTTCATATAGACCAATTTAACCGATAGTCGACAAACTGTTGTATTTTCGTTCCAACTTCTGATTCACTCCTCGCTTATAATTGTTCCCTCGACATACACGGGAAATACTGCAGAATAATCGAAGCGCAGCAACACGGAAGGAAATCGATATTTCCTCACGTCCTCGGACGTAATTTCATCGTGTCGGTGTATCTGGGAGCATCTTTTAGGTTAAATGTCGCCGGCGAGTTTTTAATGAAAATAAATTTGACTGGGGAGACTCAAGGATTCTATCCTTAATATGGACTTGGATAGTTCTGCACTCGTTGGAAATAATACGCCCATCCCTTCAGTCCACTTCTGTCTTCTCTTAAGAATTGCATCAACTTTCCTCTCCGCTCGCTTGAAGGACTTCTCAAAATCCTTAAAGCCAACAAAAAAATCGTCCTTTTAATCTCTAATAGCGTCTATTAATGTGGCCATTTCTTCAATGACGTAATTATTTTCCCTCCTTAATGTACGCAAAATGATCACCACATAGGAAGTCGCTTGCACTTAGTCAACTCATTGTTCTTTCATCACCTTAGTCCTGTGCAGAATTAAACTTTTGAAATCATTTGTCCACATTGCTAATTTTATTTGCCACGAGGATTATTGTTAGAATCTTCTGGCAGAAATCACCCCTTATATACAGAAATCACCCCTTTTATACAACCCCTCGTATGTTAAGGTAAGAGGGACCTGATGTTAGAGTAGGTTGCTGGATTGGGTTTTGCTTGGAGTTGCAAAATGTTTATTTGATAGTTATGTCCATCCAAAAACCTACCTTAACCTGTAGATTACCTAATAATAATATGTTAAGGTAGAACCCAAAACACGCTCTCATTACCATTTTTATATCCAAATGTGAGCGATGACACGGATATATAATTCATTCCGATTTCCACTTTTTTCTTTTTTTTCCTTTCCTATCTAACGATTTATCATTCTGGCTTACAAGGTAACCTCATCTCTGTCGCACTCAACTTTCACTTCAAATTTATGGATGCTGGATTTTGACCAAATCTTGTCGTATCTTCTTCAATTTACATTTCGGTTGACTAGTACTATCTTACACTTGATGCTTCGAAGTCAATAGTTGAATTCAGATGATATAAGTGACTAAAAGCAATCAAAAGTTTAGCAAAACTGACTTGAAAAGTTCTTAACCTCATCTCCGTGGCACTTTATATACGCGGGTACTTCATCCTAAAATACTATGATAATTATTTATAGAAAAATCAATAAGCAGCAACATTAGTAATTCTTTTATAATTGCACATCCTATGGAAACACA
Source organism: Hetaerina titia (assembly GCA_037158775.1). Classification (NCBI taxonomy): domain Eukaryota; kingdom Metazoa; phylum Arthropoda; class Insecta; order Odonata; family Calopterygidae; genus Hetaerina; species Hetaerina titia. The sequence goes on along the minus strand of CM073777.1, from coordinate 11,794,386 downwards.
TCTTGAGTCACAGTAGATTAGTGAGGAAAATAATAGAAGGGAACATTGGAGGGAAGATCCCGCGGGAAATATCAAGGGACATATTAAAGGAGGACGTATTTTATTAACACTGAATATAAAGGAATGGAGGACTCTAGTTAATCATAGGACTGAAATACTGACAACAAAGGGTTAAACGAGACTGTCAAACTGACTAATTCCATACAATATAGATTTGGCATTAGAAGATGGCAGCGAAATCCTTATAAATATTTTTATATCAATAAATTTTAAGATATGCTCATTCAGATTAAACTAATTATTATCAATAGAGTTAACCTCTCGATGGCCGTTAAATCTTCAAAGAAATGAAAAGAGACGGTGTCTGATCAAATATTCATCCTGTGACAGTTATTCAATTTCTGACAAGATGACTGGGAAAAGACAGGAAGGCGAACTATTTCTCCCGAATTTCGCCACCATTGTACCTAACGTACCTTCGTAACGAAAAATAATATTGCTTACTGATATAAAGTGAAATATGCTCAAAAAAGACGCCCGAGTTTAACATTCCAGTACTCAATGTAGGAATATTCAAACTTTCGAAATGGTGGTCGTTGAGAAAGTCTTGACCACTCTAGTCATTTCTCCGCCTTTTGTGGAAGGCATTTCATCGCAAAGTTATACGGAGCTCGAAAAAGGAAGGCCACGTCGTCATTAGAAATTGTCGCTTCGATTTTCAGCTTATTGCCATGCGTAAAATGCATTAATATCCATATATTTACTGACCGTAGAAATGAGAGCCGACTTATCATGCTTAGTAATACTACTCCAGTACCTTAAACTTAACTTTCTGAGCAAATAAATTGCAAAAGTAATCAACCCTATGCACAATCACACTGATTTTTTCTGATACTTAATTCTTATTCCATCTGAGGAAATAATTAAGGTTTTCTTTCACATAAATTAAGGAATACCCAAGGGAGAGGAAACACAATTTCAGATATAATAAAAACCCATAATAACAAACATTTCATTTACGTTCCCTTGAACCAATTGTTCAATTACGCCTATTGGGTCTATTTGAACATTTCACTCAGAGACAATGCCTCGGGTATGTAATCATCATAATTCATTGAATGAAACCGTTGTGTTATTTGTGAATATATTCTTGATGGCGTTTTAAATTGCTTACCACATGCAATAAAAATTCATTTTCATCTCACTTCAGACGCTGAATCACCATGTTCAATTTGACGATTACCCAATTCCACCGTTTTATCCGCCGCTACAAAAGGTTCTCAGTCTCCGTTCTTAATGCGACGCATTCGACAGATCACTGCTGCTCTTGGAGTTCTGAATAATGATTTGAATATATTTATTAATTTTTTCCCACACATCGGTCAGGAAGACCTATCAAAATGAGTCATTTACCAGTATAAAGCACGCCATTACCGTGTTCCACTCTCCGTTCCAAACAAAAATGCACTCATTACCCAAAAACATTTGTCTCCTCCTCTTTTACGCATGAGATGAGGTAATATTTATTACGGGTATTTGTGCGCGATATCCTGGAGTCAACTGGAAATAAAATATACCCTCCGCTTTCATCCACTGAATGTTTCCCCGGAATGTGAGAAATGGCTCCGATTGGGTGCTCGCGTGAAGAAGCAAAAGTGTCCGCCATCATAAAGTCCAAAAATAGAGGAGAAGCGGCGTCAGAGCGATGGGGTCGAAAGGGAGACCAAATACCCACCCCCGAACTCCCATTCAACCCCGCCTCCATCACCTCCTCATCCCCGAGCTGGGGGAAAGGTCCTCAAGGCGGTCCATAAACATTTATCACCTGTAAACAAAAAGAAATCGCGCCATAGCGGCGCTTCCCTTATGTGGGAAATCCACGGCCGGGATTCTAAGGCCGGGAACCGGCTGGGAGGGAGTGTGTTGGCAAGTGGAAGGGGCGATGGGAGGGTGAGGGAATCGCTTGTAGGACCCTCACCTCTACCGTCGCACCCTGGAGGAAAGTGGAGTCCCTAGGGATTCCACTTTCATCCTGGAATTCTCCTGACTTCCGGTTCGAAGCTTGTTTCCCTCGCTCTCATTCCACTATCCGTAGGCCCAAGGCAAGACGCGGGCGCGCAACTTTCTGTCGCGCGAGTGTTGCGACGCTTAAAAGAAAACTGAAATGTATTGCGAAGAAATTTTATCACACGTGCGACGTTAAAAAATTCCAGTGATAAAGAAATCACAGCTATCATCAAATCTAGAGACTCTAGAGAGTCAAGAGATCTAATTTTGAATCGATACGGTGATCTTCGAACGAAATATATCACATGAATATGCTGGGAGTTGCACGTATCGTACTTATTACCTCGATGATACTCATGAACTCGCCTCCTGTGTCACAGATTTTTTCCATTTTATGTTAGTGAGGTCATTTTAGTGTTTCAGCCATAATCTAAACTGTCACGACCAAAATTATTTATATAAAACCATAAACACAGTAATCAACCCCAAGGTCGGTTTAGTAGGTGATGGTAGAGCTCACCCATGTACCAAGCCCGACGGCGTGTGAAAATTCACACACCAGGGAAGGGGGGCCAGTTCCTTTCCCTGTACCGGTTATGGTTTCCCAGGAAGATCTGGTACCCGAAAAATCAACTAGCTTGGGTGGAGCTGCAGGTGCCCAGAGTGCCTTGCCCGGGAATCGAACCCGGGACCCTCTGGTCAGCAGTCCAACAATCTTATTTATTAATTAAATTATAAAAATATATCATTTATGCCCATTGATAAATATAAAAAGAAATGTTAGCGGATGAACTTTCATGTCCTCCGAATTTTGTAAAAAGTGTCACCAAAGCAATAAAAAACAGGACTAAATACACGCAATGATGTTTTTGTTCCACTTCATTACTCCCGATATTAATTATGAAAACTTACAAAAAAGCAATTTTTAATTAAATCCATTCCAGGTATTAATGTGGGTGCTCTATGAATTGCGCGCAGTTGCGCGTTCAACTATATTTTCTCGTGGCTGCAATTTTTTCCGCAAAGAAAAAAGGTCTCGTTTTGCTCATTGAATTGCTATTCGCAACTTTTGACCAAAAGGAATTTCAAGAAACTGTAATAGTAACGTTGGTAGAAAAATTAAAAATTACGGTTAGGTTGAATGGAAGTTTTGGAAATAATCTTCCGAAAAATTCAATCCATTTCTACCCACAGAATTCTGATGTGCTTATTGATTGCATATATTCATTACTAAGGACTACGAGAATCATAGTATTTTGGGGAGACAGCAACTGAGGTATTCACTCCAAAATTTTCTTAGTAAATGGGAGCTCACGCACTACATTACGTGAAATGATGGCATCAGGGTTCAGTGCCTTTCGTTTGCAGTTTTCCAGGAATATCCTGTGCACGCGAAATCACAGTTAGGGTTAAGATGAAGGTTCCCAGAGGTTTTCAGAAAAATCGGACCCAGACCTTCCGCTAAAGTGGCCAAATGCTTTACCCATTGAAGTGGGAGAGCGTTTGGCTACTTTGCGCTCCACTTTACTTCAGTTAACTGGATTTAAAATGTTTCCATGGTAACAGGTCTAAACTTAAGCAGTTGTATGGAAAGAATAAAGAAAGTATAACCCTGGAATTTATTTTATTGAAAACGACGATTGGTTTGCCTGTATATAATTAGTTATTACTGAACTACAGAAGTGCATTTTCCATGAAAGCTAATTTTAAATTGCAGCGGTATTCTTCTCTATTCTCTCAAGATGAAAAAGATCCACTTTTCCACCATTTGCTTATACGAGGGTGAGGTGAAATGTTCACGGTCTGATACAGAGATGGCGTTTAAATCAGCGAAAATTTAGAATTTTTGCCTGGGTGCACATGCCATTTGTTCGTAAGACAAGATTCAACTTGTTCTCTCAAGTGGTTCGTTTACACGCATTGTTGCAGGAGGCATATTTCGTGTTTTTCGTTCAAATAGAAAAACTTAAATTTCGTGAAGTCATAAAATTCTTTGTTTTAGATGGATTAACCCCTTAGGTAATTCATTTGAAGTTGACAAAAGTGTACGGGGAGTCTGCTCCTTTAATATCGACTGTTAAAAAGTGGACAGCTGAATTTAAATGTGGTCGCACATCCATAATAAAATTACCAACGTGAACGACGGCCAAAAACCACATCCACACCGGAAACAATCGAAAAGGTGTAAGATATAGGCTTAGAGGATAGGCGAGTGAAAGTGCGTGAGATAGTTAAGGCCGTGGGGATATCGAAAGAAAAGGTGCGAAACATCTTGCACTAAGAATTAAGAAAGGTCTGCGCAAGGTGGGTGCCGCGTTTGCTGAATGCCGATCAGCAAACGATTTTCGCAGCAATATTTGGACTGATTCAAGAGGGAACCGACCGATTTTGTGCGGCGATTTTTCACCATTGATGAGACATGGGTCCACCACTATACGCCAGAAACAAAACAGCAGTCGAAGCAGTGGGTGGAAGGCGGTGGTTTAAGCGGCAAAGAAAGAGAAGTCGATCGTATTTGCCGGAAAGGTCATGACCAGTGTCTTTGAGATGCGAAAGGGACCCTTTTAATATATTACCTTGGGAAAGGCAGAACAATTATAGGTGAATATTACTCCAACCTCCTTGACCAGCTAAATGCCAAAATTCACGAGAAGAGGCCTGACTTGAAGATGAAAAAATCATCTTTCACCCGGACACTCATATTGTATGCATTTTCAATGAAATTAAATTGCAGTGTTATTTTTCCACATACTCTCAAGACGAAAAAGATTCATATTTACAGAATTTATTTGCTTATATTCAAATTATTACTTTTTTCTTTGGAAATGGGCGCTCCTTCCGGGAGTGAACTTGTGCAGTGGTCGTGGGGATATTTGGGCGATGACGGTTGGCTCAGTTTTAGGAGTAGACGTTCCACGACGTTTCATGGCGTTGGTTTAGCTTTCCGGGTTGTCTCGTGGGCTTATCCTTGGCGTTGAGTGGTCGTCCCTCATTCCCTCGGAGTTTATAACCCACTCCCGGGGAAGAGAATAGGGTTGCGAAGGGGCTGAGGGTAGGCAGCAGCAGGGAAGAGGAAGGAATCTCCCTCCGTTCTTCACGGAGAGGAACACAAAGGAGGGAGGGATTGGGGCGGGAAGGGGGGTATCGTTCTGCTTGGCCGCCAAGGCAACTGTCGGAAGGGCGGCGTCAGTTGCGAGAGTCGCGCAAATTCGGAATCCACAACTCTTCTGCTTTTGCCGGAAATGAGAAGTCGGGGACGGATCTCCTCTCTCTTTTTTTTACGGACTCGACAAAGGGGAGGGGGGAGAGAGACAGAGGGCGACAGCACGAGAAATGGCCCGTGTGAAATAATGGACGGCCATAATGATCCGACGCTTGTTTGAAAGGAATGATACGATGATATGAAATGAAATTCTTCGGTCCCCTCTGCAGGGGGAGTTTGGGCGGGGAGGTTGGTTAGAGGGGAGGTTGACCCAGAGCGCCAAAGACGGCGTCGTGAGGCTTGAGCCGTGTGACGCTAAAGCTCTTGTTTTTTTCCTTTTTCATGGGAATGCACGATGTCATTTCGAACACGGTCCATTATTAACTTTTTAAAATTCCGCTCTTTAGGGACGTGTCCAGCATCCTAATCCACGTCTCCGCTTTACATCGCGGTCTGCCGCAAAGGCGTGCGGCAGGGGGTGCTGCGACACCGTCCGTGAAAAAAGAGAGGAAGGAGTCCGTAAAGAGGATATGTTCATGTTTCGTATTTCTGTGTTCTGCTCGTTGATTTTATAGGAGGGAGGACCGAAGCTTTGACTCGTATTGTACTCTAGCATATTATTGTACAAAATTTCCTGACTTAGGTCGATATTATTTCCCTTTCAATTTCGAGTAAAATCCGGTAGCTCTTTTGGTGATAATAGTTTGCTGATGCGCTTATGAGACCTACAGAATTTCTCTATCCAGACTTCAAGTTATTTTTGTCAATTAATTTTTATTTATTCATTTAAAAAATACCAACAAAAACTTCCCCTTTTGGCCAATCACGCTCGATTGAAAAGGAATGGGAGAAACACGAACACCTATCCGCTTCTATGTAGAAGAGAATCACTAAACTCGACCTCTGGATTAGCGGGTAAAGGCGTTTCCTAGGAGCCACGTCAATACCGGTGGCCAGATGCACCGGTGTTCGATAGCAACATTTTCACGGGGAAGGAGACATTCCTTCGAATTTTCTGTTCTACCAAAACATTTAACTCATCTCTCACATTTAAGCTCATGTAATAAATATGGACGTGAAGTTATGTCAGATGAAATGTATACCTACATGACGTAGGAGCCTATCCCAAGGTCTCGGAATCCAAAGCCTCTGTGGCTTATGAAAGAGTTGAGTCTATTCAAAGTGACGATCGAGGACTAAATATCTCTTAACATTAGAAGAATGGCCATCATACCCAATATTGTGGACATCTTTCATTAAGCAAGTAACGAAAAAAACCTCGGAGACATTTCCAAACATGGTGGATGGCAGATAACGAATGCCTTCAGGCTAGGGGCATAGAACGTACGTATTTGACGGTGACGAGGGGAAAGGTCTTTTTCATTTCCTCTGCGAAGTCCAGAGCGAGTCGCGCGACACATTCTTGTGAAGTGCACAATAATCCATTATCATTCCGTCATGAGAAATCTAATCCCCAAAGAACTCAGGACGGAAAATCACTAAATAAAAGAATCCGCGGCAAATTAAGGTCTCCTAATTATTAAACCGCAAGAAAACATATGATGTCAAGTAAATATCATGAGGTCATTTTATGAAATAATTGTATCGTTTGAAAACAGAAAACAGGAGGCTCTTTGAAACTAATGTGTGCTACTGGTTTCCGTCATGTTACATCTACATCTACATAATACCCCGCAAGCCGCCGCAAGGGCGTGTGGCGGGGGGTGTTGGGTCACCACCCAAAAAAGAAAAAAAGAAATTCCGAATTCAAAACCAACACACACATGCAAACCACAATCCACAGCAGTGAACACATTCATCGTAAAATCCCATCATTCGACGCGCATGCAAACACACATCTACCTCCCTTCACTCCACAAGCATGTAAGTACATACGCTTAACTACAACAAATACTTTTACCCCAGGATGCAGCAAGACATTAATAACGAACGTGCAAGCTAGTTTCTAGCAAGTAGCCAGGCGAATTACCACCACCACAAGAATGTTCCGCATAAAAATATCTCCTACTCAAGACGAGGAATTTGGCCCAACGCTGCAGGTGGGAGGAGGGCACACCCACGGAGAGGGACAAGGGATGGAAGTGGCAATTTAGGGTAGCAAAAGAAGAGAAAACAATACTGTAAACAGCAATACATTACTTAATGGCATCCGGGAAGAGTTTTGACACAACACAGAGGAGGTTAGTGAAAGTGCATGCAATTGAGTTTAACTAATTGTTACCTAGACGCCGAGGGTGGCAAGAGGCAATTTTGTTATCTCCGAGTGTGACCCTAGAGTTGTTATCCCGTATTGTCCGTGGGAAGAAGGAGTCCTTGAGTCTTCTAGTCCTGGCATCTATTTCCCGAATTTTGTACACATGTTCCAAGCGACCAATGTATGTTGGAGCGCGAATAATTTTCGAGACCTCGGTGCTGAAACATGCGGATCTGAATTTATTTAGTAAGTTTAACCTAGCATTGAGTCGTCTTTCTTCCAATGATTCCCATCCTAACTCCATAAGTATTTCAGTGACGCTTTTCGTTTTATCGTAACAGTTTTCCACGAAACGAGCTGCCCGGCGTTGGACCTTCTCAATTTCCCGAATGAGGCCTTTTTCACACGGATCCCATACGCTACATGCATATTCTAAATGGGGCCTTACAAGAGCATGATAACAACGTTCCTTGACCTTGGAGTCACTTCTGCCGACAATGCGTCTAATAAATCCTAATTTTTTACATGCTTGCCCGCAGACTTTACGTATATGGATCCCCCAAGTTAAGTCTTTAGTGAATGTAACACCTAGCTATTTCACCGTATCAAATACTTCAAGGTAACTCCAGCTAATTTGTAAACTAATCCCGTGGATCTTTTAAAGAAATTTACCACCGAACATTTATTAAGATTTAAATGCAATCCCCATTTTGAACACCATTAATTTATGCTATTTAAATCACGTGATAGAATTAAACGATCCTCATCCCCAGATATCTCCCGAAAAATCACTGTGTCATCCGCGAACATCCTTATCTTACTTATAACTTCGCGGTTCAGATCGTTAACAAAAATCAAGAATAGTAACTGTCCAATAACACTTCCCTGAGGAAACCCCGAGGTTACTCGTACGCTGGTAGAACCAGCGCCGTCAAGGACTACCCTCTGTTCCCGGTCTGAAAGGAAGTCTTAACCCCAATTTATTGCCCCCTTGTGTATACCTGCGCCCTTTAATTTATGAATGAGTTTACCATGTGGAACCTTATCAAATGCCTTTTTAAAGTCTAAAAAGATCGTAGCCACTTGCCTACCACTTTCACCCGATAAAATTAAGTCATGTTTGAACAATCCTAATTGGGTCTCGCATTAGCGGGTTTTTCTGAATCCGTGTTCATTGTCACTTAAAAAGTTAATGTTATCAAGATGCCTCATTATGGAACTGACAATTATGTGCTCTAAGATTTTGCAACATATAGAGGTGAGAGAAATGGGTCTGTAATTGCTGGGGTCCTCCCTGTCACCACTTTTAAAAATAGGCGTTATTTGCGCGGTTTTCCAATTCTTAAGGACTTTGCACTCAGTCAGTGATTTGTTAAATATAAATTCGAGATACGGGGCGATGTTAGGAGCTAAGTGTTTTAGCACCCTAGCTGGTATGCTTTCGGGACCCGGGGATTTGTTTGGTTTAATGTCTTTGAGCAAGTTGATAATTGCTTGCTCGTCCGTTGTTATTTTTGCCATGAGTTCAGTATATATTGTTTCTTGGGGATACGTGTTGGCTACATCGTTCGTTAAGACGCTCTGGAAGAATTCGTTTATAATGTTGGCATTACCCTCACTGTCAGTATGAATGATTGTGTTGCAGTCCCTTAAGGAAGCCACGGTTTGTTGACCCCCATTTACTTCCCTAACATATGACCAGAAGGCTTTGGGGTCAGTGTTCAAATACTCGCAGAGTACTTTACGTTTAAAGTCTCGCAAAGCGCTACGTAATTGTGTTTTTGTTTCAATTTTAGAGGATCTATACTTGTCCAAAAGCTGTTTATTGTCCAAGGGTGATGAGTTCAGACCTGCTTTCTTTACCCTTTACCCTATTTTATTTTTGAGGCTTCTGCAATTAAATACAAGTAAATTTAGATTGTTTTTCTCTTGAGTAACGCCCTTGTTTGTGTCTGACCATAATTTACGACATGTTTGTGGAGAAGTGCATGTCAAATGTCTTTCTACGTCAATGCCAGGGTTGTCGGTTACTTTTACATGTCGGTTGTATGTTGTATTAAAACAAGTTTGTGTTTGTTCTGTTATTTTTGGGATCTGTGAGGCGTAACCTGATCTCAAGTGAAAAAAACCGCTGGATTCTACTTTATTTATCCCAATATATGACCTGCGCTCTTGCCTTCCAACTATGCTAAACCCTAGAAACGTGTTCGTGTAACCTACGCGCTACACACTGTGATGCCACGGCAGTATAATGGACCCCGGAGCGATTTAGGGGTACCCGACACGATGAGAGGACATGCCTCAGATCAACGAAGTCCGCTCCGATTTCCCGACAGAATCCCAACAATCTCTCGTTTATACCCTCTATTCGGCTCCAAACGAGCCTTTCGCGGTCAGTACGCGGCACAATACTACAAATACTTAATTTAAGAGGAACCTTCAACTCTGCCTCAACCCGTTTCACCTCCGAGTGCATCTCCTTAAAGGAGCGCAGGATCTCTTCAGATCCACGTTCTGAGGCGTCGTTTGTTCCCACATGAGCCACAATGCGTAGCTTTGAGCAACCTGTATTACTGACGGCCGCCTTCATCGCCTGCGTCCCCTGAGGTACTCCGCCGTCTGGTATACACCAGGACGACAAGAATCCAACACCTCCCTCCTGTTGAACTCTGCGGCGCAGCGGATGCATTATACACCGGACGTTAGAATTGCCTAATATAACGGTTCCCACCCATCCCGAGCGCTGATGTCTTACTCTAGGCAGTGCCCTCGGAGTAGGGGTAGGAGCTGCAGGTGCGGTGGTGCTGTCATCCGACAGCACCTGGTACCTGTTGGAGACGGGGATGGTGTCTGCCTCCGCAGAGTCCAATCCTCGCCCCAGCGTTACCTTCCCCTAGCCCCGAGATACAACCCTCCAATCTTCAGACCTACGGACAAGAGGTACTCCCTCGTTGAGAGATGGGTCACGAGGCAGGTCTCTAATCGCCCAGCCACGTGTAGCATTCGGACGAATCCGTGCATCCCTATGGGCGTGGCGGGTTTTCGAATTCCCACACCGAGTCCCAACTCTCCCGAGGGGAGCCCTCCCTCCGGCGATCTCCGAACGAAGCTCCCGCACCATCCTCTCTAACATGACGATACGAGCCCTTAGAGCTGCGCATTCGCCAGTGCCTTCGAGCATGGCAACAGGGGACCTAGGTGAAGCCATCCTGGTTATTAACCGAGGCCCAACAAAAGCTAACCTGTATACACTATGCTAAGATGTCTAAGAGGGGTTCCCGAAAAATAAAAGCTAACCTAAACCTGCTGTGCTAAAGATATGTTTTTGTTTTATATAGTGCGGTACTATAAACAAAAATGTACGAAACTGGTAACTTAATGTAATGGACACTGTACTTGTAACTGTAAGTGGCTACTCAGGGGAAAATAAGAGAAGAAGAGAGAGAGTACTCACCAATAACCAGTCAGAGGAGCGGGAAACAAATAACTACAAGCCACTAAGAATACCCACTAAAATTACCACCACACTATTAAAAAATAATAACAAACAGCACAAAGACTAATTAAACTAAGCCATATCACAAAATAAAAGCTAACACCACACTACACTTCACTACGGAAGGATATTCACAGAGGCGCACAAGTAACAGCAGGTAAGCTCGGCTACGGTCAAACCGGTTCCAGCGAGCGAGGTCAGGCACGTCCGTTCTCGGCAGAGGCCAGGTAGAGAATGAATGTTATGTACAATATCCACTGTAAAATTAAGGCGCATTGTCTGGGTCAAAAATAGATTTATTGATATACGTACTTGTACTAATGCTTAAAATTCTTCCAAATACTCTCTCCCCCTGATTCAACAATGCACTTACGGAGACGTGTCTGCCACGCCGGGAAGGCAACCTGAAACTCCTATCGACGGGAATGTCTACATCTACATCTACATAATACCCCGCAAGCCGCCGCAAGGGCGTGTGGCGGGGGGTGTTCGGTCACCACCCAAAAAGGAAAAAAGAAATACTGCATTACTGTAAACAACAATACATTACTTAATGGAATGCGGGAAGGGTTTTGACACAACACACAGAAGGTTAGTGAATGTGCATGCAGTTGAGTGTAACAAATTGTTACCTAGACGCCGAGGGTGGCAAGTGGCATTTTTGTTATCTCCGAGTGTGACCCTACAGTTGTTATCCGGTATTGTCCGTGGGAAGAAGGAGTCCTTGAGTCTGCTAGCCCTCGGTGCTGAAACATGCGGATCTGAATGTCTCTTAGGAACGTTCAGCAACACGCTTTTGGATCTTATCCCCGTGGTGTCCCAATGCTCTCCTTTCAGCTCTCTGTCTCCAGTCGGGGAGACAAAAAAAGTCGCACGGGGCCAAGTCGGGAGTGTACGGGTGCTGAGGGACCACCTGGGAGGTACCCTGGGCCAGAAAATTGGTAACCATGAAGGACGTGTGGCTGGGGGCATTGTGATGGCTTGACCGTTCTACAAAGTTGAAAAAAACCCTTCACGCAGAGGTCGTTTTTCCGCTCACACTGCTCGGAGCAAACTGACGATCGACTGCTTTGAAAGGGTAGACCCACCACTATATTTCCCGACCGGTGTTACCGCGCTGCCATGGATAGCGGCGTCATAATGAAATCATCTACATCTACATAATACCCCGCAAGCCGTCGCAAGTGCGTGTGGCGGGGGGTGTTAGGTCACCAGCCAAAAAAGGAAAAAAGAAATACCGCATAAAAAAAACACACACAAGCAAACCCCAATCTAAAGCAGTGCACACATTCATCGTAACATCCCATCATTCGACGTGCATGCAAACACACATCTACCTCTCCATCTACCTCCACAAGCATGCAAGTACTTAACTACAAGAAATAATTTTACCCTAAGATGCAGCAAGAAATTTATCACGAACGTGCAAGCTAGTTTATAGCAAGTAGCCAGGCGAAACACCACCACCACAGAACGTTCCACACAAAACTCTCTCCCACCAAAGGTAAGGAATCTGGCCCAACGCTGCAGGCAGGAAAAGGGTTCCCCCACGGAGAGGGACAAGGGATGGAAGGGGAAATTTAGGGTACTAAGAGCAGAGAAAAAAATACTTGGGGGACCCTTATACGTAAAAGAAAGACAACTTGGGGGACCCATATACGTAAAGTCTGCGGGCAAGCATATAAAAAATTAGAATTTTTTGGACGCATTATCGGCAGAAGTGACTCCAAGGTCAAGGAACGTTGTTATCACGCTCTTGTAAGGCCCCATTTAGAATATGCATGTAGCGTATGGGATCCGTGTGAAAAAGGCCTCATTCGGGAAATTGAGAAGGTCCAACGCCGGGCAGCTCGTTTCGTGGAAAACTGTTACGATAAAACAAAAAGCGTCACTAAAATTCTTATGGAGTTAGGATGGGAATCATTGGAAGAAAGACGACTCAATGCTAGGTTAAACTTACTAAACAAATTCAGACCCGCATGTTTCAGCACCGAGGTCTCGAAAATTATTCGCGCTCCAACATACATTGGTCACTTGGAACATGTGTACAAAATTCGGGAAAAAGATGCTAGGACTAGAAGACTCAAGGACTCCTTCTTCCCACGGACAATACGGGATAACAACTCTAGGGTCACACTCGGAGATAACAAAAATGCCACTTGCCACCCTCGGCGTCTAGGTAACAATTAGTTAAACTCAATTGCATGCCCTTTCACTAACCTCCTGTGTTGTGTCAAAACCCTTCCCGCATGCCATTAAGTAATGTATTACTGTTTACAGTATTGTTTTCTCTTCTTTTGGTACCCTAAATTTCCACTTCCATCCCTTCTCCCTCTCCGTGGGTGTGCCCTCCTCCTACTTGCAACGTTGGGCCAAATTCCTCGTCTTGAGTAGGAGAGAGTTTTATGCGGAACGTTCTTGTGGTGGTGGTAATTCGTCTGGCTACTTGCTAGAAACTAGCTTGCACGTTCGTGGTAAATTTCTTGCTGCATCCTGGGGTAAAATTATTTGTTGTAGTTAAGCGTATGTACTTACATGCTTGTGGAGTGAAGGGAGGTAGATGTGTGTTTGCATGCGCGTCGAATGATGGGATGTTACGATGAATGTGTGCACTGCTGTGGATTGGGGTTTGCATGTGTGCGTTGGTTTTGAATGCGGTATTTCTTTTTTCCTTTTTTGGGTGGTGACCTAACACCCCCCGCCACTCGCCCTTGCGGCGGCTTGCGGGGTATTATGTAGATGTAAATGTAGATGTACTGTTACCAGCAATACACTACTTAATGGCATGCGGGAAGGTTTTGACACAACACACAGGAGGTTAGTGAAAGGCATGCAATTGAGTTTAACTAATTGTTACCTAGACGCCGAGGGTGGCAAGTGGCATTTTTGTTATCTCCGAGTGTGACCCTGCAGTTGTTATCCCATATTGTCCGTGGGAAGAAGGAGTCCTTGAGTCTGCTAGTCCTGGCACATAATCCCGAATTTTGTACACATGATCCAAGCGACCAATGTATGTTGGAGCGCGAATAATTTTCGAGACCTCGGTGCTGAAACATGCGGATCTGAATTTATTTCGTAAGTTTAACCTAGCATTGAGTCGTCTTTCTTCCAATGATTCCCATCCCAACTCCATAAGCATTTCAGTGACGCTTTTCGTTTTATCGTAACAGTTTTCCACGAAACGAGCTGCCCGGCGTTGGACCTTCTCAATTTCCCGAATGAGGCCTTTTTCACACGGATCCCATACGCTGCATGCATATTCTAAATGGGGCCTTACAAGAGTGTGATAACAGCGTTCCTTGACCTTGGAGTCACTGCTGCCGACAATGCGTCTAATAAATCCTAATTTTTTATATGCTTGCCCGCAGACTTTACGTATATGGTCCCCCAAGTTAAGTCTTTAGTGAATGTAACACCTAGGTATCTCACCGTATCTACTACTTCAAGGTCAACTCCAGCTAATTTGTAAACTAATCCCGTGAATCTTTTAAAGAAATTTACCACCGAGCATTTATTAAGATTTAAAGGCAATCCCCATTTTGAACACCATTCATTAATACTATTTAAATTACGTGCTAGAATTAAACGATCCTCATCCCCAGATATCTCCCGATAAATCACTGTGTCATCCGCGAACATCCTTATCTTACTTTTCACATCGCGGTTCAAATCGTTAACAAAAATTAAGAATAGTAACGGTCCGATAACACTTCCCTGAGGAACCCCCGAGGTTACTCCTACGCTGGTAGAACTAGCGCCGTCTAGGACTACCCTCTGTTCCCGGTGACATGCCCTCTGTTCCCGTGAAATCATGCGCGTGACTTTCATAATCAACCATGTATGCACTGAGGACATACTGTTCTCTGAACGGATGTCATATGCGAGGAGATTCGGGGCATAATCATTTTCGCACTAATTGACTGATTATTTTCTGCAAACCCCAGGACAAGCAGAGAAAAATCAAGAGGACACTCGACTGTTTCCTGTCATGGGGTGCGGACAAATCTTCACTCTTTGTGAATGGAACCGAATGACATCCACCGTTCTCCGAATGACGTCCGCCCTTCCGATAATAAACAGTGACCTACTCCTCGATCCCAAAGCAACGAGTTCGCCATCAATGCTGATCGTCACATGAGAATTTTAAACTGTCAAGGTCTGCCATAGACGACGAGGTAGCATTGGCTCCCTTCTATAACGTGACGCTCATCAATGTGTCACGCACTGACCCTTCTGTTGAGTGTGCCTTCTCTTGCCGCCGAGGGTGGATTGCGTAAGGATAAAGGTAAAGACCGCGGAGGGGTTGGGAGACTGGACGGGCACACCGGATTATTCATTACTTCGGTTCTCTCGACCCCCCCGTTGCTTTCCCTCTATCGTCTCCTGCTTCAATCCAGCGACTGAGATGAGACACTTGGCGATTTCTTACAACACGGTAAATGGGAAGATTTGGAGGAAAATCTTGACTTTTCTCATGCATCAACAGCCTTCATCTCTCACTTCCAAATTTCCGTCCGCCATTTCATCGCTGTGGATCCTTTCTTAAGTATTGAGTAGACGATTTCACAGCGCCATTCACGTCTGTCCAAATGTGCCACCAGATAATTATTACTTCAATGAAAAGAGCCAGTCAATGAATACCCAAACTGGACGACTCCCAATGCATAGTGGGGGTATAATATTATAACGGGATGTTTCATATAATGGTTGTGAGGTTGTGGAAATGTATTGGCCAGATCAACATAATATGCCTACATAATTAAACTGTACATAAAGAGTATTATTAAAACTTGAAAAATTAGGTCTAGCGTACACTTCCTCAAAAATACTTGATGGATTTAATAACGGTTGAATGAAAATGACATACTCGTAGTTTCAGCCGTAATATGGTGGAATTCCACATTGATTTCTTTTATTACGACCTAAGTTTCTTGACAGCGTAACATCTTCAGATGTTACGCTGTAATGATAGAATACGCTTTGCTTTTCCACATGGAATTTGTTTCATTACGACAAATGTTTCGTGACAGCGTAACATTTTCAGGTGTTGGGCTGTAACCTGAAGATGTCACGAAACCTGGATCGTAATAAAAAAAATTCCATGTGGAAAAGCAAAGTGTCTTGTATCGTCATTGAAAGAAAATGTTTAATAAATAAAATTTCGATGAATTGCATTAATTTTTAATCTATGCAAGCCGATATGGTTACTCAGCGCGAGTAAGTTTTCGATGACAAACAACAAAAACTTGTAATTGTGAAAGCGTCTGGAAGCATCAAATCCCTTGTTAAAAATGTATGCTGATTCGAACCTACGGAAAGAGGAGACAAGTATGAAAGGCTGATTCCAATAAAAAATGCTAATAAATAAATTTCATTACAACTGGTCAGGGCCTTCATCCCGTTCAACATCCCTATCCTGCTCCTCCCCTTTCTTAGTTTGCCTAACATTATCCTCTCTCTATTACCTTCTTCAACATTCCACTACCGCTCAATACGCCTTCCATCCATTTTTACTGCCTCCATAGGATTTCTCTAACCAAACCCCTCTCCTCACCCACCATCTCCAGTACTTCCTCATTTGTTTTCCTTTCGGTCCATTTCACCTTCTCCATTCTTCTCCACACCCACATTTCAAAAGCCTCCAATCTACGGCTATCCTCCTGCTCCTTTGACCACGTTTCCGCGCCGTACATAACTACGCTTCATATCAAGGTTTTGACGACTCTTTTCTTAACCTCCCTACTCAGCGTCCCAGTCCAGGGGGTAGAGCGTTGGACTACTTAACGGAGGGCCCGGGTTCGATTCCCGGGAAATTCACTCTGGGAACCTGCAGCTCCACCCAAGCTCTGTGCTTTTTCGGGTACCAGATCTTCCTGGGAAACCATAACCGGCACAGGGAAAGGAACTAAACCCCATTGTTTTTCTTTCTGTCCATTTCACCCTCTCCATCCTTCTCCAAACCCACATTTCAAAAGTCTTCAATCTACGTCTATCCTCCTGCATCAGTGACCATATTTCCGCGCCGTACAATGTTGATAAAAAAAGTTACTTAACTCTTCATACCGATGCAAGTGGGTGCACTACTGTCTGACAGTAGTAATTTATTTTTAAAGAAATCCTCTTTCCTTCAAGATTTTCAGTTTATCTTGGCTTAAACCTGGGTTAACCACTAGGGTAACATATGAGCCACATTAATTATTGTTCCATAAATCGCAATCCATGTATGCACGAGGCCTATATTGGGGCGAGCAGCCATTATCTTGTTTCCCTCTTTTTATTTTTTTTAAGATGTAGGCAACGAAAGAAACACCGCAATGCCGCAAAGAACGAGGGAGACCAAGGGATAACGGGGACCGGGGGGAGGATCAGGGGAAGGGGTGGAGGGCCAGGGGGGTGTGGAGGACCACGGGGTGCATAGGAGGGGGTCAGGGGGGGGAGGACCAGAGGAAACGAAGGAGAGATTTTGGGGGAAAAGTTTCGATCAATCGGAAATCACGGACTGGAAAGAATTGGCCCAGTAGGGGAGAGGGGGGGTGCCGTGGGAGGGATTGGCAGATGGGAAATCAAAGCGCACTCTCTCGCTCCCTTGGCTCTGACGGCGAAAATGAAAATCCGAGTGGAGGATGGAAAAATATTTCGTCCCGCGAAAAATATTTCGTTGCTCACCTGGGTCTCCCCCCGTCGCGGAGTGATTGCGGTGCGCGGACGTCGACTGCCGTCCTCTCGGCTGCGGTGGCGACCTTAATCCTTAACTGCTCCTTCCATTTCATCCCAAACAGACACACCTCGTGATGCTTTTTCCGGCTTCAAACATGCGCTTAACCACCGCCACTCAATTTGCTGTTTCCCAATATTTTCAGCCGATATCGAAAACCGTCTCTCAAAAGTCTGTCAACCCCGTGAGTCAGCCTTCCAGGAGTAACCTACGTCACGACTTGAAAAAGAGTGTCGGGAGATGCCTGAGAGATTCTAGGTCTGGGCCTAATTTCAGGGATTATTGATACAGGCCTTATTCTCGTGCGGTGAGAACAAGGAGAGAAGTCACAAAGGAATAATGCAATTCTCCTTGGTATGCTATCTACAAGATATTTAAAATGATCAAATTGCGGTTTGAGAGTTGATGAAAGAAACGGAGACCATTATCGACCAATTGTGTACTATGGACTCCTACAGATCGAGGGCATTGTCTAAAAGATTCTTGTCTGATAAGAACCGCTACATTTTTTGGCAATAACATCATTATCAAAGGGTATGAGAGAAACTGGAAATGGGAACATTTTCAGAGAATTACTCACTACGCTGCTCTAAAACTGAAAAACCTGTTCATCGAAGTCAACAGTAGGGCAGTAAATCTTTCATCATTTCTTACCTGGTAAAGCAATCACGCACCTGATTGAATTATATTAATAATTTTTACTTCAATTAGCCAGAAATATGAGGAAATGTTCAATTCTTTTAATGCAATTTAGCATTTTTTATCTTATTTATAAGAGTATTGTTAATATTGATTTTCAACAATCATTGAGTATAGAATTTCTCGTGGAAAACTAGTAAACCATTTGACTTAAAAATTCATTAGTTCCAATATCAGCCCCACTCTATTAAATAGAGGAAATATTTCTGTAATAAGAAATCTGTTAAATCAATTGTACAAGGAGGGAGAATTTTAAAAGGTGACTTATGACTTCATGAAATTTAAATTCAAGCACAATGATGCACATTAATGCCAGAGCTTGTGGAGAACAAATAGCACATAAATAATTTCAGTTATGAAAGGACGAATTACTGTTTTTTCGATAAAAATGTAATGATAGGATGGTTAAAAAAATAATAAAATTTCAATTGGAGTATAACAAAGCTGTTGAATTACCTGGCATTATCAGCCAAAGCAAAAATTAGAACGAGTATCCAAGGCTTATGTAAACACAGTGACCACTGTACTCATCATCATCGTCAGTATTTCAATCCTAGGATTGATTGCAGCCCTCCATTCTACTCTATTTAATGTCAATTCTCTCAATCCTTGATACCTTCTCTGTTTTACGTCCTTCTTAATTTTTCCCATGTACATGTCTCTTGGTCTTCCTTGTGGAATTTTCCCTTCTATTATATTCCCAATCAGTCCATTGTGCCTCACTTTATGTCCAAACCACCTATTTCTTCATTGCCGTAGAGTTCTCCATATGGTTCTATCCTCTTCTGCTCTTCTATATACTTCCAAGTTCCTCACTTTGTTTGTTCATTTAATTTTCAGCATTCCCCAACAGCACCATGTTTCAAAGTCTTCTATTATTCGCTCGACGCCTTTTCCAATGTTCCAAGTCACGGAACCATAAAGCGCCATGCCCCAGTAGCAGTACTGTATTTTACAGTAGCCGCGCTTGATTAGTTAAAGATGACTATTACTTCCCATATAGTTTTTTGTAAGAAAAACTCTTCATGGCTCATTGTTTTAATAAAATTGATAAGAGTATTAATGAAATAACTGTAGTACATTCATTTTAAACCGAAATACTAAATGGATTTCATGGATGAACCGTTTGAGTCAAATTTTACCGTTTAACCTATTGAGTGTTTGGAGAGAAACAATAAACTTGGATAAAAAGATGGACATTAAACGAAAAATGTAAAAATGCATCGCATTTTCTTTTAAATAAGAGTAAAATAATGTAGACGTAGAGTTTATACTTAAGTGAATATAAATACGGCCATGGTAGTGCCAACGCTATGATTTCCACGACAAATCTTGAAGGGCGTGACCTCGAAATATTTCCAATATTCTCGTAGGTCACTTTGTTTTCTATGGATCAACTAAAAGCGTATTCCACAGTTAAGCAGCCCTGGCTAGGTCTACATAATACATCACCATTAGTATTTCATTCCTAGGATTGGTACACTGCAGCCGTCCATTCTACTCTATTTAATGTCCATTCCTTTAACTCTTGGTATCTTTTCTGTTTTACGTCCTTCTTAATTAGCCCTAATTACATATCTCTTTGTCTTCCTCGTGCAATCTTCCCTCCTATTTTTCCTTCCATTACATTCCTAATCATTCCATTGTGCCTCAATCCAATCAATTGTGTGTCCAATCCATCTAGTCCTTCTTTGCAGTAGAGCCCTCCAAATATGGTCCTTTCCTCTTCTGCTCTTCTATATACTTCTTTGTTCCTTACTTTGTGTGTCCATTTAATCTTCAGCATCCTCCACCAGCACAATGTTTCATAGGCTTCTATTCTTTCCTGGTCCACATTTCCAATGTTCCAAGTCTCGGAACCAGAGAGTGCCATGCAACATATGAAAGTCTAGACGAATTGCTTCCTTGTTTCCAGCCTTAGGTTCTTTGAACAAAGCATTTGCTTCTTCATCATAAATGCGTTCTTAGCTTGGGTTATTCTTCGATTGATGTCGGTCAAACTTTTTCCACCCCATGTTATGCTGCTTCCCAGGTAGATGAAGGATTCCACCCGTTCTAGTTTCACCCTTCGAATTGTGATATCTACATTCAGCTTCTCTCTTCCGCACACAAGGATTTTAGTTTTCTTCTTTTTGATGTTATGTTCCCCCAGTACTTTATCCATAGCATATAAAGTTGCTTGCAAGTCCTCTCGCGTTTCCGCCACTGCTGCAATTTCATTTGCAAACCGGAGCATGTTCATTTCTTCTCCGTTTACCTTGAATTCTTAGATACCCAATTCTTGTGTTTATTTTATTGCTTCATCCAGGTATACATTGAATATTGCTGGCGGGAGGTTGCATCCTTGTCCTCGTCCTTTGTTTATTTAGGCTTCCATTTTTACTTTATATTTATGAAATAATAACAGCGAAAAAAATGAGTCCCTACAACATCTATTTCAAGAGAAATAAATAATAAATATGTGTGCCTCTCGGGCGTTTCCGAAAATTTTCTCTGGTGAAAGAGCCTAAGATTTTTAAGCAAAGAGTAAAAAGTGAGATAGAGGATAGGGTTGATAGAAGAAAGAGATAATCGAAGGGAAATAAAGAAAGGAGAACCGATGACTGTAAATGAAAGGCCAATGCTTGACCTTAACCAGGGATTATAATATTATAATCAAGTATCCTGAAAGTTCATAACACTTGGTATGGTTACGTCTGAAACCTTACCCTAATAGATAATCTTGATATATGAGGATCTATATTCACCAATGTTGTAAGTTCTACAACAAATCAATGTACTATTTTTATAAGATTCATTCCGTAAGATAAATTTTAACCAAAAATCATTCATAGCATATAAATTTATTGAATTGGGAGGGGGCTCAGTATAAGGGGCTAGTAAACAAAAAGACAGTTTGGCAATATAAACGTGGTGATAGGGAAGGGTTCCAGACCTTTTTAAGGGAAAAGTATTCGGAATGGGCAAGTGGTGGGCAGAATGTAGAAGAAATCTGGAAAACATTTAAGGGGATAGTGGAGGAGGGATTAAACAAATTTGTCCCGAAAAAAATTCTTAAAGAAAATACGGACCCAGAGTTCTACAACCGCAAAATCAGATCCTTGAAGAAAAAACTGAGAGTGATTCACAAAAAACGGAACGAGAGCTCGGAATGGCTCATAATTTACAAACAATTAGTTCGTGAATTAAATAGAGAAAAGAAAATAGCCAAAGAAAGTTTTCTACAGAAAATAATCGGGATAGATAATGGAAATAAATTTTACAAGTACCTCCGGATGAGGAAAGACAACAGGGAAAACATAACAGCTTTAAAAAAAGGGGATGGAACACTAATCGTTGACGATAAGGAAAAGGCTGATGCATTTAATAATTGGTATGCAAGTGTATTTAAGGTGATGGTAAACAAAAAGGATCCTGTAGATACATCTCTGAGTAAACAAGGAGTAGAGATAATATTAAACACCAAAAGTACTAAAACGACGAGCGCAGAAATTTATAAAAAAATAACGAAAATGAGGGCAAATAAATCAAAAGGGCCCGACGGTATCTCAATTGACTTGCTCATACTGGGTGGTAGTGTAGTTTCAAATTATATAAATCACTTATTCAATGTTACCTTAAACAATAACGCCCTGCCAAATGATTGGAAGGAGGCATATGTTACGCCAATTTTCAAAGGAGGAGATAAGGCACAAGTTGATAATTATAGACCAGTAAGCTTGACATCTGTTGTATGCAAGCTATTAGAAAAGATATTGGCTGATTATCTCTGGGATTTGTGGGAGAGTGAGAATTGGTTGTATAGTCGCCAACACGGTTTTAGAAAAGGGCACTCTTGCGAAACTCAGCTATTAGGGTTCTGCCAAGAAATGCTTGACTCTATGGATGCGGGAATAGAAGTGGATGGTATAATAGTCGATCTGTCAAAAGCCTTTGACAAAGTTGACCACGATCTCTTAGTGCTAAAGATGGGCCAATTGCCACTGCACACTGATGGAAGAGAAATCTCGTGGGTCAAAAATTTCATGGAAGGTCGATCACAAAGGGTCAAATAAGGAGAAGTCTATTCTGAAAAGACAAGGGTAACAGCGGGTGTCCCACAAGGAAGCGTACTTGGCCCGCTCTTGTTTTTAATACACATAAATGATCTCCCAGTAGATAATATTTCTCAGATAAGACTTTTTGCAGACGACTGTATCATTTATAGGAAAATAGAAAATGACAGAGACCGCGACATACTTCAAAGGGACATTAATAAAATGGCGGAGTGGGTGACAAAAAATGGGATGGATATTAATGTTAGCAAATGCAAATCCATCACCTTTAGTAACAAGGTTAATGGAAACAATAGGGAATATAAATTCTCAGAAAATGTCATTCCTAGAAGTGATAGTTGCAAATACTTAGGTGTATATTTAACCAAGGATTTAGGGTGGGGGCTAAATGTGGATTACATTTTTAAGAAAGCTTTGAAAACTCTACATTGGGTCATGAGAAACCTCAAAGGGAGCGTTAAAGCAACTAAGGAGAAGGCGTATCAGACCCTGGTAAGGCCAATTTTGGAGTACGCTTCTCTAGTATGGGACCCTTATGAAGAAGGACAAATCAAAAAACTAGAAAAGGTGCAAAGAAAGGCTGCCCGATATGTACTGGGGAAGTATAGGAGGATGGATAGTGTGTCTGACATGCTAAAAACGTTGGGCTGGGAACCTTTACAAACTAGAAGGAAAGTAAGCAGACTTTGTGGAATGTTCCGCATTCTGAATGGGGAGAAGGCTTGGGCAGATCTAAGGAAAGAGGCGGGGAACCCGAATTTTATAGGGAGAAATGACCACAATTTTAAGGTAAAATGCCGGGCACAAAGAACGAATAAAAAGAAATTTTCTTTTCTAAATAAAACAATTGTTGATTGGAACAATTTACCTGCAAAAATTTTTAAGCCCTTTCCTAACAGAGTCCAAACTTTTAAGAAAAGATGTAAACAACTTCTGTAATCATTTGATTGATGTGTTGTATAAAATTAAATGTAACAGCTTAATTTTTTTACTTGTTGATTGGGAAACAAATGTTAATGAAATGGGGATTTTTTTTATGTACTACAGATTGGTGTTTGGAAATTTCCTTAAAGTGTATTTTTTTTCTTTTTTCAGACTTATTTTATTTATTATCTTTTGTGATGTTGATTGTATTTCAGAAACCATGTTATTTTTCCAAGGCAAGTTTATTGTAACACTTGGGACTTGTGTGCCACCTGACATTTGCCTATTTGCACATGTAAATTTTAATAATAATAATAATTTAGCATCCTCATTATGAGGCTATTAAAAAAAGACAAGCGAATACCTATTTCATTTGAATAGTCCCACTTTTATATTTTCTACAATGCAATTGACGTCTAAATTTTAGGAGTAAAAAATATACCTGTAAATCTTCACTATTTACAATAATTTCGAACAACAGCGAAGGCCACGCCAACTACACATGGGCTCCAATTAATTTGAAATGGCATAAAATGTAGAACGGATGTTTCACTGACTTTTTTTTACGACAATATCTTATATAAGAGTTTTACCATTGTTCTTTAATGGCCAAATTTCCGTCTGCTATGTTGCTTGTTCCATCCCATGGACTAAAACAGTGTCGTGGTGGAAGGGCTTGTGCGTTCCGATGACCCCTAGAGCTGTGCTGGCGGGAGTAATAATAACTGCTTCTGGTAGGGTCACCCATGCCAGATAGGTCGAAGGTTAGGAGCCCGACGAAAGGTAGTCAACGCAGCGTCTGTTCCTCTGTGAGGCGGCTGCAAAGGCGTCTGACCCCAGTGGGGCGGCCATTAAGAGATGGTTTCACGTTACAAACACTATTGAGGAAGGCAACGGAAAACCACCTCAATTATTTCTCTCATGAAAAATGATGGACAAAAGACAGATATTGAGTCATGGCAACCGTGGGACTCGGCCCAAGGGGCAGTGTGTCGTGCCTGGCAGCGGAGGAGGCAAAGCAATTGAGTTCTGCAGGAGACAGAGGTTGGTCATCACCAAAATATAGTTTAGGCACCACAAAAGGCGTAGGTATACATGGAAAATGCCGGGTGACTCAGAATGGTATCCGTTATATTATATTATGGTTAGGCTCGGGTTTAGAAAAAGTGTGATAATTTTGCAGTTTCCACTGTTGGGAGCAGATGCGGACTCTAAACATATTTTAAATTAGATGAAATGGAACATCCGTTTCAAAAAGATAAGGCGGGGGCGGCGGGTTAGGAAATGGAATGTAGAAGCATTAAATAGATTGACAAAGGAGTATCAGCAGGCTGTAGAGAAAATCATGGAAGACGGTAAAGGGCTGAATACTATCGAAGAAAAATGGGAATGTATCAAGAAATTTATATCGAAAGCCGCAAAATACACTATAGGAACCGTTAACGAAGAAAGGACAAGGAAACCATGGGTCACGGATGAGATGATTGCAAACATGGATAAGAGAAGAAATTGGAATAATGTGAACCAGATAGGCAAAATGAAGTACAAACAGTTAAGCAATACATTGAGACGGGCCAAGAATAAATCAAAAGAAGAATGGTGGAAAACACAATGCGAGGATATGGAAAGTTTACTGAGGAAGAGTGAAATTGGTGCGCTATACAGCAAGGTTAACATATTATCGGGAAGTAAAAACGCAAGATCTGTGCTAACAGTTAAAGATAAGTGGGGTAATATAATAGTTGAACCATATAAAATCCAAGAGAGATAGAAGGAATATATAGAAACACTGTATGGTAGAGAAATTAGGCCGACAAGGTTAGACATAGAAAAGGAACATGACGTAGAAGAAGATAGCTTGGGTCCAGGCATACTCGACGAGGAAATAGAAAGGGCATTAAAAGAGATGAAAGCAAATAAGGCTGTGGGGCTGGACAATATTCCTGTAGAAATGTTGAAATAATAAGGAATATGTGAGAAAAATACTATATATGGTCTGATTCGTAGTATCTATGAGGAAGGAATCTGGGCGGAAGATTTTGTGAGATCAGTGTTAGTTCCTATTCCGAAAAAGGTAAAGGTTACATAATGAGAGGATTACAGAACAATATTTGATCCTTAGGCTTCTAGGCGTCGATCTGATGAATCCATGCTGTTTCCGCGAATAACCGTCGCGTAGTTTAGTTGATGGACTATCAACTAAACTACACGACGGTAACTCCAGGACTAAGCATACAGAACAATAACTTTGATATCCCACGCATCTAAAGTTATTCTCAGATACATCGACAAAGGAATAGAGATTAAGGCAAATGATTAATTAGGTGATAAAGTTAACAGTGTCAGGATTACCTTTGTGGATATTCTTAATGGTAAGGGTAAAAAAATAAGGAAAACTTCATCCACTTCCATACACTTTTTGTACAATACGACCATGGTTTCGATGCTGCGCTCAGGTCTTGGTGATGATACGTAGATTCAAAACCATAGTCGTTTTGTGTGTGCAGGCATAAAAGTTTCCTTGTTTTTTACCCTCACTACTTATGGGATCATCAGTTTGGGTGTAGGAAGGGAAGAGCTACGCGCGATGCCATTGCAGTAATGATATCAAAAATCGAGAGGAATATAGAGTACCATCTGGACGTATTTGTCCGTATCGCAGATTTCGAAAAATCGATTTATGGAGTGAATTGGGAAAAACCAATGCGTGTCTTGCAGAAAAGAGGAACAGATTGGAGGGACAGCAAACTAATCCGCAACCTGAACACGTCTCAGACTGCTCAGATACGAGTCGGGAACGGAGAGTCCGGATGGGCAGTGTAAGGAAGAGGTGTAAGGCCCATATTCACGGTGCTGTTCAATGTTTATGTGAGGGAAATGATTAAAGAGGCATTGGAAGAACTGGAGGTAGCAATGAAAATCGGAGCTTAATTCGTTAAATCGGTTAGGTTTGCTGACGACCAAGCATTAATTTAATCATTCTCTACCTGGCCTCTGCCGAGAACGGACGTGCCTGACCTCGCTCGCTGGAACCGGTTTGACCGTAGCCGAGCTTACCTGCTGTTACTTGTGCGCTTCTGTGCATATCCTTCCGTAGTGAAGTGTAGTGTGGTGTTACCTTTTATTTTGTGATATGGCTTAGTTTATTTAGTCTTTGTGCTGTTTGTTATTATTTTTAATAGTGTGGTGGTAATTTTAGTGGGTATTCTTAGTGGATTGTAGTTATTTGTTTCCCGCTCCTCTGACTGGTTATTGGTGAGTACTCTCTCTCTTCTTCTCTTATTTTCCACTGAGTAGCCACTTACAGTTACAAGTACAGTGTCCATTACATTAAGTTACCACTTTCGTACATTTTTGTTTATAGTACCGCACTATATAAAACAAAAACATATCTTTAGCACAACAGGTTTAGGTTAGCTTTTATTTTTCGGGAACCCCTCTTAGACATCTTAGCATAGTGTATACAGGTTAGCTTTTGTTGGGCCTCGGTTAATAACCAGGATGGCTTCACCTAGGTCCCCTGTTGCCATGCTCGAAGGCACTGGCGAATGCGCAGCTCTAAGGGCTCGTATCGTCATGTTAGAGAGGATGGTGCGGGAGCTTCGTTCGGAGATCGCCGGAGGGAGGGCTCCCCTCGGGAGAGTTGGGACTCGGTGTGGGAATTCGAAAACCCGCCACGCCCATAGGGATGCACGGATTCGTCCGAATGCTACACGTGGCTGGGCGATTAGAGACCTGCCTCGTGACCCATCTCTCAACGAGGGAGTACCTCTTGTCCGTAGGTCTGAAGATTGGAGGGTTGTATCTCGGGGCTAGGGGAAGGTAACGCTGGGGCGAGGATTGGACTCTGCGGAGGCAGACACCATCCCCGTCTCCAACAGGTACCAGGTGCTGTCGGATGACAGCACCACCGCACCTGCAGCTCCTACCCCTACTCCGAGGGCACTGCCTAGAGTAAGACATCAGCGCTCGGGATGGGTGGGAACCGTTATATTAGGCAATTCTAACGTCCGGTGTATAATGCATCCGCTGCGCCGCAGAGTTCAACAGGAGGGAGGTGTTGGATTCTTGTCGTCCTGGTGTATACCAGACGGCGGAGTACCTCAGGGGACGCAGGCGATGAAGGCGGCCGTCAGTAATACAGGTTGCTCAAAGCTACGCATTGTGGCTCATGTGGGAACAAACGACGCCTCAGAACGTGGATCTGAAGAGATCCTGCGCTCCTTTAAGGAGATGCACTCGGAGGTGAAACGGGTTGAGGCAGAGTTGAAGGTTCCTCTTAAATTAAGTATTTGTAGTATTGTGCCGCGTACTGACCGCGAAAGGCTCGTTTGGAGCCGAATAGAGGGTATAAACGAGAGATTGTTGGGATTCTGTCGGGAAAACGGAGCGGACTTCGTTGATCTGAGGCATGTCCTCTCATCGTGTCGGGTACCCCTAAATCGCTCCGGGGTCCATTATACTGCCGTGGCATCACAGTGTGTAGCGCGTAGGTTACACGAACACGTTTCTAGGGTTTAGCATAGTTGGAAGGCAAGAGCGCAGGTCATATATTGGGATAAATAAAGTAGAATCCAGCGGTTTTTTTCACTTGAGATCAGGTTACGCCTCACAGATCCCAAAAATAACAGAACAAACACAAACTTGTTTTAATACAACATACAACCGACATGTAAAAGTAACCGACAACCCTGGCATTGACGTAGAAAGACATTTGACATGCACTTCTCCACAAACGTGTCGTAAATTACGGTCAGACACAAACAAGGGCGTTATTCAAGAGAAAAACAATCTAAATATACTTGTATTAAATTGCAGAAGCCTCAAAAATAAAATATTGGATCTCGAGCACATAATCCAATGTTTTTCGGCTGATATAATATTAGGCACAGAGAGTTGGCTGTGTAATGACATCAATGACCAAGAAATTTTCCCAATAAACTTTACAGTTTACCGACATGATAGAGGTACAAGACCCGGAGGAGGAGTTTTCGTGGCTGTGAAAAGTAATCTTGAAAGCAGACCACTTGCATTTGAAAATAATAACATAGAAAGTGTTTGGTGCACCATACTGCGATCCAATCAACCCAACATTAATTTATGCTCTTTCTATAGACCCCCAGACTCAGATTTTCAAACACTTAATACCCTCAATGAACAAATAAATAAATTTACACGCAAAAAAAATAAATGCATCAATATAATTGGTGGTGACTTTAAACTCCCTAGTATCGACTGGGACTGCAATAGAGTTAAATCTCGTACCCGTGATCGCGAATCTAGCAATTTCTTACTAAAATTGGTTCAAAGAACTCGCTCCATCAAGCAGTACGCACTCCCACCCGTGGAAATAACATATTGAACTTATTTCTTACGAACACCATGGCAAAAATAACAGCGGACGAGCAAGCAATTATCAACGTGCTCAAAGACATTAAACCAAACAAATCCCCGGGTCCCGAAAACATACCAGCTAAGGTGCTAAAAAAATTAGCTCCTAACATCGCCCCGTATCTCGAATTTATATTTAACAAATCACTGACTGAGTGCAAAGACCCCAAGAATTGGAAAACCGCGCAAATAACGCCTATTTTTAAAAGTGGTGACAGGGAGGACCCCAGCAATTACAGACCCATTTCTCTCACTTCTATATGTTGCAAAATCTTAGAGCACATAATTGTCAGTTCCATAATGCGACATCTTGATAACATTAACTTGTTAAGTGACAATGAACACGGATTCAGAAAAACCCGCTCATGCGAGACCCAAATAGGATTATTCACACATGACTTAATTTTATCGGGTGAAAGTGGTAGCCAAGTGGATGCGATCTTTTCAGACTTTAAAAAGGCATTTGATAAGGTTCCGCATGGTAAACTCATCCATAAATTTAAGGGCGCAGGTATACACAAGGGGGCAATAAATTGGGTTGAAGACTTCCTTTCAGACCGGGAACAGAGGGTAGTCCTTGACGGCGCTGGTTCTACCAGCGTACGAGTAACCTCGGGGGTTCCTCAGGGAAGTGTTTTCGGATCGTTACTATTCTTGATTTTTGTTAATGATCTGAACCGCGACGTTATAAGTAAGATAAGGATGTTCGCGGATGACGCAGTGATTTATCGGGAGATATCTGGGGATGAGGATCGTTTAATTCTAGCACGTGCTTTAAATAGCATAAATGAATGGTGTTCAAAATGGGGATTGCCTTTAAATCTTAATAAATGTTCGGTGATAAATTTCTTTAAATGATCTACGGGATTAGTTTAGAAATTAGCTGGAGTTGACCTTGAAGTAGTTGATACGGTGAAATACCTAGGTGTTACATTCACTAAAGACTTAACTTGGGGGACCCATATACGTAAAGTCTGCGGGCAAGCATATAAAAAATTAGGATTTATTAGACGCATTGTCGGCAGAAGTGACTCCAAGGTCAAGGAACGTTGTTATCACGCTCTTGTAAGGCCCCATTTAGAATATGCATGTAGCGTATGGGATCCGTGTGAAAAAGGCCTCATTCGGGAAATTGAGAAGGTCCAACGCCGGGCAGCTCGTTTCGTGGAAAACCTTTACGATAAAACGAAAAGCGTCACTGAAATGCTTATGGAGTTGGGATGGGAATCATTGGAAGAAAGACGACTCAATGCTAGGTTAAACTTACTAAATGAATTCAGATCCGCATGTTTCAGCACCGAGGTCTCGAAAATTATTCGCGCTCCAACATACATTGGTCGCTTGGATCATGTGTACAAAATTCGGGAAATAAATGCCAGACTTAAGGACTCCTTCTTCCCACTGACAACACGGAATAACAACTTTAGGGTCACACTCGGAGATAACAAAAATGCCACTTGCCACTCTCGGCGTCTAGGTAACAATTAGTTATACTCAATTGCAGGCACTTTCACTAACCTCCTGTGTGTTGTGTCAAAACCCTTCCCGCTTGCCATTAAGTAATGTATTGCTGTTTACAGTATTGTTTTCTCTTCTTTTGCTACCCTAAATTCCCACTTCCATCCCTTGCCCGTACCCGTGGGTGTGCCCTCCTCCCACATGCAGCATTGGGCGAAATTCCTCGTCTTGGGTAGGAGAGATTTTTATGCGGAACGTTCTTGTGGTGGTGGTAATTCGCCTGGCTACTTGCTAGAAACTAGCTTGCACGTTCGTGATTAATTTCTTGCTGCATCCTGGGGTAAAATTATTTGTTGTAGTTAAGCGTATGACCTTGCATGCTTGTGGAGTGATGGGAGGTAGATTTGTGTTTGCATGCGCGTCGAATGGTGGGATGTTACGATGAATGTGTGCACTGCTGTGGATTGGGGTGTGCATGTGTGTGTTGGTTTTAAATGCGGTATTTCTTTTTTCTATTCTTTCTATTTGGGGCGGGGGGTGTTGGGTCACCACCCAAAAAAGGAAAAAAGAAATACCGCATTACTGTAAACAGCAATACATTACTTAATGGCATGCGGGAAAGGTTTTGACACAACACACAGGAGGTTAGTGAAACTGAATGCAATTGAGTTTAACTAATTGTTACCTAGACGACGAGGGTGGCAAGTGACATTTTTGTTATCTCCGAGTGTGACCCTACAGTTGTTATCCCGTATTGTCCGTGGGAAGAGGGAGTCCTTGAGTCTGCTAGTCCTGGCATCTATTTTCCGAATTTTGTACCCATGATCCAAGCGACCAATGTATGTTGGAGCGCGAATAATTTTCGAGACCTCGGTGCTGAAACATGCGGATCTGAACTTATTTAGTAAGTTTAACCTAGCACCTAGTCGTCTTTCTTCCAATGATTCCCATCCCAACGCCATAAGCATTTCATTGACGCTTTTCGTTTTATCGTAACAGTTTTCCACGAAACGAGCTGCCCGGCGTTGGACCTTCTCAATTTCCCGAATGAGGCCTTTTTCACACGGATTCCATACGCTACATGCATATTCTAAATGGGGCCTTACAAGAGTGTGATAACAACGTTCCTTGACCTTGGAGTCACTGTTGCCGACAATGCGTCTAATAAATCCTAATTTTTTATATGCTTGCCCGCAGACTACGTATATGGGTCCCCCAAGTTAAGTCTTTAGTGAATGTAACACTTAGGTATTTCACCGTATCAACTACTTCAAGGTCAACTCTAGCTAATTTGTAAACTAATCCCGTGGATCTTTTAAAGAAATTTACCACCGAACATTTATTAAGATTTAAAGGCAATCCCCATTTTGAACACCATTCATTAATGCTATTTAAAACACGTGCTAGAATTAAACGATCCTCATCCACAGATATCTCCCGATAAATCACTGTGTCATCCGCGAACATCCTTATCTTACTTTTCACTTTGCGGTTCAGATCGTTAACAAAAATCAAGAATAGTAACGGTCCGATAACACTTCCCTGAGGAACCCCCGAGGTGACTCTTACGCTGGTAGAACTAGCGCCGTCAAGGACTACCCTCTGTTCCCGGTCTGAAAGGAAGTCTTCAACCCAATTTATTGCCCCCTTGTGTATACCTGCGCCCTTTAATTTATGGATGAGTTTACCATGCGGAACCTTATCAAATGCCTTTTGAAAGTCTAAAACGATCGCATCCACTTGCCTACCACTTTCACCCGATAAAAGTAAGTCATGTGCGAACAATCCTAATTGGGTCTCGCATGAGCGGGTTTTTCTGAATCCGTGTTGATTGTCACTTAAAAAGTTAATGTTACCAAGATGTCTCATTATTGAACTGACAATTATGTGCTCTAAAATTTTGCAACATACAGAAGTGAGAGAAATGGGTCTGTAATTGCTGGGGTCCTCCCTGTCACCACTTTAAAAAATAGACGTTATTTGCGCGGTTTTCCAATTCTTAGGGACTTTGCACTCAGTCAGTGATTTGTTTAATATAAATTCGAGATTTATTTGATATTACGGCAACCGCTGGTTGGCTCTCGTCCTCGCCGCTGTATATCACAGTATAATTATTACTCCAGTAATCCCCGCTATCCTTCCATCTCACCTCGCAGAGACCTAAAACATCTATATTACCTTTTTTCATATCTCGCTTAATATGCTCTAATTTTTCTGTCCTCAACATTGTTCTGACGTTCCATGTTCCTATTCTAACTACTTTCGTCTTCTTCTGCGTCTTATGTCCTGCTGCTGTTATTTCTCCCCCGCAAGGATTTCGTGGGATGACGACCGCGGAAGCCTTGCCTCCCCCGCTTCCGGGCACGACACACGGCCCCTTGGGCCGAGTGTCGCAGTTGCCAAGACTCATATTCTCTATAGTGCTCATCATTACATTCTTGGGGATGATAATTGAGGTGGTTTCCCTTTGCCTCCCTCAATAGTGTTTTTAACGTGACACCATCACTTAATGGCCGCCCCACTGGGGTCAGACGCCTTTGCATCCGCCTCGTGTGTCGGGGGTTGTTAGGGTACCATCCGTAATTTAGAAAGTAAAAAGACCGCATGCAGAAGCCACAAATTTATAGTCCACAAACCAAACATTGTATACATGTTCATACATACATCCACCGAGTACTCTGCTCCTAACGAGGCCCCTCCTCCCTTCAAAGGAGCCGACTCTTTCTCTTTTCAAGTGGCCTCAGCAGCGAGTGAAACCGTCATCCCCTGAAATCCTCTCTCTCCCTCCCTAATGACCCGCGCTGTAGGGGGAGGAAGACCTTTAAGGTGAGCCACACCCCTCGAAGACGCGGGGATACGACAAAGATACCAAGGTCATCGTATTTTCGTTCCGATGGTTGGCACGCATCCTTACTGGAAACTCCATAATTATGGCGAATACTTACTTCCGGATCTCCGTGCGACTTTTAATAGTAAAAAGATATGCTCATGAATCTCCCCGCTCCAACTTGTCACATTTTGTTCGTTTCCATCTGCCTTGACACGTGAAACAAGTAGATTTGCACCTCGCTGCCTTCATTCCCCGCCACCCTCGGATGACTGGCGCTGGCCTCGCATTCTAAACGTAACAAACAAGCTGTGTGGACGCCATATTCTCTTCCTTCGCTCTCGACCGCATTTCGAAGATGCATGCTTTGTGAAAAGCCATAGAGCGTCACCTCCCGCCCTCCCTGCCCCCCTCTTACCCCCATCCCCCTCGCCGTCCTCTCCCCTCCTTTCAGGGTTTTGTGCAAACATTTTTCGCGTCATGCAAAAAGTGAGTGGCGCGGAAAATCCAAATGCCGCTTAAATGGATTTAATCTCATGAAAAGCGTAAATATAGCCGGCCAACCGCTTGAACTGTGTTCATTTGCCATTTAATTCAATTTTTTGGGCACATTTTAAGCGCACTTGAATTTGAATATCCACGTGTCGCAGAGAATCTTTAGAAAATGGTCCAACGCATGAATTTACAAATGTTTCCTGAATATTCCAAGCGCCCCCGGATTAACAATTGTCATAAGTTGTGCGTTAATTCTTCTCGGGTCCTTCACCGGGTTATATCGACCATCTCGGCCGACGTTTCGATGTCCGACTCGGTCATCGTCATCAGGGCTTCTGAATGCCGCGTAGGGTACGGAGCGCTGCCTGCTCCTCTCTCGATACATTGCACCGGGGTAGAATACATCCGTTAGGTTTACCACTAAGCGGCTGCGATCGAGCGGAGGTATGCGATTGTTTCCTGTTGTCAAACGGCAGTACTTTTTCTTCTGCCTCTCGTTGTCCTTCCTGAGAAGGAGTTCCCCGGATGCGGATGTGGCGCGGTCAAAGTAATCCCAGTCAAGTGGTGAAAGTGTCGAAGCCTCATTGGTCCTGAAAAGGGCCGTTCTACCCCGGTGCAATGTATCGAGAGAGGAGCAGGCAGCACTCCGTACCCTACGCGAAAACAAGGACATAACCATACTACCGGCAGACAAAGGAAACGC
The DNA here is from genome assembly GCA_037158775.1 of Hetaerina titia. Classification (NCBI taxonomy): domain Eukaryota; kingdom Metazoa; phylum Arthropoda; class Insecta; order Odonata; family Calopterygidae; genus Hetaerina; species Hetaerina titia. The sequence goes on along the minus strand of CM073777.1, from coordinate 11,760,199 downwards.
CACGGTTCTTATGAGCACAGAGGACTACCATCTGAGAATCCGGGAGATTCTATCTGACAATGCTTACCGCAGCTTGCCCCGCGACCCAACGGACGCCATAACGAGGAAAACAGTTGCACTTTTGAAGAAATCAGCCCTGCCCGCTGACGTTGTGAGAAGCCTACAGCCAACGGCGCCAGCTCCCCCCAGGATGTATGGATTGCCAAAAGTACACAAAGATGGAACACCCCTACGGCCGATAGTGAGCTCTATTGGTTCGCCCACCTACAACTTGGCGAAATATCTCACTGGAATCCTGTCGCCGTACGTGGGGCCAAGCAAGCATCACATCAAGAATTCCACCGAGTTTGTGGCAACAATTAAAGACATAAAACTGCAGGATACTGACATCTTGGTCAGCTTCGATGTAGTGTCTTTGTTCACCCGGGTCCCGCTCACCAAAGCATTGCAACTCCTGGAAAAGAAGTTCGACAGCAACACGGTAAAATTGTTCCACCATGCACTTACGTCAACATACTTCCAGGTTGACGGGAAATTCTACGAACAAGCGGATGGGGTGGCCATGGGATCCCCACTCTCGCCGGCGATCGCGAATTTTTACATGGAAAATTTTGAAGAACGGGCACTAGAATCAGCCCCCCTCCAGCCGAAGTGTTTTTACCGTTACGTGGATGACACGTTTATAGTCTGGCCTCATGGATTGGACACTCTGAACGCCTTCTTCGACCACATGAATAGCCAGCACCCGAACATCAGGTTTACCATGGAAAAGGAGAGCAACGGCAAACTCCCATTCCTCGACATCCTGCTCCGGAGGAAGAAAGATGGAAGTTTGGGTATTTAGTGTCTACCGCAAGCCTACCCACACCGATCTGTACTTGAACGGGAACAGCCACCATCAACCTTCGCAACGGAATGCCGTTTTGTCTTCCCTTATTCATCGAGCAAAAGGGATTTCCGATGAGGAAAGCTTTCCGGGGGAAATAAGACATCTGAAGAAGACTTTCCTACAGAATGGATACAATGACCGCGATATATCCATGGCCATTAAAAGGTCTTTGAAGAGCCACGGAAGCCGAACATCCGAAGATAAACCCATTGCCAAGGCCCTTCTGCCCTACGTCTCCACGATTTCGGGGAAAATCTCCCGAATATTGAGGAGATTTTAAATTGAGACGATCCACAAACCTCCTAAAAAGCTAAGGGAGCAGTTGGTTAAAGCAAAGGACCCCATTGGACTAAAGACCCCAGGCGTATACCAGATCCCTTGTGAGTGCGGTGAAGTCTACGTGTGTGAGACGAGCCGCACCATCGAAACGAGGATAAAAGAACATCAGAGGCATCTCAGACTGGGGCAACTTGAGAAATCGGCAGTGGCGGACCACAGTTTCACCAATGACCACAAAATTAGGTGGGAAGGAACCAAAATTATTTCTAGATCCTACGGATATTGGGACCGACTCACCAAGGAAGCCATCGAGATCCGCCTCCGAAAACATAATTTCAACAGGGACTCGGGTTTCCAACTCAGCAACACATGGAAACCAATCCTTAGAGCGATTGGTGAAACCCGATCCGACGGGCGGCCAATGGGAAGGCGCCCCGACACACGCCACTCCACGGACCAATCACACAACACCTGAGTGGACGGAGAAGCGTATAAATACGGGAAAAAAGTGGCAACGGCATTCAGAAGCCCTGATGACGATGACCGAGTCGGACATCGAAACGTCGGCCGAGATGGACGATATACCTGGTGGAGGACCCGAGAAGAATTTACGCAGCTGATACGCCGGGAAAACACCAAATCCTTTGTCATAAGTTGTGTTTCATCAACTCCAAGAGAGGACGCAGAAAGCGGATTATGTACTGAGCCCCTGAATGCCAAAGAGAACTTAAATTTAAGAATATTACCGCGTACTATATTAGCTTCAAAGAGAAAATAAGCGCATGGGATGGATATTTGAAAATAAATAGAATATTGAACTATGGATATCTGTGATAATTGCTCAGAACCTCAAGCCATTAGGATTAAATGCAAAAATGATAAAATTTTAGACAATTCATTTGAAGAATGCTTAACGTCTCTAATAATATTTTTCTCAAAATTTACTTTCAACAAATATTTCACTCAATTTTTCCACTTATTCACCAACAGTTGGGTTTTTCGTGGCGCACCACGCGTGTCGATACTTAAATTAGGCAGGATATGCTTCAAATCTGGATCCAATTGATTAGACAACGGTCGCACCAACATTGAAATGTGAACTCATCCAGCTAGCGTAAAATTATTGATTTTATAGGAATAATTGGTGAATTAATTCAATTACGTGAAATAATATATTGACTACCCTCAGTTGAAACTGCAAACATCTTCCAAAAATACGTCTTAGGTACTCTGCCAAAACTGATTTCACTATAAATCCAAAATTAATAGCTTCTACATTTAGTTAATATCAGATTGAATTTTATAAGAGAAGATACTTGGAGTTGGCATAAATTTCAATGATGCCCATAGATGTACACGTATTTGCAAATATGATATAAAATAACATATCCGTGACGATTGTGGCTTAGGCTCCATTTATTTGTGAACAAAGCGATATCATGAAACGCATAATTTACAGACTCAAAACGCTTAATAAGACAAAAATAAAGTGTTTACGATAACCATTTTTGCCTGAAAATGGAACTGCAGCAATTGTTTAGTAAGTTATTCTTCGAATGTGGAAGGACGTTCGAAAGGAGAAACGATTCTCTCAGGAGGGAACAATCTATTCTGCCACGTTCTTTCATATTTTACTCATACTCATTGAAAAAATAATAGTAGATAGGTAACGTCGTTATTGGTTCAATAAAAAGAAAGGAACTTTGGAAAAATTTTAACTGGGGAAAGTTTCAACTGAAACAGTTGCAATAATAGTCATTCCTTAAACGCTGAATGTAGTTCAAAAGAAAATACGACTCCATTAGAAGAGTTTCAGTTCAACCATCCTCTTCAAAATTGCAGAAAGTGAAAAAAAACCACACTCTCCAGTTCCTCGTAATCCTTACCAAAGGTAATTGGCGCATAAAATATATTAATAAACATTAAACACCTCCCAGGTGTTCTTTTTTAAATCCCCGCGAGCAACCGCCGTTTGAATCGCCTACGACTAGGAAAAGCATCGGAGGGCCGGAAAGGATATGCGAATGAAAAAAAATAAGACAGCTGCGGTCGAGTTGAAAAAAATGGCACTCCGTGAGCCATCATTCTCTCGTGCACACATCCGGGAAAGGCGCGAGTAGCAACTCGAGCGAGTCTCAATCCGGGGGAGCAGCAGGCCAATACGCAAAAAGAAAACAAAACCCGAGGCCATTCCGTCTCACCCATCCCCTCAGCTCCTCCACGGCCCCTGCACATCTTCTACGCACTCATCCCCCCGTTAACGGAAGTTCCATCTCTCTCTCCATCACCGTGAGTATCACGACCGGGCATCACAGCGACCCCTCCACTGCCTACCTTTCCCCTCCCCCGCTCAACCTCTACGGCGTTCCGCCTTACACCGGTCCAGCTCGGATCTTAGAGGGTGCCTCCACCCCGCGGGCATCTTCTATGAAGGTGGGTGGGAGACCGAAAACAAACGTTGCATTCGCGACCACTGCCACCCCCCGTCGACCAAGAGTCGAAAGCGACGCGGGAGGGAATTCGGAGGCCGAGCGACACTTGAGAGGGGGGCCCGAAATGATGGCGGACGAGAGGTTGCATTCAAATTAATTATGTCCAGGAGACCCAACGACAAAATTGGAGACCGGCGTCTCATATTAACATTACAAGTCTTATTTTCCTGTAAATGCTTTCGCGAAGAGGGGAGCAGTCCCACGAGAGATCTAGTTGAAACAGTCACTCCCTGGAATGAGAACTGATCTCAGCATAGCTGCTGATTTCCTTGTTTAAAAAATCTTCCCCGCCCGTCATGGAAGAAACGCTTGAAAATACTATGGGCACAAACATATGACTTCAGTAATGAATTCCACAAATGCGACGACCATATGCAGCTTCCTCCCTCGTTTACAGTGAAGTTTCTTCATTTTCTCTTATAAAGTGTGTGATTTACTAATTCTAATGGTCAGGTAGTCAATTGTAACTGTAAATCACCGCTTATGTGTTGTTACGTTTTTAATTTAGTCTTAAGTTAGCGAATGTGTTTCTAAAGAAAAAGTAACTAAGAGAAAGCAATTAATACAAGACAATTCATATACACAAGAATACGTAGATAGTTGCCGCATAAAACTCACTGCGGGATAGAATTAAGTTGAATTGGACCAAATAGACTGCATGCATACTCATAATATTATTATGATCTATTAATAGGATTGATAACTCAGTGACTTTCACGTAGTTTTGTGGAATTGCGAAAAACAGCAACAAGAAACGCTGTAGATGAAATTTCATACTTTCCACATTGAGAATTTCTACCCAACTGGTGCAAGACAAGCCCGTCAGAAGATATTATTGCTGAATTAAACCGAGAGAATCAGGCGTCATTCCTGAGGTGCAATTGTGAATCCAGTTAAACCACGTGTGGGTTATCGTAATTAACGAAATGACACCGACCACCACACACAATTCTCAAAACTTTACTCTTTCAGGCGCCATATAACTATAATTTGGCGCAAATATGAATCTTTCGGATCCGAGTCGCGAGGGAACTAATCGCAAAATTTCCGGGGATAAAATCGAACAATTGGTAGCGACAGCGCTAAATAAAAGGACTATGATCTTTAGAGTAGGGAAACCGTCGAGATGATCGTCGAATTCCGGACGACTCCCGTCGAATGCGGCAAAGATTTCAAGCCTAACGATGACCCACGAAAAGGCGGAGCATGTTTACGCGCTCTCGAATGGGGCAGCGTGTCCCATTGCCACACGGAAGGGAGGAATATTTCTCACACCTGCTGGCGCGGTGTGCGAGCCATACGAATGGGAAGGGAACGGGGTCATCCCCGGGGTATTTTTCGGCGGGGCGGAGCATTCTTTCTAAATCGACGTATCTTTGCTGGCAGCTACCGACACGCATCAGATGATCCCGCCGACTGACTCCCTTCCCGACGTCGAGCAAGAGAAGCAGAAGTCCCTTTCACGGAACACAAGCACTCGCATACTCAAAAGAATATTCGCCTGTGATAATTTCTACAGGGAGCATCATCGTTTGAAACCGTTCCAGAAAAGTATGGAGGGGGCGACGACGAGACCTTTCTCTCCTCCTCTCTTTCATTTTCCACTCAATGGTACTCCCCGCCAGAGCACCCTTCCTCCTCGCCCGTTTTTACGACCGCACACAGGGATGGCGACCTGATAAACATATCGCGCGTTAAGCCCACCCCGCCCCACGTCCGGAGGCGAGCGTCGCCTGGATCGGGACAAGTGAAAGAGGATGCCTTATCGAAAACGTATAAGGAGTGGTGATTCGTTTGGAAGCTCTCACGGACTAAAAATAAGAATCGAGATATGAAATAACTCCGCTCTCGTTATCGGGAGAATAAATTATCACCTGGAAACACTTCGACGACGAATTCGCGGGGGAGGGGAATTCAGAGTTTTTTCGGTTCCGTAATCCCAGCCAGCACTCGGGGTCTCACAATCGGTGTTTCCCGTGCACCTTACGCATAAAAAATAGCGTGTAAATTCTCTCCAGCTTTTAGATATTTTACTTGCATGTGTGTGTTGGTATTGAATGCGGTATTTCTTTTTTCCTTTTTTGGGTGGTCTAACACCCCCCGCCACACGCCCTTGCGGCGGCTTGCGGGGTATTATGTACATGTAGATGTAGATGTAGATAGCGACAAGACTCAGCACCACAACTTGGCTGGAATGAGAAAGAAGATTACCGGAGTTACCGGGAGTGAAAAACACTAGCAAATTGTGACTCGTTATCGTCGATCGGAAGGTCGTTATGGAGGTTCGTTGACGCGGAGTCAGCTTTCGAGTCTCGCCGAGAGTGAAACAAGGCGTGGCGCCCAACATTCCCTCTCGCTCGGTACAGAGGGAGAGGGAAGGTTGTATATGCCCCTGTGTTTTTAGAGCTGCCTTCAGCGTTCGCTATTGTTGTTTATGTTTACGGACTCATCATTGTTTACTTTACTTCATCGTTGCCATGGGTTTAGTAGGGTTTTAAGGTTTGGTTTAAGTTTTTAGGGGAACAGTCGTAGATACCAAAAACGCCACTTGTCACCCTCGGCGTCTAGGTAACAATTACTTATACTCAATTGCATGGACATTCACTAACCTCCTGTTTGTGGTGTCAAAACCCTTCCCGCATGCCCGCATTGGAATGCCATTAAGTAATGTAGTGCTGTTTACAGTATTGTTTGCTCTGCTTCTGGTACCCTAAATTTCCCCTTCCATCCCTTGTCTCTCTCCGTGGGGGAGTCTTCCTGCCTGCAGCGTTGGGCCAGATTCCTCACCTTGGGTAGGAGAGCGTTTTGTTTTGCACGTTCTAGTGGTGGTGATATTTCGCCTTGCTACTTACTTAAATCTACCTTGCACGTTCTTGGATAAATTTCTTGCTGCATCCTAAGGTACAATTATTTGTTATAATTAAGCATATGTACTTGCATGCTTGTGGAGTGAAGGGAGGTAGATGTGTATTTGCATGCGTGTAAAATGATAGGATGTTTCTATGAATGTATGCACTAGTGTGGATTTGGGTTTGCTTGTGTGTGTTAGTTTTGAATGCGGTTTTTCTTTTTTCCTTTTTTTGGGTGGTGACCTAAGAAGCCACACGCTCTTGCGGCGGCTTGCGGGGTATTATGTAGATGTAGTACACTGCGCCATTCATATTCGCCCGAGTGGCGTACCTCCACGCTTAAGACCTTGTGGCTGGTTTCTCGCTTGATATTGTTTGGTTGTCCCACAATAACTATAGGCTCGCAATTAGACGTTGGAACTTAAAAAATTTCTACGAATAAAACTGTTTACTTTTTAAAATTTATCTATTTCATTCAAAATTAGACATGCAGTTGGTTGGAGTGGGCTATGCCGAAAAGGGGACGGAGGAATGAGCAGAAAGGTTTATCCAGGCCAAGAAGACCTGTCTCTATCGGAACCCGGCAGAAAAATGGATACACAATGGGCTACATACGCGACAGTCATTAGGGTCACTTGAGAAGCAATCACAAGAATATACCCTTTCATCTCCTGAATTATTGGAAAGAAGATACTAATACCCATTTAAAATTTGCATCTGTCTGTTCGTATCACGTACGAGTAACATTGGAGTAAAATTAAAACCGATCCAAAAGAGGAAATAAGAATATTCAATGCATTATGACTCAATTCCCATATTATTATTATTAGGTAACCTACCGATAAAGGCAGGTTTTTGGATGGACACAACTATCAAAAAAAAATTTTGTAACTCTAAACAAAACCCTATCCAGCAACCTACTCTACCTCAGGTCTCTTCTTAATCCTTGTGTACCTCCTTCCTCCTCAATTCCCGTCTAAGATCCCTATCCTGTTCCTGCCCTTTCCTTTCTCATTTCAAAAATTCCACAGGAATGTTACCTACCCCCACGGCCTTATTTGTTTTCATCTCCCTTAATGCACTTTCTATTTCATTGTCGAGTATGCCTGGAAATAAGCTATATTCTTCTATATCATGTTCCTTTTCTATGTCTAATTTTGTTGTTATTTCTATGCCTAACCTGCCTAAGTTCTTTACCATACAGTGCTTCTATTCTAATAATTCCTTCTATTTCTCTGGAATTTTTTCTGGTTCAACTATTATTTTACCCCACTCTTGTCTAACTGTTAGCACAGATCTTGCCTTATTACTTCCCGATAATAACTTAATCTTACTGTATAGCACACCAATTTCACCCTTCCTCTGCAAACATTCCATATCCTCGCATTGCGTTTTCCACCATTCTTCTTTTGTTTTATTTGTGGCCCGTCTCAACTTATTGTTTAACTCATTGTACTTCATTTTGCCTAACTCAGTGCTTACATTCTTCCAATTTCATCTCACATCCATCTTTGCAATCATCTCATCCGTGACCCATGGTTTCCTAATCCATTTCCCGTTAATGATTCCTATAGTTTCTTATTCGGATTTCGACATAACTTTCTTCATACAATCCCGTTTTTCTTCGATAGAACTCAGCTTTTTACCGTTATCCATCATATTCTCTACTGCCTGCTGCTACTCCTTCCTCGTTCATCCATTTAATGCTTCTATATTCCATTTCCTAACCCGCCGCCCCAGCCTTATCTTTGTGAAACGGATGTAACATTTCATAACAACTACATTATGTTCGAGTCCGCATCCGCTCCCGGGAAGCAGTGCAAAATTATCACACTGTTTCTTAACCCATGCCTAACCATAATAAAATATAACTGATACCTTTCTGAATCACCTGGCATTTTCCATGCATACCAACGCCTTTTGTGGTGTCTAAACCATGTGTTGGTGGTGACCAACCTTTGTCTCCTGCAGACAACAAATGCTTTCTCCCTGCGTTCAGTCCTCGTGCCTAACCCATAGTCCTCCACCTCACCACCATCTATTCCTTCGCCTACCGTCGCATTCCAAACCCCCATCGCTATCAAAATTTTCCCTACAGGAACACGCGCGATTATATCCTTTAACTCATCGTACATCCTATCGACTTCTTCCTCCTTGTGGTTGCTCGGTGGCATGTATACCTGAACAATGACCAAGTTCGTCAGCTCTGCTTTAATCTCTACGAGTAAAATTCTATCAGTTGCTTGCTCTCTGTTGACTACGCTTCTTCCTACCCCTTTATTTAATATTACGGCAACCCCTCGTTGGCCCTCATCACCTCCGCTCTATATCACTATATAATTATCACTCCAGTAATCCCCGCTATCCTTCCATCTCACCTCGCATAGACCTAAAACATCTATATTACCTTTTTCCATCTCTCGCTTAATATTCTCTTATTTGCCTGTCCTCAACATTGTCCTGACTTTCCATGTTCCTATTCTAACTACTTTCGTCTTCTTCTGCGTCTTCTGTCCTGCTGCTTTTATTTCTCCCCCGCAAGGGTTTTGTGGGATGACAACCGTGGGATGTGACAAGCCTTACCTCCTCCGCTGCCGGGCACGACACATTTCCCTTCGCGCCGAGTCCCGCAGTCGCCAGGACTCAATTTCTTTATACTGTCCATCATAAAAATCTTGGGAATAATGATTGAGGTGTTTTCCCGTAATTCCCATATTACGTCATCAAAATTAATATATTTATACTATTGTATAGCCAGCCAAAAAAGACGGGGGAAATGTGTTAGGATAAACAAGATTTTACTCTTTAAAAATTTTGAAATAGTAACGAAACAATTAGATTGACGATTTAAAATAAAAATCATTGTGAAAATTCACTTTTATGTAAACGACCATTTTTGTAAACAGAGTTTGAGATTTCATTTTGGATTATTGTAGTAAATTTTCAGAAAAAACAATAATGCAAGTGCCTAGTTAACAAAAGAACCAAAAACAAATTTAAATAACCTTCATTTGAATATATCTTTATCAATAGTTCGACCGAGATATGCAAAAACATTCTAAGAACATACTCTTTACCAGTATTTCAGTTAATTTTGCGTTGGTGAACATGAAGTATTATATATTTCACCGTGGAAGAAACTTGGACACAGTTTGTCAAAATTATGCAAAAAGGAATAACAGATTTCATCCCTGTAAAATACGTTAAAGCAAATCGCGACCCCAGGTGGTACAACAAAGGCGTTAAAAAAGCCCTTCGAAAGCAGAGAATGTTACACTCAAGGGTAAAGAAAGCAGGTCTGAACTCATCACCCTTGGACAATAAACAGCTTTTGGACAAGTATACATCCTCTAAAATTGAAACTAAAACACAATTACGTAGCGCTTTGCAAGACTAAAAACGTAAAGTCCTCTGCAAGTATTTGAACACTGACCCCAAAGCTTTCTGGTCATATGTTAGGGAAGTAAATGGCGGTCAACAAACCGTGGCTTGCTTAAGGGACTGCAACAATATCATTCATACAGACAGTGAGGGAAAGCCAACATTCTAAACGAATTCTTCCAGAGCGTCTTCACGAACGATGTAGCCACCACGTATCCCCAAGAAATCATTATATACTGAACCCATGGCAAAAATAACAGCGGACGAGCAAGGAATTGCCAAATTGCTCAAAGACATTACACAAAACAAATCCTCGGGTCCGGAAAACATACCAGCTAGGGTGCTAAAACACTTAGCTCCTAACATCGCCCCGTATCTCGAATTTATATTTAACAAATCACTGACTGAGTGCAATGTCCCTAAGAATTGGAAAACCGCGCAAATAACGCCTATTTTTAAAACTGGTGACAGGGAGGACCCCAGCAATTACAGACCCATTTCTCTCACTTCTATATGTTGCAAAATTTTAGAGCACATAATTGTCAGTTGGTGACGACTAGCCTCTGTCTCCTGCAGAACTCAGTTTCATTCTCCCTGCGTTCATTCCTCGTGCCTAAACCGTAGTCCCCCACCTCATCACCATATCTTCCCTCGCCTACCGTCGCATTTCAATCCTCCATCACTATCAAATGTTTCCCTGCAGGAACACACGCGATTATATCCTCTAACTCATCGTACATCCTATAGACTTCTTCCTCTTTGTGGTTGTTTGGTGACCTAATTTTAACAGTGGTAACATGGAGGACCCCACCAATTACAGACCCATTTCTCTCACTTCTATATGTTGCAAAATTTTAGAGCACATAATTGTCAGTTCCATAATGAGACATCTTGATAACATTAACTTTTTAAGTGACAATCAACACGGATTCAGAAAAACCCGCTCATGCGAGACCCAATTAGGATTGATCACACATGACTTACTTTTATCGGGAGAAAGTGGTAGGCAAGTGGATGCGATCTTTTTAGATTTTCAAAAGGCATTTGATAAGGTTCCGCATGGTAAACTCATCCATAAATTTAAGGGCGCAGGTATAAACAAGGGGACAATAAATTGGTTGGAAGACTTCCTTTCAGACCGGGAACAGAGGGTAGTCCTAGACGGCGCTAGTTCTACCAGCGTACGAGTAACCTCGGGGGTTCCTCAGGGAAGTGTTATCGGACCGTTACTATTCTTGATTTTTGTTAACGATCGGAACCGCGAAGTGAAAAGTAAGATAAGGATGTTCGCGGATGACACAGTGATTTATCGGGAGATATCTGGGGATGAGGATCGTTTAATTCTAGCACGTGATTTAAATAGCATTAATGAATGGTGTTCAAAATGGGGATTGCCTTTAAATCTTAATAAATGTTCGGTGGTAAATTTCTTTAAAAGATCAACGGGATTAGTTTACAAATTAGCTGGAGTTGACCTTGAAGTAGTTGATACGGTGAAATACCTAAGTGTTACATTCACTAAAGACTTAACTTGGGGGACCCATATACGTAGTCTGCGGGCAAGCATATAAAAAATTAGGATTTATTAGACGCATTGTCGGCAACAGTGACTCCAAGGTCAAGGAACGTTGTTATCACACTCTTGTAAGGCCCCATTTAGAATATGCATGTAGCGTATGGGATCCGTGTGAAAAAAGCCTCATTCGGGAAATTTAGAAGGTCCAACGCCGGGCAGCTCGTTTCGTGGAAAACTGTTACGATAAAACGAAAAGCGTCACTGAAATGCTTATGGAGTTGGGATGGGAATCATTGGAAGAAAGACGACTCAATGCTAGATTAAACTTTCTACATAAATTCAGATCAGCATGTTTCAGGACCGAGGTCTCGAAAATTATTCGCGCTCCAACATACATTGGTCGCTTGGATCATGGGTACAAAATTCGGGAAATAGATGCCAGGACTAGCAGACTCAAGGACTCCTTCTTCCCACGGACAATACGGGATAACAACAGCAGGGTCACACTCGTAGATAACAAAAATGCCACTTGCCACCCTCGTCGTCTAGGTTACAATTAGTTAAACTCAATTGCATGCACTTTCACTAACCGCCTGTGTGTTGTGTCAAAACCCTTCCCGCATGCCATTAAGTAATGTATTGCTGTTTACAGTATTGTTTTCTCTGCTCTTGGTACCCTAAATTTCCCCTTCCATCCCTTTTCCCTCTCCGTGGGGGAACCCTTTTCCTGCCTGCAGCGTTGGGCGTTATGCGTATGTACTTGCATGCTTGTGGAGGTAGATGGGGAGGTAGATGTGTGTTTGCAAGCACGTCGAATGATGGGATGTTACGATGAATGTGTGCACTGCTGTGGATTGGGGTTTGCATGTGTGTGTTGGTTTTGCATGCGGTATTTCTTTTTCCTTTTTTGGCTGGTGACCTAACACCCCCCGCCACACGCCCTTGCGGCGGCTTGCGCGGTATTATGTAGATGTAGATGTACTGTGGACCCTGTATGCGAAAAACAAATGTAAAACCGATTGTTTTCCACATAAAATGTATTATCCAACCCTTTAGTTATCGAGACACAGGGTCTGCATTGGGACTTAGGAGGCGGAACTTGCGTACTATTAGCAAAGAAAATGTGAAGGAAGGAAAATAATTACTGGATTGGCAAAGAAGGAATTCGGGAGGCCGAACCCCGGTATGGTGATGGCCAAAGGACGTCGGTGAGCGGGGGGTATCTATTTGGTGGTGGCGGATTGAATCAACGGTGAGAGAATGGAAAATTAAGAGAGCAAGGAGGAATTAGTGCGAAGAATAGAACACGCCATTGACAATTTCGCAATTAGCACGGTCGTCCTGGAACAGTTCCAACCACTCCTACGCTTCCAGAATTCCACCCTTTTCTCTATTAATGAAATATTTCGTGAGTGCAGCTACTAGTTTGCCTATTGTCTCTGCAATGCTTTCAAAGCTGGATTGCTGTATGCTCCAAAAACAAGCTTGATATTCCGTCGCTCGCTTCTGGAACTCTCCCCCGAATTCGGCTCGCGGGCACGATAGGGCACTCGCTTTTCGTGTTCTACCACCAACCCGCCAAGGCTTCACGCCTTACCGGCTTTCTGTAAAATGACTTGTCGCAATTAGACAGATTTCAGGATAACGACAATTCATGAAAAGGCAAATGGTGGTGCTTTTTTGTAGAGGTGCGCCCTAATTTACGTATGAATCAAGCACACGGGAGCCGTTGTAGACAGCTTTACAAGAGGATAAAAGAAAATTCACAGAAGTACCAATAGATTTTATTAAATTTTCAGCTAAATAAATTAAGTGCTATGGGGTACTCAAACTATATCATCAGTCAGATAATTTTGATGATGTTAGAAGGTGCGCCTCCAATGAACTAAATTCTATTTTCTTCCCTTGAAGAGCTCATAATGACAAAAGAACTAGGCTTACCGCCTCTGCTAAAAACATTAATTGCAATTAATCTTTTATTGTACACATTATTGTAACTGGTTGCATTAAAAATCAATGCTGGAATATTCCCCATTATCGGATTACAGGCTCTTAGCCTGTAATCTAGGAACGCGTATATAATAATAATATATATTTCTTATGTAATTTAAGATTTTCCCGTGTTATTTGATTATTGTGATTTTGACTTGGATAAGTGTTAGTATTTTTAAATCCAATAAGGCTACACTTTATTTTAATGTGCATATTTAAAACTACAGACCGTAGAATGAATATTTTTAAATAAATCCGTTAATTAAACAACGTATGGCTTCCAAAAGGTGATATCACAAACTTTTGCAAACCAAGTTCAACTATCAATTTAATATTAGGTGGTACACAACTATGTCATAAAATATTAATCAGGTAAAAACTTGAATAAAACCAGCTCCAAAACCACAATTTTCATTCATTCCTACTTTCAAACCAAGTCGAAACCTGCCTTATATGTGCACTTCGTGAGTTGATACGATTGCTTGCCTACGCCCGAATGATTCTTAACTATTTCTATTATACCTACCTACATGGCCCTCGCTTGCCATGGAATTCTGTACAAAATGTTCCTAAAAGTACTTTAAATTAAGGAAGTAGTTGAAAATTCCCATTCCAGGAAAATCCCCCTCGGGACGACTTTAATGCAAGAGAGGATCAAGGAACTCAAAAACCAATGCAGAAAATCAAGTCGATAATGTGTTGACGAAAATGTTGCGATAACCAATGTATGACCAATCTCACTTAAATGTGGGATTTGTAGTAGTCAATAAAACCTGATTTAAAGAGTACAGTGAATAACCCCGCCGTTGCTCGGAGGAGCGAAAGAGAAGCGACGGTGGGGAAATCGCAATTGACATAATAGAAAAAGTAGGGGGCTCTATCAAACCACCATAGTTTGCGGATTTGACCAAAGATGGCGGGGTGTCTACCTTTTCGGGGGTGGCTCCAGCGTCGATTTTCGTGTGGGAGGTGGGGTTGGGGGAAGGGAGAGGGGTGGGTGGGCGTTGTTGACCACAATGTTGAGCGTAGAAGAGGAGAAGAGATCGAGGTCAGGAATGAGTGAAATTTGTTACGAGAACACTCATTCTGATTTTGGGTGCGTGGCTATTTCAAACAATTGCCAACCGAATGAAAGAAATGTTAATGCGATGGAGGGACGGTAGGGCACAAACTCCTCCTTGGCGTCTCCCCAGGACTCTCTTGTCTCTCACAACAAGTATCCGTATGCCGGAAAACCTTCGACATGATGACTTCGTAAAATGGGCAAATAGCATCTCTAATTCTCCACAAACAATGTGGACCTGGTGGCAAGGTGACCTGACACCCCCCGCCACACGCTCCTGCGGTGGCATCACGGATGGTCAATACAAATCTGAGGAGGAAAATACTAGGTTTTCGAGAATTTCCATAATGATCATCAAGAGAGCGGACACAGTTTATGACTCCGCTCGAAGTAATTTTGCATCGTCGGAAATAAGGGGAAAAAACCACAGTGATTCCAAATGTGCAATTTGCACACAACCGTAGTTTAGCCAACTTGCAGCATCATCTGAACTAAACTTGGATTGCATCTTTTTTCTCCGCGTCAAATAGAGAATTAACACCACGGCGTCAGAGTGGGCCATAACCTTGGGTACTTACCTCATCAGGTGACCAATATACAGACGACCGGCCCTCGGGGAGCTATTGGAGCCAACCTCCAACATTTATAGCCGTCTATTGACGGCGATACTCCGAGCAGGGCGGGGTTACCGTAGTAAATGCCAGCTTAATCAGACGGAGTGTGGCGAGAGTGTCCTTGGAGACCTCTTAGCACGAACTAACCCTTAAAGACAGGTGGGGAGAGCAGTGTGAGATCAGCATGGCTATGGATAAGAATATTAGCTCTCCATCACGAGGACTCGGGTACTTATCTCTGCTGGATCGGATGTTTAATTGCAATGCCAATACAAATTGGAGCGCCGTGTCGAGAAGGTACTCAAGTGGATGGCTTCGGCCGTCGGAGGGTATGTTGATCCCTGGGGACCCCTGGGCGCTTCCGTTATCCGCCACTCCCCGTCTTCCCTCCGTTCTCCATAAATCCTGTCCCTACCGACGTGCTCACCAATTCCTACTGGGGACCTCAGCTGCTGGTCGACATTCCCGACAAAAGTGAAGACTTAGGCAATACCTTACTAAACACGATGGTTCAATCTCGAACGTCGTTCCTTTTGCCATTGCCTGCCATCCCTTCACACCTAATAAAGCCCTAAGTAAGTGGTGACTGGGTTTCTCCATTCGTCGACACATTCATCAATCTACATGGTTGAAATATACGTATATTTTTCTGCCTGTCTGTGCACTGAATGAGATTTTTCAGAAATAGAAAGGGTAAGATTAACATTAAAATAGGAGGGCATAAACTAGAGATGGTCACTGAAGCAGGATGATAGAAGTATATCGGAGGCTTTTGAAATGCGGGTGTGGAGAAGAATGGAGAAGGTGAAATGGACCGAAGGGGAAACAAATGAGGAAGTACTGGAGATGGTGGGGTAGAAGAGGGGTTTGTCGGAAGAAATAATATCTACATCTGCATAAATACCCTGCGAGCCACCACAAAAGGTGTGTGGCATGGGGGCAGGGGATGGCAAATCTTCTGGAAGCAGGAAATATGGATGAAGGGCTTATTAATCGGCAGTGGAATGTTAAAGAGTGAGACAGAGGGGAGAATGTTAGGTAAACGAGGAAAGGGCAGGGAGAGGTTAGGGATGTTGGAGAAGGATGGAGGGAGGAAGGAAGTACACAGAGATGAATGAGGGATCTGATGGGGGAGTAGGTTGTTGGATTGTGTTTTATTAAGAGGTATTTCTTTGGTAGTAGTGTTCATCCAAAGCCTACCTTAACCGGTAGATTATCTTTAAAAAAGAACTGAACTATGGGTAATTCGCATGTTTTTAAACCTGCGAAAATTTGAAATAAGGATTGTGTAGTTTAGCATAAAAGCACTTTTTATGATAGAACGATACCGGGTACAAGTAAAATTCAAGTTTGGAAGGTACACGAAAGAAGTAAACAATTCCAAATAAACACTTGATTATTCTTTAAATTTCCAAATGTACTTTCATCCGACTTTGTGGCTGGTCTTTGCTATTATAATTTGTATTTTTCTTTTCCTAATATCAATTCATAGTTATCAGTATAAAATAATAGACAAATTGTCAGAGAGTATATTATAAAGTTTTTGATTTTACATTGAACGCGAATACGATTTCTCATAATTTTGCTGCTGCTTTAACTTACGTTCTACGACGATATTAAGAGCATTGTGACTTCAGTATTGCTGTTGGTGCGAGACATGTTTTGGTAAATTATAATAAATTAAATCTAATCATTTTAACAATAAAAGTTAAATAAATACTGATCTGAGTTTGTACGTTTCTCTTTCCATTACGCCTCTATTGATTTCCAATTATAAAAATGAAAAGATAACAGGCAGCAGCGTTTGGCGAGACGTGTTGATAATATTTATTTCAACGTAATAAGGCAACGTACGCACAGTAAAGGTTTCCTTTCACGTGAGCAAATAAAAGTCGATGCGTCACTTGTTCACATACTAAATGAGTTTCACTGCTGATGGTGCGATGAATTCCTTGTGCCCATTTCACTCGCTCACTTTGCACTCGGATCTTCTTTCTCAGTCAAACCGATTGTGGCCCTTAATGCATATGAGGAACCATAATCCACAAAGAATGAATTGGCTGCGTATTTATGCAGGAGATTTTTAAAAACAACACAAAAACTGGACTCCAAATATTAACATTATATTTCTATTAATACTAAAAACGACTCTTCATTAAGAAATAAAAAAGGTGGAAGTTACGGCATTTTCAACATGCAAATACAATTCACTTGCAGCTTGGATTAACATTAGGTTAAAATATCATGGTCAAATAATTTATTGGAATAATTAATATCTTCGCAGACGAATGAGGGAACAGCGAATACTTTGAGAGACTTATTGCGATCTATATCAATAATCACCACCTACCAACGAGAAAATGCGTACAAACAATATCCGGGCAATTTTCTGTTTATCTCAAATACACCTTTTCGTTTGCCATCAATAATGGACAGAAATATATATAAAGGTATATATTTTGATTTTATAATAAAATATTGATTAAAATCACTGTGTTACGAACATTTACCAATAGGTTTACACAAGAACAATGACCTTTTAAGAAGCTAAGTATATTAAATGACTAAATATTTAAGACAGTTCATTCATTTAAATTTTCAAATAACTATTTAGTGTTATGTTTACAAATGATTACAGCCACGTATATTGCCATACATAGATGCTTAGAAAGGTTCAGAACAAACGAGTTTAACAAGGCAACTGAAGGAATTATAATTAACTACGACCGACGATTGAAACGACCCACACTACTTGAGTAGCTTAGACCACAAAGACAACGTAAGGGAGATAGATATCAGTAAAGATAGATATAAATACTCATTATTTCCAATTTCAAATATAATTCACAATGCCAAATAAAGAAATTAATTGTAGGGCATTTAAGGGATTTAGATTCTTGAAATCGAAAGACACTTCAATGACTTGAGTTTTTATGAAAAATCACGTTTCGAAACACGCGATAAAGAAAATACCTTCAATTAAGAAAATAAGCTTATCCCATTACCTTTCAGTTAATTGAGAAAACAAGCCCTAGAGAAGAATAATGTAGCGTGGGAAAGGAAGAGGCTGAGGGGAAGAGTCGCACGCGAGATGACAAAATGGACAACTTCCCAACGTGTAACGCTTGCCACGACAACAATCAACAAGAGTGCGGGGGGGGAAGCTACGAATGGAGAACATTCGAACGAAAACCTTTATAGCGACGCATGGGATGAGCCCAACCAGTCCGCACTATGCGGATGTCAGGGGATGGAAAAAACCTTTTCAATCTCTGAATACGCCTTCAAACATTGTGCGTTAGTTTATCTAATTTTAATTTGCAATTCAGTTAAATATTTGCGTTTTTTCTCCGATAAAAGCTTTATACTCTTCGGGTATCTAACAATACCACCAAAAAAACAGGCGCTTTTAAGGGAAAAGTGATGTGAAAAATTATTCTATTCCGGCACACATAAACTGCAAACCACCTCCGGAAAATTAATTTTGTCTCTCTAAAGAGAGAACTAAAACCTTAGTTGAAAAGCCCTCGGAAACATTAAAAAAAAAATAGATCGCAGAGAGTAGCCTTTTACGAAATATTCCAATGCTTAAAAGTAGGACCCCAAATTCTACATCAATGAATTAACATACATCTAAAGGGAAATTTCAATAAATTACTTCTAAGGCAGAATGAAAAGAGGAATAAGAGCAGAAGTTAGTGGAACGTGTGTTGTATGAATTAAAACATTAAAAGTAAAAGAGAAATTTACCAGAAAATAGTGTAAAACACCACGGTAAAGGGTCCTCTAAGAGAAGGAGAGGAACAAATGGGTTAAGCAAATATTTGGAGAAACGTGTATTGCAACGGGACACGCGTTTGCTTCTGAACTATGGACATTTTTACGATACAGCTTCCACCTTATGAAATGAATATCATAACTAAACTGCTAAAGGGAGCAATTGCAGGAGCCATTTAATTAGGGTCATACAGGGTAAACGTCCAACTATATTCTTTGAGGACGGGAAACGGAGAAATTATTACAGACAGCGTGAAAAAAGCAAACATTTTAAACAAGTTTTTCCAGAGCGTCTACAATAAAGACACAAACCCACCAAACGATCCTCCATAACCACCCGGAAAACTCATGAGCGGTATAACACTGACCAAGAATGGAATAGAAAATCTACTACGTAGTATCAAAGCAAAAAAGCCCCTGGCCCCGAAGAAATACCTGCTAGAATATTAAAGGAATTAGCCGAAGATATTGCAACGTTTTTAGAAATTCCTTTCCTTAAATCGATTGAAGATGGCTCAGTTCCTCGTGACTGGAAGCTAGCCCATATAACTCCCATTTATAAAGGCAGGGATAGGGATAAACCAACCAATTACCGACCCATTTCTTTGACATCGATCTCTTGTAAAATATTGAAACCCATTATTATCAGTAACATAATGAGGTTTCTTGATAGTAGGAAAATACTAAGCCACAACCAGCACGGATTTAGGAAGAGCAGATCTTGCGAAACACAATTAGGTCTTTTCATTCACGATATGCTTAGATCGAAATAAACCAACAAACAAATCGGTGCAGTGTTCTTAGATTTCAAAAAAGCCTTCGATAAAATCCCACACAATAAATATTTACACAAACTTAAATGCTATGGAATCAATGAGAAAATTATTAATTGGATTAGAGACTTCGCAATCGCAAACAAATAGTAGTCTTCGATGGGTTATGCTCAACGGGAAGAGATGTAACTTTGGGCGTCCCCCAGGGAAATGTAATAGGGCCTCTTCTGAGCTGAGCGCACACGTCAGTAGCAATCTCAGACTATTCTCCCCTAAGAGACATGTTACACTTCTATCTATCTCTAGATCTGGTCGACCGCCTCCCAAACTACTTTAGAGTTACTTAACAGACCTCTTAATTCCTTTATTGCTATTTCCCGTTTTCGCATCCCTTCCCTCAAAAATACAACTCGGGGCTTTACTCTCTTATCCCTTGGTATTTTCCCTCTCCACCGCCGTCGATTGCTATGTGATATGAAATTCCTACATAGCATCTTCAACGAAACTCTCCGTACCAACGACCTTCTTCCTCTATTCTCAATCCGTGTTCCCCTCGACCAACACGTAACTTGAGTCTGTTGCAGATTCCAAATTTCCGTCTCTCGGTCTCTCAATGTTCCCTATTCCATCGACTTCTCGCTACATTTAATTCCTTAAGCATTCAATATCCCTCCCTGGACCTCTCTTCCTCCGTCAATGCTTTCACCTCTTTCCATAAACGCCAGATAGTAACTTGCTGTCAACTGGTAGCAACAGCTCTTTCTGGTCGCATATGTGCTCTCCTGCCTTTATCTGTTCTTGACATTATTTGTTACCTTTTCATTGTTGTTTGTTGCTTTTACTCGTTCATTTTTTCTTAGTGTATGTTATATCTCAGCCAATGTAATAGCCTTTGTGCCATTTTTGGCTGCTTTGTTATACAAATAAATAAATAGATAGAAGTGTAACAGTTCTCTTAGGGGATTTAGGCTGGAAGCCCCTTGATATACGAAGAGAACAAGCCTGACTTAGACTTTTAGAGAGATTCAGAACCAGCGACTTTAACGATGACACAAAGGGAATTATAATGGCCCCACACTACTTATGTAGATCAGACCACAAAGATAAAATAAAGGAGATAGATTCCAATACAGATACATTCAAATACTCATTCTTTCCCACATCAATCATAAATCATAATCGTAATAAACCGAAGTCCCTCTAAATATAGGAGGCGTGTTCATAAAGTAAGGCCCATTTGGTCACAGGAAAAAATATACACATATGAAACACATTTTATTGGCACTTTTAGTTAGCTACAAATCTACTTCACTTATCTACATAATCGCCATTCACTTCTAAGCATTTTTCGAACCGCTGCACTAGCTTCTTTAACCCCTCTGCATAGAAACTCGCCGCCTGAGGGTTGAACCAATCGACAATGCCATTCTTGAGTTCCTCTTCGGTTTGGAAACGTTGTCCACCGAACGACTGTTTCAAGTGCAAGAAGAGGAAATAGTCGCTGGGTGTAAGGTCAGGACTGTACGGTGGGTAGTTTAAAGAGTTCCCAACGACCCAAAATTCTCGTCCACTGGACATTCTTTGCTCTTTGTGGTGGTCGGTGAGCATTTTCGGTACCCACCTTGCACGCAATGTGTGGTATCCGAGGTTTTCCGTAACAATATTGTAGACAGTAGTGCGTCCAAGTTGAGGAAATTGTTCAGCCAGGCCATTAATTGTCAATCGACGATCACATCGCAGTTTTTGTTCCACTTAAGAAACAATTTCAACGGTCAGAATACTGGGCCAACAACTTCGGTCTTCGTCATGGACATTTGTTCGTCCATTATTAAAATCACATCACCATTGTCTAACCTCTCCTTCACTCATAACTGTAGGTTTATAAACTAGGCATAATTCCCGATGAATTTCATAGCAGCCGACAATCCTATTGCGAATACAAGAATCGTATGACAGAACGCACTTCACAGCTGGCGGGATCAACGATTGTCGCGGACATTGTTGTCTGCATGCACGGACAAGTAAACGACTTCTGAAACAAAACAAATGCTGCTATAGCTTCTCAATGAATCAGTCGATGGCGCTGCAGGAGCAAAACTGTGTTCTGAAGCGCCAATATTTAAGTATAAGCAAACGGTACTTACTTTAAGATTATGCCTCTGATTAAAAACATGAAAGCTACCAGTCGGAACAAAACAAGAAATTCAAAGATATTCATCTACATCTACATAACACCCCGCAAGGCGCCGCAAGAGTGTGTAACGGGGGTGTTAGGTAACCACCAAAAAAAAGGAAAAAAACATATTCAAAACTAACACATACATGCAAACCCAAATCTACAGCAGTGCATACATTCATAGAAACATCTTCTCATTTTACACGAATGAAAATACACATCTACCTCCCATGAATCCACAAGCATGCAAGTACATATGCTTAATTATAACAAATAATTGTAATTTAACTGTACAATGAACGTAGCTACGGTCGTGAATCAAGGTAAACAAAAAAAAATTTTTTAATAATTGTACCTTAGAATTTTGACAACAACACACAGAAGATTAGTGAAAGTGCATGCATTCGACAATAACTAATTGCTCCCTAGACATAAAGGGTGAAAAGTGGCATTTTTTCTCTCTACGAGTGTAAACCTACAGTTGTTATCCCGTATTGGCCGTGGTAAGAAGGAGTCCTCGAGTCTGCTAGTTCTGGCATCTATTTCCCGAATTTTGTATACATGATCCAAGCATGGAATTTAGAAGCATTAAATGGATTAACGAGGAAAGAGTATCAGCAGGCTGTAGAGAAAATCATGGATGAGGGCAAAGAGCTAAGCAATATCGAAGAAAAATGGAAATGTATCAAGAAAGTGATTTCGAAAGCCGCAAAGGACACTATAGGAACCGTTAACAGGAAAAGGATAAGGAAACTATGGGCAACGGATGAGATGATTGCAAAGATGGATGAGAGAAGAAGATGGAAAAATGTAAACACAGAGTTTGGAGAAATGAAGTGCAAAGAGTCAAACAATAAATTGAGAAGGGCCACAAAGAAAGCAAAAGAAGAATGGTGGAAAACGCAATGCGAGTATATGGAATGTTTATAGAGGATGGGTGAAATCGGTGCGCTGTACAGTAAGATTAAGTTAATATCGGGAAGTAAGAAGGCAAAATCTGGGCTAACAGTTAAAGATAAGTGAGGTAAGATAAACCAGAAAAAATCCAAGAGAGATGTAAGGAATATATTGCAACACTGTATGGTAGAGAAATTAGGCCGACAAGTTAAGACATTGAAAAGGAACATTACGTAGAAAAAGATAGCTTAGGTCCAGGTATACTCGACGATGAAATTGAAAGGGCTTAAAAGGAGATGAAAGCAAATAAGGCCGTGGGGGTAGACAACATTCCTGTGGAATTGTGGAAATGTTTAGGAAAATGTGGGAAGGAGACTCTATATGGACTGATTCGTTGTATCTTTGAAAAAGGACTCTGGCCGGAAGATTTTGTGAGATCAGTGTTAGTTCCTGTTCCAAAAAAGGCAAAAGCTACATCATGTGAGGATTACAGAACAATGAGTTTGATATCCCACGCAGCTAAGTTATTCTCAGGATCATTAACAAAAGGATAGAGAGTAAGGCAAAGGGGATGATCAGTTTGGGTTTAGGAAAGGAAGAGGTACGCGTGATGCCATTGCAGTAATGAGATCACTAATCGATAGGAGGCGCCGCACTGGGAGTCCACCCTCAACGAGACATCACATTGTATTACTCAATAAATGAGTACATCACATTGTCACCCATGTTGCCCACGTTCCTTCCCTCTTTCCCCCCTCCTTTTTCCACTACCCTCCCCTTACTTGCTTTTCAGCATATATAATAGAACATGACTGTTACCAGAAGATGATGTTGTTGCATTGAAACCGGTCGTATTAATAAATTTTATTTTGTGGAAAATTGCTAATTTTAATTAATCATGTTATTCCACCATTTCACGCCTGAAACGTCTCTTTTTATGACAAAAGAGTGTTATCTATTTTATTTTCCGTTCTTATAAATACATATATATATACATATACACACACAAATTTATTTAATTGCTCCTGCACGCAAGCATGTACAATTACACACAGATCTATTCAGCGTCCATTTACTGAGAATTTGAGATGGTGAAAAATGACGGCGGCTCATGCGATAAAGAGTTTCCTGACTGCTTGTCCTCTTTATTACGATAAATTATTTACAATAGATGCTCGTGAGAAAATAACGGCGCTTTTATTTGTCAAGATTATGAGATCATGATAAGCCTTTTCAGAAGAAGTGAAACACCACAAGTTTTATAGCAAAAATTATGCAACACCTATACTACCTTGATCAAAACGTTCCCGGAATAACCACCGTGTGGCGCTCCCAACGTTCAGATTTGAGTTCTGTTTTTTTTGTTAAATTGGTACATCTGTTGTTGATATTCCCTTTAAATCTTAGTGTCATAACTTGACATTTGCAAAAGTTACGTAGCCAAGAGTACATCTATCTCTGTGTGTGTTGGCGATTTTTTACAATTGCAGAAATGGATTTAAATTTGCAACAACGAACTTGTATTAAATTTTGCGTAAAAAACGGATTTAGTGGCGCACGGACGTTGGAAATGTTGGAAAAGTGTTTCGGCAACGATTCTCTAAAAAAACGGTCGTTTACCAATGGCACGAGCGGTTCAGAAGTGGTCGTGAGTCAATCGAAGATGATGAACGCAGTGGCAGACCATCGACATCGAAAGTCGGTGAAAAAATTGATAAAGTAAAAGAAATGTTGGTCAATAACCGCAAATTAACCATCAGAGAAATAGCGGAGGACTTGAACATTGCCTATGGATCCGCCCAAGACATTGTGGTTCATGATTTGGGTTTCCGTCGTGTAGCAGCAAAGTTGGTGCCAAAAGACCTCAATTTCATGCAAAAAAGAGACCGTGTTGACGTCGCAAAAGACATGATTTGCGAGGCTGAATCCGATCCCACATTCATCAAAAGGATCATTACTGGAGACGAGACGTGGGTTTATGAGTACGACACGCAATCCAGACATCAGGCAAGTGAATGGCGTTCACCAAATGAGCCGAGACCAAAAAAACCACGTCGTTTTCAGTCAAAAAAGAAGGCAATGCTGACGGTTTTCATGGATTACAACGGTGTAGTGCATCATGAATTTTTGCCAGAAGGCCAGTCAGTAAACAAAGAGTATTATTTGGGCGTTATGAAACGTTTGCGTGAAGCAATTCGCCGAAAGAGACCAGAGATCGTCGCACAGTGCGTCGAGACCGTCGCACAGTGCTATCATTATTCGTAATTTTTTTACGAAAAATGCAACAAATACCATCCAACAGCCACCGAATTCACCTGATTTGGCTCCTTGTGACTTCTTTCTGTTCAATCGAGTTAAAAAACCATTACGGGGAACGCGTTTCAGCAGCCGAGAGGAAGTAATGGAAAAATCGCAGGAAGCACTGATGGACATACCGAAAACCGAATATAAAAAATGTTTCGAGGATTGGATCAAGCGCTGGCATAAGTGTGTTGCAGTCGATGGGGATTACTTTGAAGGGGACAATATAGATTTAGATGAATAAACTTGTATTTTTAATTTTCTGAATAAATTCCGGGAACGTTTTGATCAAGGTAGTATAGCGTCAGACCTCCAAGTTCAGTACGGTGGTTAGAACAAGTAATTTCTCCACTATCAAACAATATTTCCGAAGAGGAAAGCCCTGATTTTTTACGGTAATTTAGAGCCCGCCTATGTTACAATTTATTCGTAAAACCTTTTGTAATGAAGCTTATGGTAGGTTTATGGTTTTATTAGCATACCAGCTGAGAATAAACTTAGTGGTTTTCATCCACTTTATTTATTTAATTATCCTTAAAACACAAACGAAAAATGTTATCAAAACATGGTAGTACATTATAAAAATATCTTTCCCATATGAAAATTGAAATAAATAAATAAGTGGGACCCAATTATTAATATCCAAATTTTTTTTCTGATTTCAAGTGTTCTCTCACAAAACTCAATTGGCGTCGATTCGGATACTATAAGGCCGTATCCTCGAGTATAAATATCTGATTTATAATTAGTCGAAAATATACTCCTTTGATTTGCTTTATTTTATCACTTGATCGCTCAGTCATTTGAATGTGTCTTTTCTATCTTGAGCGTTGTTCTTAAATTCATATGAATATTTTTTTCAGTAGGAAAAAGAAATTTTTCTCATAAATTCAAAAAGTTTGGAACTCGTTTAAAGGATGTATATACCATATCAAATTACTTTTTGTTTGTTTCATTTCCAATATTTGGTCCTGAAAATTTAACTAATTATTTGAGTATGGTATATTTAGTGGCTAAGTGACAATTAGCCCAATAATGTGTAAATGATACGTAGAAATTTGAATTTCATTTATGTTATTACATTGATATTATTCGGTCATGATTAACGGGTAATTGACATTTGATAATATTTAGGTCATCATTGAGGTGAATGTTGGGAATTAATGCGACATATAATGTGAACACAGAAGCATAGTGATGCCTTATATAAATTATATATGTATGCTTATTATAATAATAAGATATTTATAAGTTTTGTTATAACGTTGTTAATTATATTAAAATGTATATTAAATATTCATAATATCCGTTTTAAGTTTTAATGAAATGCATTCTCATATTTCAGTAAATTAAAGGTATCGCGCAAACATATTCAAAGCTATAATCACAATAAAAAATAAATCGGGAGATAGAATTTTCTCCATGTACAGGTATTAATTATTCAACATAGCTTCATATTGTTATTTTTTGCGAAATAGTGTAAATAAACATGGCTTGTTGGAATATTAGGCGCCAACAATAATAGCTGAGCCGATAATGACAATAGTGAACGTCACTTTCCAGCTTACGTATACCAGCAAGAACACCAAGATTGTTTGGAAAAATACGACGCCATCAATAACAACATTCAAAAGCCAACCATCTGCTAATATTATTCATTATTATAGCAACATAATACACAAGTAATTTCTTTGAATAATCATTAGTCCCCTCCCATGGACTACAACCTTGTCGTGGTGGAAGGGCTTGTGTGTTCCGATGACCCCTAGAGCTGTGCTGGCCGGAGTAATAATAATTACTCCTGGAAGGGTCACCCATACCAGATAGGTCGAAGGTTAGGAGCCAGACGAAAGGTAGTCCACGCAGCGTCTGTTCCTCAGTGAGGCGGCTGCAATGGCGTCTGACCCCAGTGGGGCGGCCATTAAGTGATGGTGTCACGTTAAACACACTATTGAGGAAGGCAACGGGAAACGACCTCAATTATCATTCCCAAGAAAATATGATGGACGCAAAACAGAAATTGAGTCCTGGCAACTGCGGGACTCGGCCCAAGGGGCCGTGTGTCGTGCCCGGCAGCGGGGGAGGCAAGGCTTCCGCGGTCGTCATCCCACGAAATCCTTGCGGGGGAGAAATAACAGCAGCAGGACAGAAGATGCAGAAGAAGACGAAAGTAGTAAGAATAGGAACCTGGAACGTCAGGACAATGTTGAGGAGAGGCAAATTAGAAAATATTAAGCGAGAGATGGAAAGAGGTAACATAGATGTTTTAGGCCTCTGCGAGGTGAGATGGAAGGATAGCGGGGATTACTGGAGTGACAATTATAGAGTAATATACAGCGGCGGGGACGAGAGCCAACGAGGGGTTGCCGTAATTTTAAATAAAGGGGTAGGAAGAAGCGTAGTCAACATAGAGCAAGCGACAGATAGAATTTTACTCGTAGATATTAAAGCAGAGCCGACGAACTTGGTCATTATTCAGATATACATGCCACCGAGCAACCACAAGGAGAAAGAAGTAGATAAGATGTATGATGAGTTAGCGGATACCATCGCGAGTGTTCCTGCAGGGAAACATTTGATAGTGATGGGGGATTGGAATGCGACGGTAGGCAAAGGAAGAGATGGTAGTGAGGTGGGGGACTACGGGTTAGGCACGAGGAATGAACGCGGGGAGAAAGCAATTGAATTCTGCAGGAGACAGGGGTTAGTCATCACTAACACATGGTTTAGAAACCACAAAAGGCGTAGGTATACATGGAAAATGCCAGGTGACTCAGAAAGGTATCAGTTAGATTATATTATGGTTAGGCACAGGTTTAGGAACAGTGTGATAAATTCGCACAGTATCCCAGGAGCGGATGCGGACTCTGACCACAATTTAGTTGTTATGAAATGTAATGTTCGTTTCAAGAAGATTAGGCAAGGGCGGCGGGTTAGGAAATGGAATTTAGAAGCAGTAAATGGATTAACGAGGAAGGAGTATCAGCAGGCTGTAGAGGAAATGATGGATGACGATAAAGAACTAAGTACTATCGAAGAAAAATGGGAATGTATCAAGCAAGGGATATTGGAAGCCGCTAAAGACACTATAGGAACCGTTAACGGGAAAAGGATAAGGAAACCATGGGTAACGGATGAGATGATTGCAAAGATGGATGAGAGAAGAAAATGGAAAAATGTAAACACAGAGTTAGGCCAAATGAAGTACAAAGAGTTAAACAATAAATTGAGAAGGGCCACAAATAAAGCAAAAGAAGAATGGTGGAAAACGCAATGCGAGGATATGGAAAGTTTACAGAAGAAGGGTGAAATTGGTGCTCTATACAGCAACGTTAAGTTATTATCGGGAAGTAAGAAGGCAAGATCTGTGCTAACAGTTAAAGATAAATGGGGTAAGATAATAGTTGAACCAGGAAAAATCCAAGAGAGATGGAAGGAATATATAGAAACACTGTATGGTAAAGAACTTAGGCCGACAAGGTTAGACATAGAAAAGGAACATGACGTAGAAGAAGATAGCTTAGGTCCAGGCATACTCGACGATGAAATAGAAAGGGCATTAAAGGAGATGAAAGCAAATAAGGCTGTGGGGGTGGAAATTCCTGTAGAAATGTTGAAATGGTTAGGGAACGGTGGGAAGAAGGCCATATATGGACTGATTCGTAGTATCTATGAGGAAGGAATCTGGCCGGAAGATTTTGTGAGATCGGTGTTAGTTCCTATTCCAAAAAAGGCAAAGGCCTCGTCATGTGAGGATTACAGAACAATAAGTTTGATATCCCACGCAGCTTAAGTTATTCTCAGGATCATCAACAAAAGGATAGAGAGTAAGGCAAATGAATACTTAGGGGATGATCAGTTTGGGTTCAGGAAAGGAAGAGGTACGCGTGATGCCATTGCAGTAATAAGATCACTAGTCGAGAGGAATATAGAATACAATCAGGACGTATTTGCCTGTTTTGTAGATTTCGAAAAAGCGTTTGATAGAGTGAAATGGGAATAATTAATGCGTGTATTGCAGAAAATAGGAATGGATTGGAGGGACAGGAGACTGATCCGCAACCTGTACATGTCTCAGACTTCTCAGGTGCGAGTGGGGAACGGAGAGTCCGGATGGGCAGTGTTAGGAAGAGGTGTAAGGCAGGGTTGCCCATTGTCACCGGTACTGTTCAACGTATATGCAGAGGAAAATATTAAAGAGGCATGGGAAGAACTGGAGGTAGGAATGAAAGTCGGAGAGGAATTCGTAAAATCGGTTAGGTTTGCTGATGACCAAGCATTAGTTGCTCAGTCAGCCAAGGGGTTGCAAGCATTGTTGAGTGAATTGGAGGTTCAGTGCCATAAATATGGGATGAGAATCAATATTAATAAAACAAAGGTTATGCGATTTTCCAGAAAGAAAAAGGCTAAGCTAAATATTAAAATAGGTGGGGAAAAAATAGAGCAGGTAGAACAGTTTACATATCTCGGAAGTGTTTTGGACCAACACGGTCAAAGTGCTAGGGACGTAAGGAGAAGAATTGCGCTAGGAAAGGAGGCTTTCCCAAGGAGGAGGGAGTTGATGACGGGGACGTTGAGTAGGGATGTTAAGACAAGACTCGTAAAAACTCTGATATGGAGCGTAGCTATGTACGGCGCGGAAACGTGGTCGCTGAAGCAGGAGGATAGACGTAGATTGGAGGCTTTTGAAATGTGGGTGTGGAGAAGAATGGAGAGGGTGAAATGGACCGAAAGGAAAACAAATGAGGATGTACCAGAAATGGTTGGGGAGGAGAGGGGTTTGTTGAGAGAAATCCTATGGAGGCAGGAAAAATGGATGAAAGGCGTATTGAGCGGTAGTGGAATGTTGAAGAGGGTGATAGAGGGGAGAATGTTGGGTAAGCGAGGTAAGGATAGGGAACCAGATGGGGATGTTGGACGGGATGAAGGGAATAAAGAAGTACACCGAGATGAAGAGGGACCTGATATAGATTAGTTTGCTAGGTGGGGAGTCACAAAATGTTTATTTGATAGTTGTGTCCATCCAAAAACCTACCTTAACCGGTAGATTACCTAATAATAAATAAAATCATTAGTCAAATAAACAGATGTAATTCCCGAAAAAAAATTAATATTCATTTACATTTTTCTTTACATATTTTCAGTATATCATATTATTGCCCTGTAACTTATTTTTCAGGAATAATTATTTTCATTTGAAAATTTAAAATTCCTAAAATTACGTGCACATATTTGTAATTTTGTTCCCCGCTCCTACAATTTAATACTGATGCACAAGGATTAACGTTATGTCGGGGTATAAAAAACATATATTAGATATGCGTTAGGCATGAACTCATCTTATCTATAACCTCAATCCTCACTTAGGCGTCGAATCTATGGCCTTGGATCGAAGAATACGATCAATTCAACCATATTAACATTATTCCGCCTCTTTGCACACATATTCTTTCGCTAAATAGATTTAGACTATCGACAGTTGAAAAACACATTTTCAGAGCAAATGTATTTTAGCCCACCAAAACTAAAATTGAAATATTAATATTTAACAGGTTTTAAATTGATGACAGGCAAGCACAAACAAAAATCCTATTTTCCCTATCAATTTAATAAAATATAACGTTAAAATCATTATTCACTAAATTCGACGAAGGAATAAAAATTTCCCATACTGATCAGTTAAACAGCCATCCTTCAATCCATGGTCTATGAATTTAATCGAAACGCTCATGTCAGTATTTAAAATTTAAATTTGATATAACTACAAATTGTACGAGTTATGGTAAACCCACATCTCTAGTAACTGCGGGATATCATGAAACTGCTGTCGTAACATTATAAAATACAGGTCAACAATACACGCCAAAAGCCGTCCTACGTAACGCTCATAAAATAAATCACACGACATTCATTTCCAAGCTTGACCGATTCAAAAAGATTTATAGGGCGATTAAAAACGTGCGCGATCGTCGACTGAATCCGCTCTCAATTGCTTGATCAGCGCTCCCCATGCAATCTGCCGCGCACATTTCTTGTTCGCTTTTTCGTTTAATGCGAGCCGGCGCCTCCCCCCCCCCCCTCGCCTCTTCCCGGGCACACACTCCAAAGAACGGCCACGCATGGGATCCAGATATATTTTTAACAAATGATCGACAAGCGCCATTCATTCCAAGCCTCCACCTACAAGATTAATCACCTTATTCGTATCTAAGCCCCCCTGGACCGATTCCCATCCGACGGCCCTCTCCGACTCTTTCATTCCGGGTGCCTCCGACGTGACAGCATAATTCCGCGGTCACGACCCAAATCATCCCACGAGGGAGTCCAGATAGCCCGGCCACACACCACGTCAAGCCCACCAATCGCTATCAATCAAACGGATCCCCACTACATCTTTTTTCCTTAATTTCCCAGAAAATGTTGCCAATCACACCCCCTCCTTCCTCCTCTCCACACAGTTTCCAACCGGGGAAGATCACCAATTTTGCCCTTCATCCCTTTTCTTTTTTTTTTTTCATTTCTTCTCTCACCGAGTCGACGCCCCCTCCATCTCCTTTCCCACCACCGTCTTCCAATTGCGTCTTCCCTTCGCCCCCCCCCCCCCAATCCCACCTTCAACCCCAATCAGATGACCGCAAGGAGGAAGCACTTCCTCATCCGACATTTTTTCATCCCCTTTCCATGGGGGATGTCCATGGGGGTCAGGGATGTGGGGGACCCCTCCCCCCCTGAGTGCCTGCCACTGTCTCAAGAAGAACCCAATCTCACCGTAGTGTTGGCGCACCAAGCGAATCCCCGTCGGAGAAGAATTCGATCGCGAGTCTTTTCTTCTTCATCGACTGCCGAGAGTGCTCACTCCATCCACTTCCGGGGGACGCTCAGCACCATTTGGAAGACAACGATTTATTTTATGATGCGGATGTAATTCAGTGCAACAACTTCAGGGTGTAAAGATCATTCGCCTTGACTGCGATTCCAACATAGATCCCTCGACGTCCGGCCGAGTGTTTAAGCCAGTCTTAAGCCGAGTGCTTAAGCCTATCGAGACATATTCAAACTCTGAAATTTCGCTAAAGCTAAAGCGATAAAGCACTCGGCCGTAAATCGAGGGATCGGGGTTCGAATTCCGGTCAAGGAGAATGATTTTTAACTATGGAATTGCTGCATTGAAATGCATATTAGCGGATGACTCCGTTAAAAGTGTTACTGCAGAGGCATCTCCCGAAAGTTTCTCGAAACGGGTATAATTCTTTAAGTAATGGTCAATCCCTCACTCCGCACGGGATGACACACACACATGCATAATTTCTAAAAAGCCACATCCATGAAGTGACCGAACTCGGTATTTCAACGGAGAGACATGTTTTGAAGTTTCCTGAGCACGCATTCACCACTGTACCGAAGCTACACCCTCGAGCGAGGGCCCGGTCCGGGTTTTGGAATTTAGTTGTAGCCAGAATTTCAGTTCACCTTAGTTTGCTGCAGATATTATTAGGTACAACAAGAAAAATTAGTCTTTTTAGTTTTTTTCCCGGGGCTGAAGTCATGGCCCCAAAGTCGACCATCAAGGAGTGTCAGTTATTTTGCAGAACGGTTGAATATCGTCTCAACTGTATCGTTAAATGTTTATCAATTTGGCATGTTATTTAGTTATAAAATCGCAGTATCAAAAATCAATCACCCACTATTTGGTAAGAACATTATAGAAATTTACCAAATTCTCTCTTATCCTCAAGCCGAGTGCTCTATGTGGAGAGCGATAAATTATCTCATGGTTTATTAAGGAATTTCAGGTACAGGTACCTGATGATACCGCAAGTCGGTGAAACGCGTTGTACCATATAACAAAAATCTGTGGAAAAGTATGTCTTTCTTTTTAGTATGGATATTAAATACTTCCACGAAGTGAAGCCTGAAAGAATAGAATGTATAATTATGAGAGGTTATACAACCGTGATATTCCGTTTTCTCTCAGACATTATTATGAAAAAAAGTCTTCGTAAGGGAATGACGAAGGCATTATCCCGCGGCAGACGATGGTATTATATTTTCTTGGCGTTAATACTCAGGGAAGGGCGTTTAGGAGAAAAAGCGGTTCATTCATTATGTTTCATTAAGGTAATATCATGCTCATATTGGTTAATAATTTCTTTTAAGTTATTAATTAACCTAGAAACCTTAGAATATGTGGAGCATAACTGAGGAGGAAGTAATTTACTGGCAACATTAGAGCTTTTTCGAGGGGGAGCCCACTTCCTACCTGCAGCGTTGGGTCAAATTCCTTACGTTGGATAGGAGAGCGTTTTATGTTGCACGTTCTTGTGGTGGTGGAATTTCGCCTTCCTACTTACCAAAATCTAGCTTGCACGTTATTGGATAAATTTCTCACTGCATCCTAAGGTGCAATTATTTCTTAGATAATAGAATATGTACTTGCATGAGTGTAAAAAGAAAGGAGGTAGATATGTATTTGCATGAGTGTAATGATGGAATGTTTCCATGAATATATGCACCACTGTGGATTTGAGTTTGCATGCATGTGTGGGTTTTGAATGCGGTATTTCTTTTTTCCCTTTGTTGGTTGGTGGCCTAACACCCCCTGCCACACGCCCTTGCGGCGGCTTGCGGGGCATCATGTAGATGATGTAGATGAGCTTTTAATCAGATTCTTAAAAAAACTTCGGGAGACTTCGATGCTTTTCTTGAAACAATATTGTTCATCGTTCAGCAAATAAGTACACTGTACAAATCATCAGCAAAAAATGTCATATTGTATTTGCCAAAAGTGATGCAAAGGAATCGAACACGACGTTTTTACGCACATAATTGCAGCACATCAAAGCCATGGAGTTTGTGTCTTTCACTGTTTCTCTTTTAGCTCCATCCACGATTCCCACGGCGGATTCATCAAATCGACAATTAAGTACATTCGTAACAAATATGTTATCTTTTGGAAACTATTCCCTACGTTCAAGAAAAGAGTGTATTGGTTAGACCATGCGCATCGTTTGATGAAATGTTGACAAAAACGGCAATTATTTCCGGAATCGTTTCATCCTTTCGAGATCATAATATATTTCTTGGCGAGTCACTTGAATCGGTTTTTAGAAGAGTCAATAACTTACCTCACAAACGGAAGGCTGTTAACAGTGTATTCAACATTTTTGGACAAAATGTATGCTGTCATAATTGAGAAACTTAAAGTTAACCGCAAAGTCTCCGCCAGGCAACGCTAAAAAATATCACCTAGCCAATTCGAACTTTTTGAGAGGCACTCAATAAAATGGAAAGCTTAACTTATAAATATCTCCGCACAGTAGGCGGAGATATTTATGTGTTGGCCTACCCTCCCACCTCTTCGATGAAACCCATCGCTTCCGTCGGGCGCCGTGAAGTTTAATATATTTTGCCGTGGCGTGAGATTGATTCGAACGTCATTCTGCCGTGGCGTGGGAGTGATTCGAGACGTGGAACGGGACTGGCAGTCCTGTCCCACAGGAAGTGTACCTCGGAGGACTGCGACGGGACGAGAAAAGGTAGGGGTTTTGCGTGTCTGAGGAACGACGAGGGAGGTGAGACGCTAGAGGATCGGGGGCGTGGACCCCCGAGGGGGGAGGGGTGCGAGCGATGGGTGGGCGGCTAGTGGAGCGACGGACAGAAAGGGAAAGAAACCCGTTCGCATCAGACTGCGGCATTTACAGCGGCGCTCCCTTCCCACGTAATCTTTCCCTACGCTTTATCCCGTGCCGGGGGCGAGTAACAATAAATACTTTCACGTGCTCTCGAGGAAAGAATGGAAGGAATCCCTATATCAACGGAAAATTGAGAGAGCTTCCTGCCCTCAAAGGCAGACCAGTTGACAATATGGCTGCTCAATATTGTCGAGACTGTGATTGTATCCTGAAACCTGTTGAATTAAAATTAACTCTATCTGCGAAACGAAAGCAGTTTTTAAAATCCCCAAAAATAACAATAACTTGAATCAGACAGTGTATTAAATTTTATCAAAATAAAGTTTCATTAATATTAGCATTTTATTTTTCATTTCAAAAGCTTTAAAAATCTACGTAATCCACGCGAAGGTTGGTTCTTGACATTTGACAGAAACTCGCGAAATTAAAACTATGTTCTGTGAAACGCATACATTCAAACAGGAGTCCCAGCTCCTATTTCTGCGCCACCATGGATTTCCAAGGGTATACGGGACGTATTTATTAAAGATGCATTTGTTACAGTATGCAGTACCTTTCTGGACGTGTTCATTCGAGGTCTTCTAAAGATACAAGGCTGTACTTATACAATGGCTACCACGAATAGCACATATATGTGGCTTATAATTCGCTTTGAATCGATTCATTCTGCTTTAAATGGCCTAATAACTACCGACTAGTGATTTTAGTAAGAGCTACATTGACTGATGATTTCCGGATGGTCCGCAAGCGTCGCCATTACATGGGAAAACGATGAACCCAATACCAAATATAATGAATCTTAATTATTCAATTCTGCAGAGTTCAATATTATTATTAGGTAATCTACCGTTTAAGGTAGGTTTTTGGATGGACACAACTATCAAATAAATATTTTGTGACTCCCCACCTAGCAAACTAATCTATATCAGGTCCCTCTTCATCTCGGTGTACTTCTTTATTCCCTTCATCCCGTCCAACATCCCTATCTGGTTCCCTATCCTTACCTCGCTTACCCAACATTCTCCCCTCTATCACCCTCTTCAACATTCCACTACCGCTCAATACGCCTTTCATCCATTTTTCCTGCCTCCATAGGATTTCTCTCAACAAACCCCTCTCCTCACCCACCATCTCTAGTACTTCCTCATTTGTTTTCCTTTCGGTCCATTTCACCCTCTCCATTCTTCTCCACACCCACATTTCAAAAGCCTCCAATCTACGTCTATCCTCCTGCTTCAATGACCACATTTCCGCGCCGTACATAGATAGCTACGCTCAATATCAGAGTTTTTACGAGTCTTTTCTTAACATCCCTACTCAACGTCCCCGTCATCAACTCCATCCTCCTTGAGAAAGCCTCCTTGTCTAGCGCAATTCTTCTCCTTACGTCTTTACCACTTTGACCGTATTGGTCCAAAACACTTCCGAGATATGTAAACTGTTCTACCTGCTCTATTTTTTCCCTCCTATTTTAATGTTTAGCTTAGCTTTTTTCTTTCTGGAAAATCACATAACTTTTGTTTTATTAATATTGATTCTCATCCCATATCTATTGCACTTAATTTCCAATTCACTCAGCAATGCTTGTAACCCCTTGGCTGACTGAGCAACTAATGCTTGGTCATCAGCAAACCTAACCGATTTTACGAATTCCTCTCCGACTTTCATTCCTACCTCCAGTTCTTCCCATGCCTCTTTAATCATTTCCTCCACATAAACATGGAACGGCACCGGTGACAATGGGCAACCCTGCCTTACACCTCTTCCTAACACTGCCCATCCGGACTCTCCCTTCCCCACTCACACCTGAGCAGTCTGAGACATGTACAGGTTGTGGATCAGTCTCCTGTCCCTCCCATCCATTCCTATTTTCTGCAATACTCGCATTAATTTTTTCCAATTCACTCTATCAAACGCTTTTTCGAAATCTACAAAACAGGCAAAAACGTCCTGATTGTATTCTATATTCCTCTCGACTAGTGATCTCATTACTGCAATGGCATCTCGCGTACCTCTTCCCTTCCTGAACCCAAACTGATCATCCCCTAAGTATTCATTTGCCTTACTCTCTATCCTTTTGTTGATGATCCTGAGAATAACTTTAGCTGCGTGGGATATCAAACTTATTGTTCTGTAATCCTCACATGACGAGGCCTTTGCCTTTTTTGGAATAGGAACTAACACCGATCTCACAAAATCTTTCGGCCAGATTCCTTCTTCATAGATACTACGAATCAGTCCATATAGAGCCTTCTTCCCGCATTTTCCTAAACATTTCAACAGTTCTACAGGTATGTTGTCCACCCCCTCGGCCTTATTTGCTTTCATCTCCGTTAATGCCCTTTCTCAATTCCGCAGAACAGAAGCAAAAATTTGAGGCTCATTCCGACTAACCGTTTATTTGCTTATGAGATCAGGTGTCTGGTCTCGTATTAGATTAAATTAGAGGAATTTGGGAAAGTATTTCGCTTACGGATTCATTCGCCTGGCTAAGAAAATATTGACAAGGGAAAACAAAATTACCTGAATAGAGGAACCACGCTTCCACTCACCTGAGACAATTTTCGCCCCTCTCGTAAGTAGAAAGGTAACTGAGTAATAACGTAAACGTTGTAACCTCTATCATTTCCTACACGCGCCAGGGGTTCTGCCTATCGAAGTGAGTTGAAAAAAATCTGTTTAAAAACCTTATTGAATCGCATAATTAATCACCACGAAGGTGAAACCATTTCTTCATAGCAGCAAAAACGAGTAAAATATGGCAAAATTTAAGTCAATCGGTTAAAAGGTCTTAAAGAGGGAATAGTGTTAAGCTGCGCTATGAAAACAGCTTAAATATGGAACTGACGATAGTTTCATTTTTAGCTTTGAAAATCTGTAAGAGAAATTGTGCAAGAACAAGAGTTATTTTTCCTCCTAAAATAGCAACAGGAAAGGTGCGAATATATTAGGCAAGAGTATTCAGTAAACTGTCAAAACTATCCTTTTACAAATCAGCCACTTCCAAGTTCTCCATTTTCGTTTAAATTTCGTTCCGTTCCATCCTAAACCTATTTACTCATTTGAGCGGAAAACTGTGGGTGAATTTAAATTAATTTTTGTTTCTCTCTTCCCATCACGCATAGAAAGTGTAGAGGAATATTTCTTTTAATCTGTTTTTGCAAGGATCAGAGTAAGACAATAATACTGAGGCACTAGGTTTAGCTACAAATGAACTAAAACGCTATCATGACAATAAACAATGAATGTATATTACGAGAAATATGATTGCAGACTCCCGTGTTAGTTCTTGAAGTCTTTGAAACCTTGTTAGAGCTGAGTTCTAACCGTTAATTTATTAAAAACCTTTTAAATGAGATTTATTGAAGGTAGCGCTAATATGAAAGGAAATAATGGGGATAAAATACGATTAAACGAGCTTGCGGACGATGGAAGAGGAGCCAAAGAAACCTATGTTTATTTCCCCCCCGGTTTTAAAGCGATTGCAAAATTACATTTTTTACCATGCTTTGCCTATGTGTTTATTTTATGAGTCGACCTCGGGTTTCGCAAAATGCAAAATATATTCTTCCGAATATCTCCACAGACACTCCGCTTTTTTGGAGGAATTCCAAAACTTCCACCTCAATTAGAGAGGAGAAGATATTAATTCGTTGGGAGACGGTGTCGCATATTTTCCATTTATCTTCCGTTCCACTGCCGTCCAAATTGTCTCGCTATCCTCGTGATCAGGTTTCCATGAGGACTAACATATTTACGAATTATTTTGGAGTAAAATATGTGGGATTGGGGCTTGTGTAATTTCAAGTTGCGATCCACAGTAATGACATGAGGTAAGGTTTCATAGATTTATGTGAATATTTATATACGGTCATTAAACCCGATCACATGATAAAGTAGACTATGAATTCCGTGCACAAGGTATGCTCAATAAATAGAGGAAATTTAATTTTTTTAGAAAGAAGTTAACTTATTCGCCTATATCAATGGCATTCCCTTCAAATTAGTCCCCCATTAGACATTATACACCTATGTCAGCGCTTTTACCATTTCTAGAGACACTTCTGGAACTCAATCTTTGGTATATCTTTTCAGCTTTCTCAGCGATACGTTTTTAATTTCATCTATGCTTGCAATATGCTAATGTTCTTTAAGGTTCCTTTTATTTTTGGGAACAGAAAAAACTCACACGGGGTCATGTCTGGCGAATGTGGATGCTGGGACATCATTACTACAGTGCTGTTTTTGGTCAAAAATTCACGAACAACAAGCAATCAGCATTGTGTGAGCAGCAGGTGTACTAACGTAGTGGTGGTGCTAAATTCATGAATTATTTCGCCACAAATACGGGCGTTTTTTCGTGTCGCTTAAGGCAAACGGTGTTGAACTTGTAAGTAGAACCCTTCATTTCTTTATTGATCATTTGATCTTGTGGCTCATACTCATAGTGCACTATGCCGTGAATCGTGCAAAATTACAATGTGACATTACTTTTTAAACACAGTACCTGTACCTGTTCTATTAGAAACCTTTCTGCTTTCGTTCTCGGCAAAGTTTGCACATCCTAAACTTCATTCGCTCTATTCAATAAGCTTTAGGAATAATGCGGAATGAAGGCCGCACCAATAAAGGGAGTTAAGCAAGGTAAACGTGGTCAAAAAACAAAGGAGTGATGGAGGAGAAAGTAGCCAGAAACACTGGTGTAGTCTCCAAACCGGTTTGGAAGATGATTCAATAGTTTCTTCTTTTCTGTGCGATTGAAATGAAGAGATTTAAATATCCGAATGACGAATCTAAAAATAAATTTTATTTCGCGTCGGTTATACTTACTGTCGGTTTACTACATTGAAAGTGCGGCGACGAGTTGTTGGGACCCTTTGCAGAAGGAATCATTCGATGAATTAAATTGGCCAATGGGAGAAGAGGCCTTCGGTGAAAAAGAGCAAAGTATATCGAAAAGAGAAAACATCAGAATGTGATTGGATGGCCATCTTTTTGGAGAAATAGGAAACACGTTTGTTACACCTGCGAATTAAACCATAAGAAAAGGATGCATCGCGGCACGATTGCATTTTCATGAGAAGGTATAGTGAATAAGTCTAAGGATATTGAATCCAGAACTGATCACTCAGAGGAATCACATATCGCGAGCACATGTGAAGATCATAAGAGTACAAAGCATCATTCAAGTCGCGTCGATTGCTAGGTGATAGCACAACACCACCTGCCACACACCCTCAAGTCGATTTTCAGATATAATGCACATAGGCTCAAATTTTTGCATGTTGTCTACATCTACATGATATCCCGCTAGCCGCCGCAAGGGTGTGTGGCGGGAGGTTTTAGGTCACCAGCCATGCATCACAAACACAGTCACTACATCACAGCACATACATGCACACACATACATACCTACGCATGTATAAAGTCTCCACTATATAAGTAATGCGCGTTCTCTGGGGAAAAGAGATTCATTGATTTACGTATTTGTACAAATGCTCCTCTCCCCCTGCATCAATAATATATGTACTTGCGGAGACGTGTTTGCCACGCCTGGAAGGCACCCTAAAACTCCTCTCTACGGGAATATCCCTTGCAGGAACATTGATTAACATTCTTTTAAATGCTTTTCACAGTCTCCCAATGCCTTCCATTCAGCTCTCTTTATTTTCAGTCGAGGAAACAAAAAAAGTCGAATGATTCCATCACATCCCTCATTAATGTGAGCAAAGACTGGAACTGACTCTAATTGTTTTTGGTAAAAACGAAATCTTAAATCAATTGACATCTCCATCTCTGGTCCCCGCCGACTTCCATCTAGATCTACATAAAACCCCGCAAGCCGCCGCAAGGGCGTGTGGCGGGGGTGTACGTATTGCATAGTTCTCGGATGAAATGACGAGATGGAAAGAGAGCCCTATCGGGTAGGAGGAGACGTTCGTGGAACATTTGGCATTATGTGACCATTTTCAAAATTTATCGAGCGGCAACACGCCTCCCCCGACCCAATGAAGATCCTTTTCACCGCTTTCCAGTCTCGTATAAGGAACCTGCTCGACCCCTCCCCACCCCCACCCCCTTCTGTGTGCATGCAGCTGATGACGACCCGGCCAAAGGTGAGAGTCAAAGGCGAAGG
Source organism: Hetaerina titia (assembly GCA_037158775.1). Lineage (NCBI taxonomy): Eukaryota > Metazoa > Arthropoda > Insecta > Odonata > Calopterygidae > Hetaerina > Hetaerina titia. The sequence goes on along the minus strand of CM073777.1, from coordinate 11,719,372 downwards.
AGGTAGAGGGAGAAAGGATGGCCTCTTCTGTGTGTGTGTGTGTGTGTGTGTGTGTGTGTGTGTGTGTGTGTGTGTGTGTGTGTGTGTGTGTGTGTGTGTGTGTGGAAGCACTATCACTACGTGCGCTGCGAACAGGAGAGATTGAGGGGGGGTAAAGGTCAAAAGCGAGGCGGACGGGTATGGAAATCGAGCCGGGGGGGAATGGAGAGCTGAAAGAGGATCCGGGGAATAAAAGCGTCTGGAATAAGTGCGGTGCAGCGGCCGAAGAATGGGGCGTGAGATTGGACGAGATAGGGAGAGGAGAATCAGGGGGGGACGGAGTGGCGCAATGCGTATGGGCGGCAAGAGGGGGGGCTAAGGAGTCAGTGCATCACTATCGCCATTCCGTGGCAACAGGAGAGCCAGTCCTCTTGGCCGTTCCATTCTAAACAAACGTGAGCGCTGTGTGTGGGGTTCAGAAGTCCGGGGTGTAATCGACAGGCTGAGACTGGGATCGATTCCTCGATCTCCGCCACTCATTCTTTGGCATGACTGCATATTAACGGTTAAAAATCGAATCCACGGAATCCAACTTTAATCTCGCATTTTCTAGAATTTTAAATCTTTACATTTCGGGATAAAATCATTTTCGTCAACGCTTTTAAAAGAATCGTTCTTCGAATTGACAGACGTTGTTCAAGGGCGTACTTCTCATTTTATATGCATCAATAGGCGAGGCATGCCTATCAGAATTAATACTATTTTCCCACTGCCATTCTCAATAAAAACCAAAATTTACCGTAAACCAAACTGAAGGAGCCCATTCTGACGAATGAATATTCGTGCTCGGTGGAAGCCAGGTTAAAAGGAGACATGAGGCTTTCTTCATAGGCAGTTCCTAACGCTGTGTCGGAGACGACAGAAGTAGATTGGGAAATCAAGTGGAACTGACCAAAATATTGTAAAATTCATTGCAGCATCAATTTAAACGAAGCAAACGCTCAAAATAACCAGATAGAAGCATAAGGCTACACGACTATATTGACTTTTTACTCCTTTAAATGAATAATACAAGGAAACATGCAGCAAAAAGATGGTAATTTGATTTAGAGACAAATCAGTTCCAAGTGGTATCAATGGAGCTCAGAACAACACTCAACGTCCACAGGCATTTCAGTCTCCACTAGTTCAGAGGTTCAGAAGTACAGAAGTTCGATCGACATTAAGCGAAGAATAGCCCAAGCTAAGAACGCATCCATGAGGAAGTGGTAATTACTATGTTCAAAGAACCTAAGGCTGGAAACAAGGAAGCAATTCGTCAGGACTTTCGTGTGTAGCATGGCACTCTAGGGTTCCGAGAGTTGAAATACTGGAAAAGTAATTAAAAAGGACGTAAAACAGAGAAGAAGTCAAAGATGGAGGGAATTTACATTAAATATAGTAAAATGGAGGGCTGCAGTAAGCCAGTCATAGAATTTTAGTGCCGATGATGATAGTACAGACTAGACTGTTTACTATTTTAGGAAATCCTCACGCAAATTGATATTCAAAATCGAACTCGGTATGGTGAAAACGCAAGATAAAGACCAACGAAATTCACATGGACTTTTGTAAGAGTTTAGATCCCAAGCACACTACACGCAAAGGTACTATGAATACATTAAATTGATAACAATAAAATCGATTAGTCATTCCAAATATTTCATTACGAAATATAACTGCCCCGTCAAATAAAGGTTGCGTTAAGTAGAACAGACGATCGATGTTTTCGGATAATTTATGAACATCGTGATATTCATACATTCCTCTGGCCGCGATAATTGCAATCAACGTGAAAATGGAAATATGTGGCTATAAAATCAACAAAACACTCGTAACATGAGCTTATTGTAACTTAGGAAAACATTTTATTGGATTTACTCATTATGGTGTCACGAACAACCAAGATAAGAACTATTTATTGCACACAATCCAAAAAAATGCGAAAGCTTGCATTTCATGCTACACCAGGGGTGCGATTTACGAATGTATGATATGTCTCCGGAAAAGACTACTCGTAATGAAAATAAATTACACAGTTGGTAAATTGGTTAATTAAAATAATTTGGTTGGGAAAATTCATTAAAAGCAACGAGGAAAGGTTATCCACGAGACTATTACGCTGGAATGGGTCGAATATTGTCCTAAAAGCTGCCGCGCACTGAGTTCGAAATCATTAACCCATTAAAATTGTTTTTTTTTAATCTCAGCTCAAAAATCAATCGTGCAGGTAATTACTTTGAGAAAGCGAACGTAGTTGAGCCATTTAGGGATATACCTGAACGGGGCTGCATCGACGGTGCAGATGAACACACCCTCCACCCCACCTCCGGGGATGGAACTGGAATTCTTCGGCGAGAAGGATTTTCACAAAAAATATACTTATAACCAGAAACAAGGAGCGAAGGAAAACTTCCCGGAGCAATTGCTCAAGGGCCTTTCTGCGGAAGGGCGCAGGAAAAGGCGAAGCCCCGAAAAAAGAGAGGGAAGAGGAGAGGGTCCATTGCAAGGGGCGGCGGGGGAGGGGCCATTCTCGCAATCGAAGCCTTTAGGGCAAATGGGGGAGGGAAAGAGGTGAACGGAATGAATGAGACAAGGGAGAGGGGGAGTGGGCAGTTAAATAGGGTGGGGGAGGACGAAAAGGTATTCCGTCGCGTCCAGCGGGTCACAAGGGTGGCACCCAATCTGGTGGGACTCTCCTGAATGCCTTACCGGAGAGGAGGAGGGGGGTTCACAGAATGGCGGGGGGTGTAACCGTTGAATGGGAGGCGGGCAGGAAATATGGCCGACCCGACCGGAGCAGGTTGAAACTGGTTTCGCTGACGACTGAGCGTTCATCTCTTAGGCTATTCGAACAATTCCCTGGATCACAATCTCTCTCCTCCTCCGCTCACCCTGGACCTCGACCGCTCCCCTCCAATTCCGGGAAAGGACCTCTCGACTACCCTACCCAATCTCATCCCAGCGGCCCACCCACCATCCAGACAGGGTCCTCCGCCGTCCTCGCACTTAAATGGGAGTGTACCACAGGGGATCATCCTCCGCCCTCTCTTCTATTTCCTCACATCCGCTCCGCCCTCAGTCGATTTGCAATTGTCGCTTTTGGTGTATTCGCTGAGTAAAGGTTCTCAGAGCCATCTACGTCATTGATTAGTGGAGGGGGGGGAAGCGGAGTTCTCTCCGTTTGAATGATTTCAAACTGACTCTTGAGGCCACGGGACGCATAGCACCGACGGAGCCTTCAGGTATACTCGACCCGACTCACATCGCGAGTATGTTGGCTCTCGTAATTTCTCTTGTCCCGAATACATCCTCATAAATTACTTTGTGTAGTTTTGGGAGTAGCGTGAGTAATCGGAGGAAGAAATCACGATCACGTGGACAACAATCATTTCATGAAGTGACGGTAAAATTGCACGAGCATATATCCATTGAAGAACGTTTAGAGGAAAAACTTTTAAAGGAAGTTTCCCTAATAATATCAATTTCATTATCAGTCGTAGCAGATTTTTTGTCATGGAGAATTTTCCCAACATACAATGGAATAATACTGTATTTAAATGAATGTGTAGGCGGAAATGAAATTATGAAATGTTTGAACCGTGTGTGGAAATATTAAAATCGATTATACACATTTTGGATGTGATAATTGTTATATATATATATATATATATATTATATATATATATATATATATATATATATATATATATATATATATATATATATATATATATACATTGGAGGGACTTAACACTTAACAACTATCCCAATCCAAATATAGTAAAGTTTTAATAATTTCTATAGGTTTATTTACATGCTTCATCCCCCCTGCGTGAAGATAACCATTCCTAATGGTTCCAAATAATCCAAATCCAAATAACGGAAGAGCAAGACCATCATGAGAGCCAATGACTTGGCTATGCGAATGTAGATATCGTTTCAATCGCTAACTCAATACACTACTTTCTCCACTCAATAGGTGAACAATTTTCATTGCTGCGTATTCTTAGTTCAAAATCCATAATTAACAACATCCTACGAGGCTGCTGATTAGGTCGCAAAGGATCCAGCCCCGAAGCTCAATCCCGCTGCGAAACTACCGGTTAAACTCGCTGTCGGTAGCACCTTAAAATCTGGTCGCTCGAGGGAGGGCCTGATTCGCGGCTATTATCCCGACCGCTGGCGAAGAGGGTGATGGAAGAGGGCAGTGGAGTTAAGGGGGCAGGGGGGGACGGTAAAAAAAACGTCAACAACTACTTCGTGGGGCGCGACCAAAAATAATTCAAACGAACACGCGCGGCGCTCAGCTCGGACCGAAAAATTATTTAGAGGAGGACAATAAAAGTGGACGAAACGGCGCGCGGGGCGTTTTAGACGCAATAAATCCCATTTAAGAGTCGTGTTGGGAAGCATGCAGTGGGAGCGATGGTGGAGGAAGGCAATTAAGGGTCCCGTAATGGGCACAGAGAGACGGAGAAATCGCCACCCCTTACTCGCACCCAGCGCACAATCTCCCTCTCTCAATCACATACGCCGAGATTCGGCGTAATTTTCGATTAAAATTTGAAAGGCGTGGGTGGGGTGAGGGTCAAAGGGAGGGAGAATGGAGGGATGGGAAGGAGGCAAGTTGGCATGAGGAGGAGGCAGGCAGATAAGGAACATCGGGAAGGGGAGGCGATCGGGGAGAATATTGAGCGCGTAGAAGGGAGGTGGGTATATTATTTGTATGATACTGTACAACGCATCGTCAGGAATTTGGGTGGGGTTACACACACGATGTGATGATCACAGTGGTGATCACAAATTTGATCTCATATCCTGGCAGTTGATAATGTTTCACTTGTAGTAGTATTAAGTTTAGGGGAGGCGAACAACGGCTGAGGTAATTTCCGACATTAGGGATGGACAGGAATGGATGAAGTGTGGAGAGAAACCCGGCGTCGGTATTAGTCTACTTTAAACGAAAGGCGCCAAGGGCTCCGCAGTACGGAGTCCCATCCGACCAACGGCGTACTCACTCCATGATCCCTCCAAAAAGCACAAGTAGGGATCGGGACACCACTGAAAAATGTCACCGTCGGGATTCGAACGCAGGCAACTGGATGGGAAGCCAGTGCTACAGCTGCCACGCTATGCCATCCCTTATTATATATATATATATATGTGTGTGTGTGTGTGTGTGTGTGTGTGTGTGTGTGTATATATATATATATATATATATATAGATTTATATTGTTATTATTATTATAAGTTAATCTACCGCTTAAGATAGGTTTTTGGATGGACACAACTATCAAATAAATATTTTGTTACTCCTAACAAAACAATCCAGCAATCTACTCTAAATAGTGTCCCTCTTCATCTGTGTATACTTCCTTCCTCCCTTCGTCCCGTTCAACTTCCCTATCCTACACCTCCCCTTTACTCGTTTTCCAAACGTCCTCCCCTCTATAAAAGTCTTTAACGTGCCACTGCCGATCAATACGCCCTTCGTCCATTTTTCCTGTCTCCCTAGGATTTCTCCCAACAAACCCCCCTCCTCGCCTACCAATCCTAATACTTCCTCCTTTGTCTTTCTCTCGGTCAGCTTCACCTTCTCTAACCTTCTCTATTCAGTGACCACGTTTCCGGGCCTACACTCTATGTCAAAGTTTTTACATATTTGTCGCACTGAATTTCCAATTCACACACACACATACATACATATAGATGCATATATATATATATATATATATATATATATATATATATATATATATATATCCTATCAATATTAAGAGCCTATCAACATCCGGGTCTCAATTTCGTTCACTACATGGGGGGGTGGGGCTTGGGTGGATGGAGGTGGATTTGTTTCTTGCGAGGTGGTGGGACAATTTATTCATCCACATACATTTTGTCATCCTTGTCCTGGGTTTTGACTTGTCAAGCCCTTATGATGACTTGGTGAGTTGATGCCTTGGTCATTGGTGTTCTGGGATCTAAGGATGAATTGTTAGTTATCTGTGTCGCTTGCTACTATTTCCGCATCCTCCTTATTCCATTTCCGCTCCCCTCTGACCACCCTTTCCCCCTCCATAACCTCCTCCTTCTCCCCTCTCCCACCACCTGTTCTCCGCTCCGCTTTCTCCCCCTCCATATACCCCTCCTTCACCCCTCCCCCACTACCTGTTTTTCCCCTCTCCCTCGACACCTACTCTCTCTACACCTAATACCCTTTTCCTCAGTCATACCTTATCCTCCGGAAAAGAAGGAGCTCGAGTCCGTCGAAATTATCAAGATATTAGTGTGAGTGTTCTTTTTATGTGTTCTCGTGCTGTGTGTTACTATATATATATATATATATATATATATATATATATATATATATATATATATATATATATATCCAAGCTAGTTGTTTTTTCGGGTACCAGATATTCCTGGGAAACCATAACCGGCACAGGGAAAGGAACTGGCCCCCCTACCCTAATGTGTGAATATTCAAACGCCGTCGGGCTTGGTACATGGGTGAGCTCTACCATCACCTACTAAACCGACCTTCGGGTTGATTACTGTGTTTATGGTTTATATATATATATATATATATATATATATATATATATATATATATATATATATATATATATATATATATATATATATATATTGTCGTGGTGGAAGGGCTTGTGTGTTCCGATGACCCCTAGAGCTGTGCTGGCGGGAGTAATAATAATTACTCCTGGAAGGGTCACCCATGCCAGATAGGTCGAAGGTTAGGAGCCAGACGAAAGGTAGTCCACGCAGCGTCTGTTCCTCAGTGAGGCGGCTGCAATGGCGTCTGACCCCAGTGGGGCGGCCATTAAGTGATGGTGTCACGTTAAAAACACTATTGAGGAAGGCATCGGGAAACCACCTCAATTATGATTCCCAAGAATATAATGATGGGCACCATAGATAATATGAGTCCTGGCAACTACGGGACTCGGCCCAAGAGGCCGTGTGTCGTGCCCGGCAGTGTGAGAGGCAAGGCTTCCGCGATCGTCATCCCACGAAACCCTTGCAGGGAAGAAATAACTGCAGCAGGAAAGAGGACTCAGAAGAAGGCGAAAGTAGTTAAAATAGGAACCTGGAACTTCAGGACAATGTTGAAGAGAGGCAAATTAGAAAATATTAAGCGAGAGATGAACAGAGGTAATATAGATGTTTAAGGTCTCTGCGAGGTGAGATGGAAGGATAGCGGGGATTACTGGAGTGACAATTATAGAGTGATATACAGCGGCGGGGACGAGAGCCAACGAGGGGTTGCCGTAATTTTAAATAAAGGGGTAGGAAGAAGCGTAGTCAACATAGAGCAAGCAACTGATAGAATTTTACTCGTAGAGATTAAAGCAGAGCCGACGAACTTGGTCATTGTTCAGGTATACATGCCACCGAGCAACCACAAGGAGAAAGAAGTAGATAGTATGTACGATGAGTTAGAGGATATCATCGCGAGTCTTCCTGCAGGGAAATATTTGATAGTGATGGGAGATTGGAATGCGACAGTAGGCAAAGGAAGAGATGGTGGAGAGGTGGGGGACTATGGGTTAGGCACGAGGAATGAACGCGAGGAGAAAGCAATTGAATTCTGCAGGAGACAGGGGTTAGTCATCACTAACACATGGTTTAGACACCACAAAAGGCGTAGGTATACATGGAAAATGCCAGGTGACTCAGAAAGGTATCAGTTAGATTATATTATGGTTAGGCACAGGTTTAGGAACAGAGTGATAAATTCGCACAGTTTCCCAGGAGGGGATGCGGACTCTGACCAAAATTTAGTTGTTATGAAATGTAATGTTCGTTTCAAGAAGATAAGGCAAGGACGGCGGGTTAGGAAACGGAATTTAGAAGCAGTAAATGGATTAACTTGGAAGGAGTATCAGCAGGCTGTAGAGAAAATGATGGATGACTGTAAAGAACTGAGTACTATCGAAGAAAAATGGGAATGTATCAAAAAAGGGATATTGGAAGCCTCTAAAGACACTATAGGAACCGTTAACGGGAAAAGGATAAGGAAACCACGGGTAACGGATGAGATGATTGCAAAGATGGATGAGAGAAGAAGATGGAAAAATGTAAACACAGAGTTAGGCAAAATGAAGTACAGAGAGTTAAACAATAAATTGAGAAGGGCCACAAATAAAGCAAAAGAAGAATGGTGGAAAACGCAATGCGAGGATATGGAAAGTCTACAGAAGAAGGGTGAAATTGGTGCTCTACTATATACAGCAAGGTTAAGTTATTGTCGGGAAGTAAGAAGGCAGGATCTCTGCTAACAGTTAAAGATAAGTGGGGTAAGATAATAGTTGAACCAGGAAAAATCCAAGAGAGATGGAAGAAATATATAGAAACACTGTACGGTAAAGTAACTTAGGCCGACAAGGTTAGACATAGAAAAGGAACATGACGTAGAAGAAGATAGCTTAGGTCCAGGCATACTCGACGATGAAATAGGAAGGGCATTAAAGGAGATGAAAGCAAATAAGGCTGTGGGGGTGGACAATATTTCTGTAGAAATGTTGAAATGATTAGGGAAAGGTGGGTGGGAAAGCTGAAGTTATTCTCAGGATTATCAACAAAAGGATAGTGAGTAAGGCAAATGATTACTTAGGGGATGATCAGTTTGGATTCAGGAAAGGAAGAGGTACGCTTGATGCCATTGCAGTAATGAGATCACTAGTCGAGAGGAATATAGAATACAATCAGGACGTTTTCGCCTGTTTTGTAGATTTCGAAAAAGCGTTTGATAGAGTGAATTGGGGAAAATTAATGCGTGTATTGCAGAAAATAGGAATGGATTGGAGGAACAGGAGACTGATTTGCAAGCTGTACATGTCTCAGACTGCTCAGGTGCGAGTGGGGAACGGAGAGTCCGGATGGGCAGTGTTAGGAAGAGGTGTAAGGCAGGGTTTGCCCATTGTCACCGGTACTGTTCAACGTATATGTAGAGGAAATGATTAAAGAGGCATGGGAAGAACTGGAGGTAGGAATGAAAGTCGGAGGGGAATTCGTAAAATCGGTTAGGTTTGCTGATTACCAAGCATTAGGTGCTCAGTTAGCCAAACGGTTGCAAGAATTGTTGAGTGAATTGGAGGTTCAGTGGGACATATATGGGATGAGAATCAATATTAATAAAACAAAGGTTATGCGATTTTCCAGAAAGAAAAAGGTTAAGCTAAATATTAAAATAGGCGGGGAAAAAATAGAGCCGGTAGAATAGTTTACATATCTCGGAAGTGTTTTGGACCAATTCGGTCAAAGTGGTAGACACGTAAGGAGAAGAATTGCGCTAGGCAAAGAGGCTTTCTCAAGGAGGAGGGAGTTGATGACGGGGACGTTGAGTAGGGATGTTAAGACAAGACTCGTAAAAACTCTGATATGGAGCGTAGACGTGGTCACTGAAGCAGGAGGATAGACGTAGATTGGAGGCTTTTGAAATGTGGGTGTGGAGAAGAATGGAGAAGGTGACATGGAGCGAAAGGAAAACAAATGAGGAAGTACTAGAAACGGTGGGGGAGGAGAGGGGTTATATATATATATATATATATATATATATATATATATATATATGTCGATGATGTGGAAGTATTCACGAGATCAATATAACTTTTGGACGGCCCAATAGAACACAGAATAAAACAGATAACACAAGAGGAGTGCCTGGGGAGGGGAGGGGGGTGGAAGGTTTAGAGGCTGGGGGGAAAGAAATTAAAGATGGCGGTTAAGGGTGGGAATTTTTAAGGATCGGAAATATAGGATGTATTCGGATTCGCGAGTTCTCACCTCTATGTTGGTGGCTGAATCGTGTAGGGATTCTAGAACTGTTAGGGAAAAGCATGCGTCAAATGATAGGTTGTGTGAACTTACGTGTAAAGGGATAGGAAGAGAAGAGAGTGAAGATGAATTACATGAGTAGCGGTGATTGTTCATTCGGATGGATAAGGAGGTAATGCATTCGCCTATGTAGAATGAGGTGCATTGTTTGCACGACAAAAGATAGATAATATTTTTTGAGAGGCAATTAGCGTGGGAACGGGGTGAAGGGACATAAAGGGGATGTGGGGAGAGAGGAGCAGATCTGATTAGGATACATGTTTTACATCGGGGTCGATTGCAGATAGGGGAAATATGTGGAAATTTGTCAGGGCGGCGTGTCAAAGGGTTGGTGGATCTCAGAAGGTTTCTGAGATTGGCTGGTCGTCTGTAAGCGACAGAGGGGCATTCGGGAATTAAGGATGTGGTCGCGTCATAGTCATGTAATATAGGATAAAGTTCTTTGGGAATGGTTTTCAGTCAGTGGGATCCGGGGAAATAGGTTGTGCAAATGTTGAGTCCAGCGTAGGTTTAGTAGGAGCTTTTCTGGGTAACCGCGTTTGTGGAGTGCATGGTGTAGATTGTGGAGGTATTTGTTGAGGGTAGCTGTGGTGTTGCAAATCCGATGTCCGCGGATAGAGAGAGGGTTGGGAGTTCAGGATGTTATCCTTTAGGATAAAATCTACCGCTCCACCCGACCACACACACCACAGAATAACAACCCCACATCTGACGTAGTGGAATGTTGAAGAAGGTATTAGAGGGGAGAATGTTGGCAAGCGAGGAAAGGGCAGGAACAGGATAGGGATGTTAGACGGGATGAAGGGAGGAAAGAAGAACACAGAGATGAAGAGGGACCTGATGTAGATTAGGTTGCTGGATTGGTTTTTTTTTTTGGAGTTACAAAATGTTTATTTGTTAGTTTTGTCCATCCAAAAACCTACCTTAAGCGGTAGATTACCTAATAATAACACCAGTGAAACTGGCAGAGAGGGAGTTCTCCGTGCATCACAAAAGATTCCATTGCTTATATATCTCATATAGCGCAGTTTATTTTCTAATAGCTCCAAATTACACTTATTTTTATCCTTAAATTGGCTAGAAAGGGAGAGAAAAATACCCAGCCATGGTTTAATCCCAAATGAGACGCAGATCGAAGAATTTTCCACGATGGAATTAGGAGCATTCTAGTAACCTTGAGAAAACCAGAGAAAATAATAAGGTGAGATTGAAATTGGGAAATGACTAGGCTATTAGAAAAGGGAACACAGTGAAATTAGCTTTAGATCAGGCTGGAGTGAGGTGAGGTAAACTGTGAAAATATATACATTTGTACAAATAGTTAGAAATGGAAAACGCAGGGACTTGCCTTTGAAGTTCCCAAAAAGGGGAAAGTGGAAAGTAAGCGACGGAAAATGTAAATGTTATCTTTGGTTCAAATGCGAAATCAAATGTCATATAAAATCAAAAAGTCATGTGGGGTAATACACCAAGTGAGATCGCCTGCAATGTGCGCCCAATGTTTCCACTTCAATACTTCCGAATACTTTTATGTCAGTGTCAGCGATATAATACTTTCATGAGTGCGACTACTTAACGCCGAATCAATTAACAATCATTTTAAAGTAGCAAAGTCACATTTTTTTGTGTTTCTCCCAATGCATCCAGCGAGCAAATAATGGAGGCCCGCGGAGAAATTTCAAACAAGTTTCAAGAAATATCACTTTTTCCACTTTTTTACAACTGAATCAACTCAAAATATTTTGCTATAATAAAACAATCATCTAATGACCACTCCTAGTCAGTGGTTCCTGAGATCCACAATTGCGAGTTACGTTGTTCGTTCGCTCCAAATGGCTGACGACCGCTGTCCTGGAGCAAAGTAGTTCTGAAGGCCTCGTTGAACGTCATTGAAGGGAAATAAAGCACTACTGATTCGAAAAGAAACCCCACTTATCGCCTGTCTGCGTTTTTCTCAAGGAGACACCATCCTTCTAAGCCCTCGAACGAAAGAGCGACCCCATCCGTCCTGACGTCCATTTCTCCGGCTCTAATGAAATGTTCCCTCCAACGGCCCTCAACCCCCGATGCCAGGCGGATCGGGTAATGTAACAGTCGAGAGGCGGAGCTCCCAATCACCACGGAATCTGTGTTTCGCAAAATTCGCGTGAACGACCAAGTGGGCAGTCGATTGAGGCGTGTGGAAAAGACGGCGGGCTCAGGGGTCGCTTGGAGGGAACACGACAACATCACAAGACGAACGAAGTAATATTTAACGGATCCCTCCGCCGAAGAGCAGTCAGAGAAATGTCATTATAGTTGAAATAGACTACGAGTGAGCTTTTTAATTCTCAAATTCTCTCTCCAAAAACACTCTCCGTAGAAAACTTTGCCGCTTTCATCACGTTAATGACAAGTAGTAGCAGTAGTCTTCAGGAATCGACAGCCGAGGTCACTTGCGCCATTAGGGATGGGTGGGAAAGGATGAAAGGTCGGGAGAGAAACCCGGCGTCGGCATTAGCCTATTCTTCATAAGGAAATGCGCCAAGGGGTCCGCAGTTCCATCCGAAGGACGGCGTACTCATTCAGAGTACTCTCCACCACAAAACACCTCAAGTAGGGATCAGGATACCACTGAAATACACCGGGATACTTCAGCCGCCGCCGGGACTCGAACCCGGCCCTCAGGGTGGGAAGCCAAAACGTTAGCTACCATACCATCCCGATCCCCACGTTAATTACAAACTGGTAGGTATAAGGGTTGTAATTGACCTAAATAATTTAAAAACTTTCATGAGATTTGGTTAATATCTTATTGTAAAAAAATACGTTCAGATACATTAGGCAATTAAATGTCGTTTGTATATGTAACTGGTTGAATTATACGTGAATACGTAATATAATAAGGCATAAGCTGGGAATACTTATCATCTAACACCTCATCATTCACCTTACCCCCGTCGTATGCATCACAAGTAAATACATCACAGTCCCATATGTCATATCGCTCTCGCATACATCATCGTTCCATATTGTGGTGATCATTGACAAATCTACTTTAGTTTTTTAATAAGCTTCGGAAAAAATGTTGGTTTAGGGTAAAAAGACTCTAGGTTGCATACTGAGTAACTTTATAAAGAAAATCATTATATATGTTACACCAAAATGTAAATAATGAATTCATAATTGAAATATAAATGGCACAGTTTCAGGCGAAACATGAGAAAAATCCTTCATGATGAAAGAAGACACTTCGTTTCCTCGTAGAATTCTTTCCACCAAGGTTTTGTTACAGCGTAACACTTCAGGCCACCCGAAGATAGTACGCTGTAACGAAACCTAGCTCGTAATAAAAAAATTCCATGTGGAAAAGCAAGGTGTCTTCTTTCATTAAATGGAAATATTTTTGACTTAATAATCAAACCACTTTACTTTTCCACATAAACTTTTTAATTTTTACAACCCAGGTTTCGTTATAGCATAACAGATGATGTTATGCTATAACGAAACCTGGGTTGTAAAAATTAAAAAGTTTATGTGGAAAAGTAAAGTGGTTTGATTATTAAGTCAGTATGAAGACTTTACACCAAGTTACGCCAGAAACTGTTTTGTTTTTTTTAATTGGAAATATTTTTAATTTTTAACATTTTCATTTACTCAAAGTTTCATAATTAGCCAGTAAAATGTAGGCCAGTACATTTTTTTCGGATAGAAAAGAAAGCCTTATCAGTCACTTCCGGTTCTGAACCGGTAAACCAAACAATTTTTAACAGCGAAAACGTCATTTGCCAATATTCAAAAAAAATTTATTGATTCGAAAATCTATTATATCACTCCTTATCGAAATCATCAGCTGAGGGAATATTGTTTTGGTTGAGTTCAGTATATACTTCCTTGCAAACACTTTCTCCGTCTCCACTCGATTTTCCCGACTTCACAACGATAATGATATTTGAATGAGCGAAAACCACAAACACATTAGCAAAAAAAGAAGCAGGAAATCTAATTTTGATTCAATAAAAACCTTCAAAGCTTATTCGACAGAATTCGGTATCCAAAAGTCGAATAAAAATATCTGAGTGGATTAATGACAAAAAGGATTCATTTGCGATTCAGCCCATGATTTAAATATACTATTACATTTATAAAAATGTCTGCAAATGGGGCAGATAAAGTATTTAAGTCAATACAAGAACATTGTATTTTCTTATTCTCGTAAATAGCAAAACTTGGCCCGGCGAGGGAAAGTGAGCATGCTAAACTATCTTTCGAATATAATAATAATCTTTCGCCACATCTGAAAGATCCCATATGATAATCATTCTCCGAAAAAGCTATACATTAGCTATGGGTGTACTTGAGGAGGTCTTCTCTTGAATTTTCCTCCCAAGAGAATGCTTTCTTCTGGTGAAGGAATTCCTCTTCGAATTTATGAAGACAGAGAGAGATAATTTGACGCTGGAAGGTACTTGTTAAGTAATGCAGCAGCCATCTTCTGCTCAGGGGTTGAATTTCTAAATTCAAGGGATTGTAGCAGTCTGTCCTCGGCTCCTTTAGGGTTAAGGGCTATGCGCTGTAAGGAAAAAGGCGGGCGGGCAGGGGGAGGATGATGGGGTGAGGTGGTCAGAGGAATAGAGAGGCAGTAGTGACTGAGGGTGCTGCCTCCTCTCGGAGCAATAAATTACTTCACCCGCTCGCCCTTAGCAACGGTCCGTCGTCGATGGGGAAACTAGTTCAGGAACAAATGAAGAGGAACGAGGGCCGCGGCGGGAGCAAATCCAAGGAACCTAAGGACCAAACACACATTCACGCACACCTCTCCCCCCTCCATCCTTCACTCATCGGAAGAACAATTGGGCAGCGAATGGCGCGCGCTCTTGAGGCGGAGGAGCGACCGAGGTGGCGGGGCCTGTATTCGCGCACCAGGCCTGCCAAGAGCAACAGCATTCAATTATCTAACAGATGGTAGTAATAGGAACCATCAAATAATGGTTGAGAAGAGTACCGAGTGTCAATACACCAACGTTTTTGTTTCAGATAAGTCAGAAAAATCAAGCGATCACACAATGATGAACACTAGTTGTACAAAATATAACCACGGAACTTGAGCTCTACGGCGTCTTAAATTAATAAAATAAATTGAAAACTCCTTTAGCCGTAATAATTGAGCACCACTCGTCCCGCAATGAAAACAAAATTTGTTGCGATTGTTTGAATATGTGCTTCAATAAACCAAGGTATTCTTAACCGAGGTCCATAAACCCTGTGAAGGATCTCATCTGGGTTGAGTGTTTGTGTGTCTGTAGTTGGTCACTGGCTAGGAAGTAACAATCCCAAAAACCACTACAGGAAGGTATTCTGACTGAAGAGGTAGTGGTTGGTCACTAATGTGGAATTTTTTTTATTATCTAACAAACCGTCACAACAAAATTGTTTTCATTGCTGGACGATTGCTGCTAATCTGTTTTAAAAATATGTACATATATATATATATATATATATATATATATATATATATATATATATATATATATATATATATGTATATATATGTATATATATATGTATATATATATATATATATATACATATATATAAACCAGTAACACAGTAATCAACCCGAAGGTCGGTTTAGTAGGTGATGGTAGAGCTCACCCATGTACCAAGCCCGACGGCGTGTGAATATTCACACATCAGGGTAGGGGGGCCAGTTCCTTTCCCTGTGCCGGTTATGGTTTCCCAGGAAGATCTGGTACCCGAAAAATCAACTAGCTTGGGTGGACCTGCAGGTGCCCAGAGTGCCTTGCCCGGGAATCAAACCCGGGACCCTCCGGTCAGCAGTCCAACGCTCTACCCACTAGACAACCGCGACCCGCATACATATATATATATATATATATATATATATAAATTCACTTATAGTCATAACAAACACGAAAACCAAAACACACAAAAGAGGGACTCACTGGTTCTCGAATTTTCGGTGGTCCAACCACCTTTCTCAAGAGGAATTAGGAACAGAACTGAGGCAGAGGAGGGCCCGAAAGCAGTGGTAGGAAGGAGAAGGGGAAATGGGGGAAAAAAGGGGAAAAGAAAGGAAAAGGGGGGAAAAAGGGGGGAAGGCATTCGAGGTGAGAAGTTTGGAGGGGTAGTGTATGGCGCGGGAATTTTAAAAAAGGTGGGGATGATATGGAAGTAATCATTTGCCTTACTCTCTATGCTTTTGTTGATGATCCCGAGAATAACTTTAGCTGCGTGGGATATCAAACTTATTGTTCTGTAATCCTCACATGACGTAGCGTTTGCCTTTTTTGGAATAGGAACTAACACCGATCTCACAAAATCATCCGGCCAGATTCCTTCCTCATAGATACTACGAATCAGTCCATATAGGTCCTTCTTCCCGCATTTTCCTAAACATTTCAACAGTTCTACAGGTATGTTGTCCACCCCTACGGCCTTATTTGCTTTCATCTCCTTTAATGCCCTTTCTATTTCATCGTCGAGTATGCCTGGACCTAAGCTATCTTCTTCTACGTCATGTTCCTTTTCTATATCTAACCTTTTCGGCCTAAGTTCTTTACCATAGGGTGTTTCTATATATTCCTTCCATCTCTGTTGGATTTTTCCTGGTTCAACTATTATCTTACCCCATTTATCTTTAACTGTTAGCACAGATCTTGCGTTCTTACTTCCCGATAATAACTTAACCTTGCTGTATAGAGAACCAATTGCACCCTTCTTCTGTAAAATTTCCATATCCTCGAATTGTGTTTACCACCATTCTTCTTTTGCTTTATTTGTGGCCCTTCCCAATATATTGTTTAACTCTTTGTACTTCATTTTGCCTAACTCTGTGTTTACATTTTTCCATCTTCTTCTCTCATCCATCTTTGCAATCATCTCATCCGTTACCCATGGTTTCCTTATCCTTTTCCCGTTACCGGTTCCTATAGTGTCTTTAGCGGCTTCCAATATCCCTTGCTTGATACATTCCCATTTTTCTTCGATAGTACTCAGTTCTTTACCGTCATCCATCATTTTTTCTACAGCCTGCTGGTACTACTTCCTCGCTAATCCATTGAATGCTTCTAAATTCCATTTCCTAACCCACCGCCCTTGACTTATCTTCTTGAAACGAACGTTACATTTCATAACAACTAAATTGTGGTCAGAGTCCGCATCCGCTCCTGGGAAACTGTGCGAATTTATCACTCTGTTCCTAAACCTGTGCCTAACCATAATATAATCTAACTGATACCCATCTTAGTCACCTGGCATTTTCCTTGTATATCTACGCCTTTTGTGCTTTTTAAACCATGTGTTGGTGATGACTAACCCCTGTCT
The DNA here is from genome assembly GCA_037158775.1 of Hetaerina titia. Lineage (NCBI taxonomy): Eukaryota > Metazoa > Arthropoda > Insecta > Odonata > Calopterygidae > Hetaerina > Hetaerina titia. The sequence continues at coordinate 11,702,167 of CM073777.1, read as the reverse complement.
CCTGCAGAATTCAATTGCTTTCTCCCCGCGTTCATTCCTCGTGCCTAACCCATAGCCCCTCACCTTTCCACCATCTCTTCCTTTGCCTACTGTCGCATTCGAATCCCCCATCACTATCAAATGTTTCCCTGCAGGAACACTCGCGATGATATCCTCTAACTCATCGTACATATTATCTACTTCTTTCTCCTTGTGGTTGCTCGGTGGCATGTATACCTGAACAATGACCAAGTTCGTCGGCTCTGCTTTAATCTCTACGAGTAAAACTAGTATAAAAATCAGTTGCTTGCTCTATGTTGACTACGCTTCTTTCTACCCCTTTATTTAAAATTACGGCAACCCCTCGTTGGCTCACGTCCCCGCCGCTGTATATCACTCTATAATTGTCACTCCAGTAATCCCCGCTTTCCTTCCATCTCACCTCGCAGAGACCTAGAACATCTATATTCCCTCTTTCCATCTCTCGCTTAATATTTTCTAATTTTGTATATATATATACATCCCACGCCATACGTCGCACAAATATTCATTCAAGCATAGAAATAGCTATAAGGAAAGTGGATAGGAAAACACATAAAAGGCGAACACAGGACATGCGGGGAAGGCAGTTTTTTGAGCAGATGACGAATGTAAAAATATTTCCTTAGCCGGGATTTGAACACCGGACCTTCTACTTTCCGGGCGGATGTGCTACCAACTACACCACCAAGGAAACCTAATTTACCCTGAGATCTGCGATGTTTTTAAAACGCCCAAGTGCTCCGAATCGTTTGCCAAAGGAAGGCTTTACAGAGCTGTTCCACCCAACAAAGGAGAAATAGACAATACAGATAAGAAGAGGGGACAGTTGGTTAGAAAGCATATGGTATCATGGAGAATAGGAACAGTACGTTTCATGGCACGCATAGCCAGAAGAAGAGATGAGCCACATTGGCCAGATACACATTCAAATACGAAGGCCTGCCAAACGGCGCAAAAATATTCATTCAAACATAGAAATAGGTATAAGGAAAGGGGATAGGAAAACACATGAAAGGCGAACACAGGACATGTGGGGAAGGCGGGTTTTTGAGCAGATCACGAATGTAAAAATGTCCAGTGTTCGCCTTTCATGGGTTTTCCTATCCCCTTTCCTTATACCTATTTCTATGTTTGAATGAATATATATATATATTAAGGGCTAGGGTGGATGGAGGTGGATTTTTTGTCTCAGGTCGCTCGTGTACTGAACTTCGTCACTGAAGGTTTCAACCGACGGCATTCCACCGTCGGCGCCTTCTTTGACGCCAGCAAGGGGTTCGATCGGGTGTGGCACGAGGGTTTGCTCTGGAAGCTTGACTGCTTCGGCTTTCCTCGGTGGTGGACAGCGGTCGTCACCTCGTGGCTCCGGGGAAGAACCTTCCGAGTCAGCTGGGGATGTGCTTCATCGGAGAAGCGGTGCATACGCGCGGGCGTTCCGCAAGGAAGTCTGCTCTCGCCGCTTCTCTTTAACATCTACTCGGCGGACATCCCTTCGGACTTCGGAAGTAACGTCCTCGTCGCGACGTACGCAGACGACACGGCGTTCCTCGCCAGATCTTCTCGGCAGTCCCAGGCGGCCAGGTACCTGCAGCGGGCGGTGGACACTCTCCTGAGTTGGTACTCTCGTTGGCGTTTCGGCGTCAATGAGAAGAAGACTCAGGCGATCGTCTTCTCCAAGGGACCGAAGGAACCCGGCGAGATTTTCGTCGGTGTAATGGAGGTTCCTTGGATGTCATCGGTCCTGTAACTGGGAGTGGTCCTCGACAAGCGGCTCTCAATGCGGCATTATGTCTTGCGCGTCGCCGGCGCTTCGGCGACCCGAAGAAATCTGCTCAGCCCGATCCTCGGCGACGAGTGCGTCCCTCTGAAGCGGAGACTGCTCCTCTTCAACACCATCATGCGGCCGCTGCTGACGTATGCGGCTTCCGCGTGGAGCGGCCTCATGGGAGAAGCGGCAAGGAACGCACTCTTCGTCGCCGATCGCAAAAATCTGCGTGCGACTCTGCGACTCGGGTGGACTCCGGCGAATTCGGCGCTCTGGGAGATATCCGGGATCTTTCCGCTGGAGGAGACGCTGAGCGACCGATCCCGCTGCTTCCTGGAACGAGCGGCATCCTCGTCCTTCGGGGAAATCCACGGTATCTCCGATGTCGTGGTTTTCCCGTGGGACAAACATCCTCGTCCGCGCGCCGGCTCCGGACTCGTCGAGGACCAGCCGCCGTCGAAGCGTCGTAAGCTCGTCGGCCGTTTCGGGGTGATTTAGCTCCGAAATGGTACGATAGGGCGGACGACTTTCCGGCATTTTTCCCGAGTGCACCATCGCTGAGGAGCAGATTTTTGCTGGGCAGCGAGGAGTGTCGGCGTGTAGAGCGCCGCGCAGAGACAACGGAGGTGGATTTGTTTCTTGCGAGGTGGTGGGACGATTTATTCATCCGCATACATTTTGTCATCCTTGTCCTGGGTTTTGACTTGTCGAACCCTTATGATGACTTGGTAAGTTGATGCCTTGGTCATCGGTGTTGTGGTATCTGCGGATCAATTGTTAGTTTTCTGTCGCTTGTTACTATTTCCGCATCCTCCTTATTCCATCTCCGCTCCCCTCTGGCCTCCCTTTCCTCCTCCATAACCTCCTCCTTCTCCCCTCTCCCACCACCTGTTCTCCGCTCCGCTTTTTCCCCTCCAGATATCCCCCTTTCACCCTTCCCCCACTACCTGTTTTTCCCCTCTCCCTCTTCCCCTTCTCTCTCTGCACCCGGTACCCTTTTCCTCAGTCATATCTTATCTTCCGAAGAAGACGGGGTTCGAGTTCGTCGAAATTATCAAGATATTATTGTGAGTGTTCTTTTTATGCGTTCTCGTGCTGTGTGTTACTGCCTAAGTTTTTTATTCAACACTTCCGTGTTACTTCGAAGAAATCATCTATACTGTTGCTATTAGCAATCTCCTGTTGTCTTCTTCTGTCATCGTGCTGCGTCTACGGTTCCAGTGCTGTAAGCTGTAATTACCTTTCTTAGTGTCCTATCCTTCCCTTCACCACTGTTTCTCTAATTTTCCTCTTCCATTTTATTCTCCATCTTAACACCCTATTTGTCCACTTTTCCCCTCCTTTATGATGAATGACTTTGACCCTACACCATCTTGGTTACGCCTTATCAAAAAATTCTCTTGAAGCTCGCTCAATACACTTGCCACTCAGAATTTCTTTCGGCTGGGCATTAGGCATCGTGCCCAATGGCTTATGCATCCAGTTCCCTATATCAGGCTTACCTCCAGCCCGACATCCCTGTCTTCATACCATAAAGTTTCAGCAGTCATTTCTCTTCTGCACGTACATCCGAAATCAATATACTAGCCTTATGCACAAATACCACAATTCCAGGCGTTCCCTCATTCCCATTATTTCTCTCACTTCCCCACATTTCCTCCCCTATGTTAGCCGAATTCTTAAATCGGCCCTTCGCTCCCTTGAGTTCCGACGTAGAAAACCTCTGAGAAAATTCTCCAATCTTTGCGCTTCTTATTTCCGGCAGGGCCTTGCCTTACCTCTCCAACTCGTGAAACCTAACCCTCCTTTCCCACCCCTTCACCTCCATAAACCTGATTTAGCTACTATGTTGCACCTACCCCCACCCGCCCCACCGACTCCGCTAACGCGACCGAATATGCGTACACTACCGATTTCCAGAAATCCGCCCAGCCGTCACGATCAAAAAAACCTTTCTCAACCTACCCCTTCCCCGCCAGTCGACCAAACAGGCGACAGTACCGAACACGTGCTGAACCTCTCCAGTTTTACCCTGAACCGGCAGCAAATTTCACTGCTAAATAAAGGTTTCTCTTTCTCCCCCACACCCAAAGTCAATCATGTTACCATCCTCTTTGACGCTATAAATTTCGCTAGAAATCTAAGATGGCGACACTTCTGGTCTTCGCTACCCGTCAACTCTAATCCTCCCGCTCCCATACACAGCGCCTTAACTAAGTTCCGCCCGCCGCCCCACTTTGAGCCTAAACCTTTACCCCCGAATCACCCTGTCGAAATATTTATTAATCTTCTCCTATCTAAAATATCTAGCCCCTCGTTCCTCAACTCTCTGAATCCTAAACCGAACCTCTCCCCTGCAGAAAAATCCGAATTGAGAAAACTAATAAAAAATCCCAACCTGGCCATCACATCCGCTGACAAGGGCTCAAAAGTGGTACTCTTAAACACCACTGATTACCTAAAAGAAGCCAACAGACTACTCGCAGACACTTCTTCCTATAAACATATTCCGGCTAACCCTAACCCTGCATTCCAAGAGGAAATTATCGCTTTCCTCCGCGACAACGGCCCTAATGAAACCTATCCCCCAGTGACATCACCCTCCTCTCACCTTCCCATCCAAACACTTCCCACTTCTATATCCTCCCCAAGATACACAAACCAGAAAACCCAGGGCGGCCTATAATCTCCTCCCGCAACTCCCCGACCGAAAGAATTTCCGCCTTCGTCGACCACTATCTCCAACCTTTAGTTCACTCGTAACCCTCCTATGTCAAGATACTTACCACTTCCTCAATCTGCTCCACTCAATTTCCCTCCCTTCAGACACCAAGATCATTATGGCCACAACTGACGTCACATCCTTATACACCTCCATTCCTCACGAAGAAAGCCTTGCTTCCCTACGCCACTTCCTCTCCAAACGCCCTAGCCCTCAAACTCCAAGCACCGATTTTCTCATTGACCTTTCTAACATCATCCTCACCCGTAACTCTTTTTTTAATGACAATTTTTACCTCTAAATAAAGGGCTGTGCCATGGGAAGTAGATTCAGCCCGTCATACGCTAACCTCCACCTCGGTGTCCTGGAAGAGAAGTTCCTTTCCAGTTACCCTCTAAAACCCCTTCTGTGGCTTCGGTACATTGATGGCATCTTTCTACTCTGGCCACATCACATAGACTCCCTCAATTCCTTCAACTCCCAACTCAATGATTCCTCATCTCTTTCTTTCAATTCCAACATCTCATCATCACGGATCACTTTCTTTGATGTTAATATTTCCCTAGCTAACAACAAATTTCTAACCTCCGTACATACTAAACCTAATAACAAACAACAATACATTCATTTTAACAACTGCCACCCCTACCACACCAAACGCTCCCTCCCTTACTCCCTCTCAATCCGCGGGCACCACATTTGCAACCATCCCGAATCCCTCAACAAATACCTCAACAACCTTCACGATTCCCTCCTCCAACGGGGATACCCAGATTCTCTTCTTTACAAAAAATCCTAAAACATTCCTACACCCCCAATCCTCCCTCAACCACAGACTCCTACCCTCTCTCACTATACACCACCTACTTCACTGGCATCCAGTCCCTTAAATTCATCCTCAAAGACCTGTACCTCATCCTCAAAAATCACAACGTTTCGTCGAACCTTCTTCCTAAATGCCTTTCGCCTTATTACCTTCAAACGGCCCGCCAACCTATCAGATCTCCTCAAATCCACCAAGCCTCTTTCCAAATCCCCTCCCACCCCCAGAATCACACCCACTCCGTGTTTGCGAGCAAGATGCAAAAGTTGTCCTATTTTCCCACTCCACCCCTCTCCATACCACCTTTTAACTCTCTCCCGCCCTTCCTCCACTCCTCATGCACATCTTAGAATGTAATCTATCTTCTGACTTGCAAACTCTGCCCGGCATTTTACATAGGCCAGTGCTCTACACCCCTGAACATCAGGGTGAACAATCATCGCGCCTCATGTAATCCCTCCTCCCCGTCCGCGGGTCTTCCCATCCCAAAACATGCCTCCCACCACAACATCCCCTTCAACCACTGTTACAATGGTTCCGTGCTAGCATCCCTTCCCCCATCCGATAACCCTATAAAATTAAAAACAATGGAATTGGCATTTATATGGCTGTGTAAAGCCTATCAACATCCGGGTCTCAATGTCGTTCACTAAATGGGGGGGTGGGGCTGAGATGGATGGAGGTGGATTTTTTTCTTGCGAGGTGGTGGGACAATTTATTCATCCGCATACATTTTGTCATCCTTGTCCTGTGTTTTGACTTGTCAAGCCCTTATGATGACTTGGTGAGTTGATGCCTTGGTCATGGGTGTTGTGGGATCTGTGGATGAATTGTTAGTTTTCTGTGTCGCTTGTTACTATTTCCGCATCCTCCTTATTCCATCTCCGCTCCCCTGTGGCCTCCCTTTCCCCCTCCATAACCTCCTCCTTCACCCCTCTCCCACCACCTGTTCCCCGCTCCGCTTTCTCCCCCTCCATATACCCCTCCTTCACCCCTCCCCCACTGCCTGTTTTTTCCCCTCTCCCTCGTCCCATACTCTCTCTGCACCGCGTACCCTTTTCCTTAGTCATATCTTATCTTCCGAAGAAGACGGAGCTCAAGTCCATCGAAATTATCAAGATATTATCGTGAGTGTTCTTTTTATGTGTTCTCGTGCTGTGTGTTACTGTCTAAGTTTTTTATTCAACACTTCCGTGTTACTTCGAAGAAATCATCTATATATATATATATATATATATATATATATATATATATATATATATATATATATATTATATATACCTGTATGTAGGAGTTTTCAATTAATTTTTCGAAAAAGTAATTTTCGCTTGCTAAGCAGGTTCAAGGAAGAAAATCAATAGACTTGAGGCACACTTTTGATAATTGTAACATAACATTGACGGTTTTCGTACAATAAATCAGCTTACTGCTCAAGTCTTTAGAAAGGGAATAGGACCCCGTATAGCGGTCGGCAGCGATAGACCTCTACCAATTTCGCATTAACGCCAATTTCATTCCTCTCATATTTAAAGAATAAAATGACCAGTATAACAGAAAAAACTAGAGAAGGCATTTAAGTCTGAGAGATTTTTAAATGTTCCAATGATCAAATTTTAAATATCCTCAAGCTTTTCTCATTCACGAGACTTCTGTCATCGTTGAGTGCATTTGAGATTGATAATGAGGGGGGACACTTAGAAAAAAAAATAAATGATAAGGAAGTTAAATGTGGTCCCACCAAATAGAAAAGATAGACAAAACATCAAATTAGCTTTGAATCAATTACTTGGAATAGAAATATTATTCTTTTGGAAGTACTTTAGACGTAATTGAACGATAAAGCTAGGGAGGTAGATGGATAATTGCATTTAATAATAATATCAACACGCGATCGAATCGATGAACGCCTTTCTATGCTTAGAGCATAAAAAGGCGTAAGAAAAAGATGTGATAGCGAATTGAGATGAAAATAGTGTTGTTTGTCCCCGAGAGGTGGTATTCGTGCATACTGGTGAGATTATACATATTTTGATTATTTTTGAGAGGGAAGCAGAAGTGAAGAAGAGAAAGGAGCATAAGAGAAAATGAAAAAAATAAGAAATTTAGGAGATTCCTGATAAAATTTTGAATAAGGAGAAAGACTATTTTAAGAATCATTGTGATAAGCTTTGCAGCTATAGACAAAAGACGGAGGTTGAGAAAATTTTTTGGAATTTTAGATTAAATGGCTGTAAGCACAAGTTATGAGGAACCAGGACTGGATAAGTAAATGACAAGATAAGTCATAGCGGAGGAAAAGTTCTGCATCGAAATGCTATAGAATTCTAAGAAGATGCAGTACAATTTACTGCGCAAAATCTAACTCTAAAACTAATAAGTGCTTCAAAAAGGCAAGTTTCTCGTAGTCGCGAGGAGCAAAGAGTAATGAACGCACTTCATACGAAAGGCTTCTTTGGGCGCTGATTAATTTACGAAACTATTTCTACAAGCACGGCATCTCCACGGAAGCATTAGAAGTATACCTGACCATACCCAACTATGAATTGAGATGAATAGTTCGGGATTGAAGATGAAGTTGCTGAATTTACTCTAAAGAAAGGCTTCTTGTTTTGCTAGAGAGAAAAATTTTAGCGAAAGAAAGAGGTAGAAATTCAAGAGCTATCACAATCTTTCATCATTGTCATCATGCCAATAACCTCGGAATATAACGTCTCAATCTACTACTCCTATTCCATCTTATAAGAAAGCATCCCCTACTCATCAACCGCCAAAACAACGGATTGGAATTGGCAGCGAAACAATCTTCCAATCCAACCTTGGAATGAAACTATGGATATCGATCCGAAATTGGGCATCGAACATCTTCTCTTCTCCATCTTCTTGTATTTGGAGAGACAATGCATGGGGAATTACATGGGGGGGGGGAAAGGTGGAAAAGATGAGAGGATAGGTAGGGGAGGATAGGTAGGTAGGAGAGGAGTGCGGCTTCTTGAGCACGGGCAATGTTCGACTGGCGAGCGTCTTCCGAGAAGTGAATCTAACATTAGGGTGCTTCTTCCATTCATCCCTGCGTGATAAGGGTGGAATAAAATCTTTTTGGATCCTCAACCCCGCTTTCATGAACTTTTCTCTCTAATATGACTAAACAACCTGAGTAAATTACTCGAGTTTAGAAGATTCAATAATTCATACACGTCGAGTGCACTGCTTGAAGGGAGTGGAAAGCAGATGGCTGTGGTAATACGAATTCTCTCAATGGAAATGAAATGAAAGAAATTCTCGAAAAGACAAAGATCCAATGCCGGGGTGATCACGTACAAATGAACGTCCGGTGTCCAATACAGCAAGAATATTTCCGGAGATTCGAACACTAATAATGGGGGCGTTCTAACTACGGCAGTCTGCTCATATCCTCTTATACCATGAGCAGCATATCCGCTCTCTAGTTCGGCGCAATTCATCCACTGTCTAATTATAGTATTTCACTGAATGCATCGATAATGGTTGAAGTCATTCGGCTAACTCAGAAATCATTAACAAATATAATCACCGACCCGTTTTATCAAAGTGAAATCAATTTAGTATTCTTCGACATTTATTCCGAGATATATGGCGTATTCCCTTAAGTATATTAAAATTTGTTTTGGTAATATAATTAGACAAGCCAGGTCTACCTACGACAAAGCTTTCAAATTAAATCAACTCTGCTCAAAACTTTCAATAGGGATCAAAGGGCTTCTTACGTCCCTGGTTTTATCGAATTTCAAGGTTCAGAAGTCTTCTCTTTTATTTACTGTACTTTCATTTTTTTATATCACTTAATCCAAGAGGAGCAAAAATCGAATCAGGCCATTTTCACCACCAGTGATACCGATTACTGGAAATGAAGGGCAGTTTTGCCAAATATTGCAGTTCGGTACTTTGCCACGTCATTGAGTTTCAGTCAGTCAGTCATAAACAGTCAACACACTTGGAATTATTTATGCAAGTTCAGAGGGATAAAATGCATTATAGTTAAATAATATAATTGATTTCTGAACAAGTGTTTCTCACTGTGTGTCCAGATCCACTTTTACTTGCGATAGCTCTCTTAGTAATAAACGTAAGGGTCCTAATTATTTCCCCGCTGTGAAACAAATCCATGAGCCATGTACATTCATTAAAAGCCTTGTCTCTCAGGGTTTACCTAGTTTGTACAGAATTCCAGGAAAATTAAGCAAATCTATAATTTCTGATTTGTTGTAGAGTGGGACTTGTTGTAGAGTGTATTTTGGATTGTGTTAACAAATTTTATTTATGATATATTTTGATTTATGATTTATATATGATATTTATTTGTTACTTGCGTCCATCCAAAACCTACCTTAACCGGTAGATTAACTAAAAAAATCTATCTTAATGATGTGCTACTTTTAAGTGTAGAACTCGATGAAATAATTGCTCCCAAACAATTTTGTGATTTCGATTTTTTTTAGGAAATAACGATTGTCAATTTAATTCATGCATGTGCATTCAATTGGAATTTATTGAGAGAGCATTTATTTTTACTATGAATTATCTCAATAAAAGGCATGTATATATTTTATTAAAGAACCTTTACACGAAATGAGGAAAAATCACATTCTCTCTAGTAGCAGAATAGGAATTTGCACTCACATTACACCAATTAAACCCCTTTAATCTGTCCAACTGGAATCATTAATATTTCTGTACAGTTTTAACTCATTGAAAGGGGTTAAATGAAATATTGAAAAAAATGTAAGTGATGACGGTGTGAATTATCCGATTATCTTGATTACGAGGTTCGGCCACGCATTAAATCAATTAAGCAATATATTAGATGTCCACAAATATTTCTATCATTATTAAAAAGACCTATTGCTTCACACGACAACCTAACAAGGATGCAGTTGCTAAATTAGCCAAACAGAAATTTATTTTTGATGGATCTCTCATTTACAATTAAAACCTCCTTCAACACCTCGGAAGAAATTACTGACCATTTATTTCGATTCGAAAGAAAATTTAAATAAAATAATTGTATCATCATGGATAACGATACATAACTATCCACATACTTCGGTCATCTCTAATTACCAGCAGCAGAAATGAAGTATTCAGCAAAATTAATTAGGAAAGTATTATATTATGTGCTCTTCTCGCTAATTGCACATTTGGAGCCACGTGGGTTTGCCCTCTTACTGCATTACGCATACTAATCGCTGATTATCGAAGTGAGAGAAAACTTCCACGGAGTGGATATGAAAATTGACCCTGGCGAGTTTTTCGGTGTTTCTTTGTCTCATATTGTCAGTCAACAGTTTTCCAAACCTTCCACCTTTTTCATTCATGTTAGAGAAGTTCTAAACAGAAATCCCAGTCTGGAATTCTTCGGAAACTATTATTTTGCTACGTAAATTCTTCTCGGGTCCTCCACCGGGTTATATCGTCCATCTCGGCCGATGTTTCGATGTCCGACTCGGTCATCGTCATCAGGGCTTCTGAAGGCGATGACCGAGTCGGACATCGAAACGTCGGCCGAGATGGACGATATAACCCGGTGGAGGACGCGAGAAGAATTTACGCAGCTGATACGCCGGGTAAACACCAAATCTTTTATTATTTTGCTACACAAATCAGCAAGGAAGAAGACCAGTTAGACCTTTATCTTCACACAAATATTTGAAACCAAGGCCACGGACAGTGGTTCTGAATTATATAGGTAACATTTCCCTCAATGATTCTGATACGCGAAGATGATTCCTATCTGCAACTGTGCGGCTGGACAGTAAGCAGAGATCGTGGTTACCATACATATCTCCCGAGGTTGATGCTTTTCCACATAATGGCCGCCGATTGCAAAATCTAAGATGAAAGCATTACCCTAGATTCGATTTCATCCCTCGAAACCCTAAAGCGGCTTGAAAGCAATCATGGACTCACGCCATCAACTGCAGCTCCGATGTCTCATCAAATCACTGTGCAAACGGACAAAAGCCTAAAATCAGAGTTCAGCGAGGCATGTGATTGACATCGCGAAACTTATTTCCCAAATCACTCCATTCCCGACATCATTTTCGAGACAAAGGCCACACAAAACCAGAAGGCATGATGTGTCGTTATTAGCAAATCACACCGGAGCTAAGCCGCTCGAGGTCATCCCATGGCGACTGACTGTTCTTTGTTGTCTGCTCGCCACGGTCTAATCCTTTTCGACGAAGTCACATCCACGAGAGAGACGGAGCAACCATTCTGTCTCCGCACCATAAACAACACTCCTAACACCGCCTCCCGCTAAATGTGCCCACTCGCACGCAAAGGGAGGAAAATATTGAAGTTTACGCCATCCACCGCATCTATTGGGGGCACCCTTTGCACTTGAGTGCGTCAAATGACGCTCATCTGCCGAGAGAACATTCGAATGGGCAAATGAAAACGTTTTCCTCAAACTTTCCTACGTATTCTTGTGTAATGAGCAAGAAAACACGAATAATCAAAATCAATCTTCCACGCTCAAATAAAACCTTTAATTGATTGTACAACAGGTATAAGTCATGAGAACAATGCCACAAATAAGTAAAACTTCATGGACTCACGGAAAAATTATATTGATCAAAAGAACTAATTTGGACGAGCAGAATTGCATTCTTTTTACAATAAAACGAGTTAGATATAAAACTAGTCATCGACCAGAATACCTAGAAAAAAGAATATAATCTGAGAATCTCAACTAGATATTATTCTGATCATTTATTGTACGCGGTAAAAATTATACTGTAAACTTTTCAGTTCTACATATCATATCTCTATTCATATTTTCACAATTTTTCTACCGAAGTGAGATGGTGTTTTAATATCGCTACAGAGGCTTGCATATAATACATGTATACATGTAATACATGTAATCTCTATCTTGAAACGTTTGTTCACGAGTGCCTATCTACCTTTTTATAAAAATCTTGTACCTTTTGCGGCTACGTTTGTAATAACATGGTTTTACAAATCCAGCTTCTCTTTGCTCCACGAACGACTTGTTTTACCAATAAAGCTGACAGAGTGAGGCTCCCTTTGATCAGAAAGTTGATTCAAATTAATTTTTTTTCCGTTGTACCTTTTCGATTGAAAACCATCGTGTTTTGAAACGAATGGGACTTCCCGGCATTCACAGCGTCCATCCCATTACGAACCTTGATTCATAACGCAATTCTCCAAACCAGTTTTCTATTCATATATTGTGAGTTCTGGATTTTTTTCATTTTTCAATTCATACCGTATCCCATTAAAATTCCCTTTGATAATATTTCGCTCCTTCTTTGATCATTCTTGCGATTTTGGATTTTATTTTCAACAAATAAACTTTATAGTCTTTGATCCAGCACTTTTTACTTTTAATATTTTTCGCCATTCTGGTAGCGAAAACTATCTTGTTACGAGTAGAGCGTTGGACTGCTGACCGGAGGGCCCGGGTTCGATTCCACTCTGGGCACCTCCAGCTCCAATCAAGCTGTGTGATTTTTTGGGTACCAGATCTTCCTGGGAAACCATAACCGGCACATGGAAAGGAACTGGCCCCCCTACCCTGATGTGTGAATTTCACACGCCGTCGGGCTTAGAACTGAGTGAACTCTACCATCACCTGCCTAACCGACCTTCGGGTTAAATACCACGTTTATGTTTAATACGAGATAGATACGGGGTTTTAGGAAATTGCTCCGTTCGGCATCTCTTAAAAGAGAAAAAATTCTCTTTTTGTAATATACATGTCCGAACTTAGACACACGTTCCTACCGATGTTTCGCAATATATTCCTCGCAAGAAAAACGTGTAGAGGTTATAAATGCTTTTAAAAATCATTTGCGAAACCATCACGAAGTTCGTGTATGAAAAATGCAGGGAGCGGAACACTAAAGAATAATCATGCGTGTGTGATTTTAAACGCAAGCGTAAAGTCCCTTTAAAGGCACGCATGCAACGGAGAATCAGAGGGCACCGCACTCAACATTTGGGATCATCCGACTCATTACAAGCCAGGGACAGGCCAAACAAGATGACCAGAGTCTTTGATCTTGGTCTAGCTGGCATGCCATGGAGGTCAACGGACTAATTCATCGCGTGCTCCATTCGCGAGAGTCCTCCGCACTCATCCTCTGCTGTAGAGAGACAGAATGAAATGAGCAGGCCTGACGAAAACGACCCCGCAAAAGGACTCCGACAAGGAACAATTGAGAGGCGAGCAATTTGCGAAGGCGCAGGATTTGGGAAAGACAGAAGCACGAGAAAATGGAGGGAAAGTGGGTGGGAGAGAGAGAGAAGACTAAGAGATCGCTTATCGGGTGAGAGGAAAGCGAATGAAGGCGGAGGGATCGAGGGCGCCGCGGCGAGGAGAGGAACTAAGAGATGCTCGGTGATGTAGAGGGTGGGACCTTTTCAAAATACGAGCGAAATCTCTCATAAGTTGCTCTTTTCGAATGGTAGCAGGGGGGGCGGGCGGGGCAAGGAAGGGTGTTTCTCGTGAAGGAGCGCTCGCTCCACTAATCAGCGAAAACGGCGAAGTGGAAAGGGGAAGGAAGAGGGGTGAGTATCTCTCAAGTCGGATGAATTCCCAGAGTGGAGGAAGAGGCCTAGTCCCTCTCCCCCGCGCCCCCCGCTTCTCCTGAGGCAAGAAACGAGGAGTGGGGAGTGTGTTTATCAAGAACTCGAGACAAGATGTCACCTAGACTCCGGGGCACATTTAATTCTCGAATAAACACGTAATAAGTGCAATAGAATCCGGGTCACCGCTCGTGCGGCGGGAACGACGCTGTGGAGTGAGCGCCACGGGAAACAAATACGCTGCGCTCTGCGCTTCATCCTAGAGGCGCAAACGATTTCGAGCATTCTAAACGTTCCAGTGGAAAAAAGCTATTGCTACTGCCCTCGCCGTGCTTAACACTGAATCGAGAAGAGCTCAAGATCCCAACTTCCACCATCCGTCGCATCCGTGCTAGGGAAAAATTGAAAGGACGCTCTCCTTTCCCAAGCAAAAAATCCCTCGGGTTGCCACTGCTTGCGTGACGAGATTATTTTCTCGTACCTTTCCCTACGCTACGACACTGAAAGAGTAGCATAATGGGTGATTTGAGGGGATTATCGCTTTTTTTAAGTAACGCATTGGCGTCCACCTCATCACAATTCCCCATACGCGGCCGCTATAAATGGAATATTGTGGAAGTAATGCGCATTACTTTATTGTGACACAACTACCCATAGCATTGCGGTGAATCCGGTAGGGAAATGTGGTGCTGGGTCTGCCCTTCCTACGCAGCCGGTCGCCAGTTTGTTCCGAGCGGTATGAGTGGAAAGACATGCCTCAGCGTGAAGTGTGTTTTTCGACTTTGTCACACGCCAAAGACAGTCATGTTCCACCAAATGCCCCTTGCCACACGCCCTTCACCGTTACCGACTTCCAAGCCTGGTGGTCCTATGGTCCCAACTTGGCTCCATGCGACTTTTTTTGGATTCCTCGACTGAAGGGAAAGAGCTGAAAGGAAAGCATTGAGAGAAAGTGGAAAACATATAAACGCATATTTACCACGTTCCTGGAAGATACATTCCAGTCGAGGAGTTTCAGGGTGCCTTCCAGGCGTGGTAGACACGTCTCTGCAAGTGTATTGATGCAGGAGGAGAGGGTATTTTGAAGAATTTTAAGCATTTGTTAATCACTTACGTTAATCACTAAATCTATTTTTCCTTGCGAATCGTGACAGGTGAATACGCGCTAAAGTGTTGATCCATTTACACGTTGGACTGCCGAATACAGGATCATGTATTCGGCAGTCCATCTCTCTTAATGTGAAACTGTCGTTGACCTACCGATGAATAGGTCACTGCTGGACTTGGGACACTGCCTCTGTGTCACGAGTTAAGTCCAAGTTCGACACCTCTGTATGGGCAATCCCTTCAGTTCGTTCTCTTTGGAAGAATAAGATATCAAAACATTCTAATTTTAATCTCCGCCAGGCAACCTAACCTTTTGCTAATTTCTTTCGCCTCCGACACATTCATTTATTTCAGATATCCTTTCAGTCACGACGCATATATTTTCTCTATCTTTAGATCAATAATGATGGAGAAAAGAAAGGTGCGAGGAAGGGCGCCTATGTTTCTGAGGAAATTTTGAAATAGGAAAGCGGTTATTAGAGGAAAAAGGATTCGAGTTCCTACGAGCGGAAGGGAAGAAGGCGAGACTACGGCTATCAAACAACGCATATGACACTCGACTTGACTTATGACACTAAAGAAATCATTAAACCCCTTAGTACAATCGGCAAATTGGTCCATTTAGATAAAATTGAGGACATAGAATGCTGAACCAATAAATACAGGGACTCTTTCTTTCCTCTAACGATTGGCGATCACAGCAAAAACAAATCCAAAAGACGAAACAACTCTGGTTGATGGACCGAGTGGCAAACCACTACCTAACCTATTCGTTCAGGAACTGAGGGCTGGTGACTCAAAACCCCCAGCACACGCCTCCTGGGCAGTTTGCAGGGTTCGGCGTAAATGAAGACTCTACTTGACCTCAATACAACATGATTATATTGGTCCACCGCTTACTCTAAATAGGTATAATGTACTATTATATTTTCCAATTTTTTTGTGATTCAATACATTGAGTCGAGAGTTTTGCTTTTCTCATCTACTTCTATATGATACACCGCAAGCCACCGCAAGGGTGTATGGCCTATAGGTCATCACCCTTAACTAGAATAAAACCATACGCAAAGAAGCATGACGCTCTCTTGGTATTTTAAATTATTTTCCCTACGGCATCCGGTAATAAATCTGGTATACGGGATCCGACTGTAAATAGAAATGTACTCGAAGAGAGAGCACTTCATTGTTTTAACTCTCCATTATGTTTTCGTGTCAAAATGAGCTTGCTTATTCAAGACAGGACCGCAAATCACTCGCACGTTACCACCTATCTATAACAATGCAGTTAAAACACTAACATCTACAACTTATCCTGCAAGGACGTCTCTAAGGCCATCAATATATCGCGTTATTGGTGTTTATTACCATTGGGTATCAGTTTAGTTTCGAGGAGTGAACAATAGTCGCATGTGATATTTTGACTGTCCTTGGCCACAATTTCTTCTAGGGTAAACTTTTTCTTCCCGTCTAATTCTTCTACTTCACTGTGCTCTCAAAGCAATACCATCCTACCTCATGCTCACACTATTGAGTTGCACTTTAAGAATGAAAATTGTTGATATCTAATGTGATGTATATTATTTTTGACCATATTTTTTCTAATGGGGATAACGAGAAAGATGGCTAATCAACGATAATGATCGCTAATTAAGATTCAATGCCGAAGCAAATTATGCCCTTTGCCCTTGATTGGAGGAGGAAGCGATGTCACAATTCATAAATGAGGCCATCTTCAGTTCTAAGAAGCACTCTCCTTGGGATATGGATGCGGGGATCGAGCGGGTGTCTCCCTGATCCGAAGCCTCGCACCCTTCCGAATCAGGGAACCCAGGGAAGGATAGGCAGGGATGAGGGGAGACGTGGCGGCCCTCGGCGCATATGCAAGGATATATCCAACATATCCCGCGGCGCAATTGAATGAAATTTATTTCCCTCGCCGCCACTTTATCGAAGAATCGATGGGGCAATAAATCCGCGTCAATAGCTCCGAAGGATATTGAGAGTTCGGGACTGTGGCGTGGGGGGAGGGGCCGGTGAAAGGGCTGAGTGGTGGTGGGAGGGGGGAGGAGGACTCGATTTTCCGGCGGCCCGAGGAAGAATTAAACTTCTCTGTCGCGCCGCTTTTGAGGATAAAATGTCACTCAATTGAAAAATAAAAAAAAACTATTTAATGCTCTCCACAGCTCTCCCCCCCCCCGGGGAAGCGATGGTCGCTTTAGGATGTATTGCCCCACTTCAAATATCGGGGCCAGGGGGATTTTGGGTTTAGCCGGGGCTCCCAGCGCCGGGGAGGTTGATTCCTGTCGATGTCATCATCATACCCCCCCTTACATCCCGGCGCATGGTCCCTGAAACCAATACCATGAATCGTGAGAACCCTCTCGAATTTTCCCGCAAAATTGGAATGTTCACAATATTTCCAAAGATAACGACAGTAAAACCAATACTCAAAAATACCATCTCATAATTTAGTAGCATATAGGGTGGTTGAGTTTCATAAGAAAGGAAAAATTTTGAAAAACATCCCCAGAGAATGAAAAGTCTAACTCATTCCCACAAAAATATTTGTATGACTTACATATCACGCACGCCATCTTTCCTGGTGAAGACTTACTGGAGAATGCAACAATATCAGAGTGCAAAAATCATTACCCTTGACCGGGATCGAACCCGGATCCCTCGATGTTTTACCGAGTGCTTTAGCCAGTCAAGCCATAGAGGAGTCCTGTGAAACTTTGGAATCCCGGTCAAAGTGAAAGATTTTTACACTGAATTTATTGCATCATTTCGCGGATGACTCTGTTAAAAGTTACTGTTGCGGCATCTCTCGCAGTTTCTTGGACATTACATGAGAATATGTAGATGTAACGTTCTGAGAGCCTCGTGACTCCCTCTTTATTCAACATTTTCCAGATCTCCATTCGAATTACGAAGTCCCTTCCCTACATTTCGCCAATTTTTTCCTAATGTTCCGCCAGGGTATTCCGCGCTCGAGAGGTATCCGATTGGAAGGAGTTCTGCTTCTCAGAAATATTTTATCCGGATTAATCCGCCATCACGCCATATTGTGCTCCGTCGCGCTCCTCTATGGCGACTAATGAGTGGCCTTCCATTACCTTCCATTGCAGATCGGCGGCCGGCTCCGAGCACCTCTTCTTCACTCCATGAGGACATTCATTCACTATATGCGGCCGTAGATTCGCACCGCTCTCCATGATTGGCGCCATCCGTATCAACTGATACGGATCGGAGGCGAAACCTCTGCCTCTACCTTTGGATCGATATGGATTTTAGCAAACTGTCTTGTGAGCGCATGGGAACTTCCTTTGCTTTAATCTCTAACTTTCAGCGTCGTCTTTGTTAAAAATCCTCCTAGACCCGCTGGCAATTTATATGTCCAGCCTAAAGGGCACCTACATCGTACAGACGAATAACGAACGTCATTCTGACTTCGATAATCACTTTTACTCCGTTTCCGTAAAATAAAGAATAGTCATTATGTCAATTATAATGGTTAAAAAATTATGCTATATGATGTTAGTTTTCAAAATATTCTAGAAGCTTTGAACTAATGTGAAATAAATACCGGGCTGGAAAAACCAAAATGATGTTCACCAGGAATGAATAAAATATTAAAGAACATTAATATGCTTTCAAAACAAATACACACGAACATATTCCATCAACGATATACATGGTTCATAATGAAATTAATGTGTATGATTTTATTGTGACGCGACTATCCATGGCAGCACGGTAAAACCGGTCGGGGAATGTGGTGGAGGGTCTGTCCTTCCAACACAGCTGTTTGCCCGTTTTCTCCAAGCAGTTTGAGCGGAAAGACGCGGGAAGTGTGTTTTTCGTCTCTGTAACACGGCGCGATGGATCGTGGCGTTAGAGATGGGCATGACAATGCCCCCAGCCACACGTCCTTCATCGTTACCAACTTCCTTGGCCTGAGCACCACCCCAGTAGTCCCCAGCCTCTTTAAAGCTCCAAATTGGCTCCGTGCTAATTTTTTTGTTTCCCGTTTACTGAGAAGAGAGAGTAGAAAGGAAAGAATTGGGATGCCACGTAGAAAACATCCAAAAGCGTCTTACTCAACGTTCCTGAAAGAGACATTCCCGTCCAGAGGAGTTTAAGGTGCCTTCCAGGCGTGGCAGCCACGTCTCCACAAGTGTCAGTCAATTGATGTAGGGGAAGAGAGAATTTTGAAGAATTTTCAGCATTTGTACAAATACGTAAATCAATGAATCTATTTTTCCCAGAGAAAGCGCATTACTTTTATAGTGGACCTTGTATTTGGAGACGAAACACTTGGTTTGGTTTAATAAATTACTCGAAAATTAAATAGAATGAATGCAAACTAAATATTAATTAAGAACTTTGAATATATCTACGTTCACACTGGGGTATCTGTTTATTTAACAGAATGTACAAGTTAAACTTATTTGAAATTTTGCTGCTCAACTCTTTTGGTTGCACGCTGGCGCAGTTTCGCTTCATGCATAAGAACAAACGGACATTCCTCAAATGATTTTCAAAACGTTGCTCCCAAATCCAATACAGCGCGCCAACAACTTAGCACTTAAGTCCATCAATTCCGTAAGAATGGGTTCCTTCAAGTCCTCCAACAAAATACTGAGGAGGCACACCGCGTTATTATCTATTTGAAGTCATCTTCGGCCATTCTGGCTCAGTGGTGTGTTTAAAAAGACAGATATAGGTTTTTATATGGGCGAAATCAAGACCGAATGGTGCCGTCTTCCATCCAACCCATCATCATATACACACAGGGTGGCACCCAAAAGTGGTAGGACTGATTTTCTCTGGCGCGAACGGAGCAATGAAGGGGGGTCTGCCTGGCAGGGTAAGGTGGAGGGGGCTCTTATCAACAGAACGACACCAACCTTAGTCGCCTGCGGGCTGTCGTTGAGTGAGGACACCGTTTTTATTGAAGCAAGGTTTTTGTCCGCGTCGAAAAACAAAATGAATCTGAATTTAGAGCAACGTTATTCCGTGAAGTTTTGTGCGAAACTCGGGAAGACGGCAACTGAGACCCTCGATATGATCAAGCAGGCTTATAGGGACACTGCCTAAAGCTGTTCCACAGTATTTGAGTGGCACAAGTTGTTTAAAGAGGGTAGGGAGCTCGTTGAAGGTGACCATCGCTCCGGACGGTCGTCGACGGCAAGAACCGACACGAATGTGGACAGAGTGAGGACACTGCTGAACACAGACCGACGCTTAACCAGTGAAGAAATTGCAGACCAGTTGGGTATGTCTACATCCAACGTCCAACGCATTATTTCACAGGATTTGGCCATGCGCAAGGTGTGCGCCAAGATTGTGCCGAAAATTCTGAGTGTCGACCAACAGGCAACGCGTGTGCGCATTTCCGAAGAAGTGTTAGCCAATTTGCACCGAGATGAAAATTGTTTGGACAATGTGATAACTGGTGATGAAACATGGGTTTTTCAATATGACCCCGAAACGAAAAGACAATTCGCGGAATGGCACACTTCCGCGTCCCCACGTCCAAAAAAGGCTCGCATAAGCAAATAAAAACGATGCTGATTGTGTTTTTCGACCGTCATGGAGTGGTTCACAAGAAGTTTGTCCCACCAGGGGAGACTGTGAATGCGAACTTTTACGTGCAGGTGCTCACCCGCCTCCGAGAACGCGTGAAAAGATTCCGACCGGCCATCGCAAACTGCTGGGTGCTTCATCATGACAACGTTTCGTGCCATGGCGCGCTCGTCGTCAGACAGCTCTTGGCCAAATACGGCGTCGCCCCGTTGCCGCACCCGCCCTATTCTCCCGATCTGGCACCACCGGACTTCTTCTTCTTCCCCCTGATGAAAAGACAGCTCAAGGGACGACGTTTTGACTCGATAAAGGCCGTTCAAGAGGCTTCGACGAGGGTCATCAACGGCATCCCCAAAGAAAATTTCCAGCGGGCGTACGGGGAATGGGAGCAATGTTATACTAAGTGTGTAGCAGCTCAAGGAGCATACTTTGAAGATTATTAAGTCGATGTAAGTATATCGTCAATAAAATTCTTGTGCGTGGCATTGCTCACCTAGTAAAAACCCACGCAGGAAAACACCCACGAGGAGAAGGGGTGTGTGAAAAACCTGCGAAAACCCTATACCGAAACCACATGCGAAAATACCGAAATGGGGATATATTCCATGAGAATCCCTCAATAAAATCATAAGAGGATGCGATTAAAATATCTCAACTGCGCTACGATATGCACATATTTTAAGCCGCGTTTGGCGTAATATTCGCAATATTTTAAAGATGATTGAAAGGAGCAAAAGCGAAGGAAATTCTACGGCACGAAACGGACGGATAAGTACGAATATTTTCTTCCGAAACACATTAATTTCAAGAGGAAATTCATTCGTATTCATTTTTAAGGAATGGAACATGGGACGGGAATGTGTATGACTTCTTCCGTCTCTCCCAAACAGGTAAGCAGCCAGCGAGCACATCCTGGGCACGGGAGCCTTAAACGGCTGGCTCCTTAGGGCACATTCCCAGGGTAAGTTCAGCGAGGGACGTGGGTGGTCGGGGAAAATGAGGGCGAAGGGACGGGAGGGGCAGGAGAGGAGGGGAGGGGGAAAGAAGGGGGACTTTCCCGAGGCAATCAGATCCAAGATTCGCTTCCCTCTTTTAAGCGTCGGGCTGAGAGGACGGCGGGGGAGTGTGGGGTGGACTTTAAAACTCTCCTTCGCAGCTTAATCGAGGGGGACATTATTCCGGAAGGGTGGACTAACAGTGGGGGAGAGAGGAAGGGGTAGAGGGGGAGGGGAGAGAGGGAGGGGAAGAGGGGTGGGGGAGACAGAGTCCCCCTCCAGTCCCATGACCTGGCATGGACTGGAATATTCGCGTGTGGATGTGTAACGCCCGAAAGTAACAAATTCAATTACGATCCCCCCATTTACCCACCTGACTCCCTCCCACGGATGAAACAACCCCTCCCCCCCTCGCGCACCCCGGGGGGGACTTGTGCGCGCCTCACTGCATATGTCTCCAGCCACTCGCGGGAAAAGTCGAGCAAAAGACACCCAGGAGCGAAGGAGATGATGATGATCACCACTGCCGTCCTCCTCCCCGCTGCACAAGGGAGGAGATGAAAAGGGGGCAACTCCTCCGTCTCCGGCCCTAATGGATTCGAATAATGTCCTCACGTAAAGGTATAAATTACGCCTCGTGCAACGCCCACTTCAACTTCGCCCCATCCTCCTCCGACCTCCCATGGGCTCTTCTTCCTTCTCGCCCTAGTCAAGCAAGGAGTTCCCGCCGCCCCTTGACACCTCCCCACTGAACGGTGGGGGCTCATCACTGGAAATATTCCCGCCGATTGTGGGAGGTGGAGTCGGCGGAAAAACAAATTATCTCCTCTCCCGAAAATAGTAAAATCTGTCAATCTTTTCAGAGAATATTATTTGGAAGAGTTTCAACAAGCCATCCCAGATTTACTCTCATGGAGAAAAGATAGTTAATTTCGAGATCTTTACTTCTTTTACCATCCTCGCGCATTCTGCTCGTCACTGCGTGTAGATTGATGAAATCATTCCTCGTGCCTTGAATGGATGCCTCCAGCTGATGTTTCAGCAACACGAAATAAATGTGTACTCGAATGCTTCGGACTCAAATGAGCTCTTTAGTGTCGACGGAGTTGGCTACATGTTGAGAATTTCCATTGCAATTTCGATGCATAAACTATTTGAATGTCTCGTTGAATTTATATAAATAATGGACAATAGCGTTGCGTAATTAAATTCGTTGACATTTGTCGAGTTTTGGGACCTGACACCAAACGTCAACTCAAAAACTGCTTCACATTAAACTCTCAACATTACGTAACGTATGTACATTATATCAGCCAATTATCTATGCTGCACGTAGTTATTGTGCATCGCCTTCTTTAGATATTTTAGACTGCTATTTAACGAAAGGCTACCTCATTACATTATAAGAAGAATGTTAAGTTTAATCATTCTAAGATTGAATACATTACAATTTCTCCGCAATTCCTCCGAAGAACGCAGAAAAGTTCAAAAGTATTTTAAAGGGTTAATGGAAACACAACTGCGAATGATTTCAAACAGAAATATTGATTTTAAAAATTAAATATTATCTTTGCTTTCTACAGAAATAAAACTTTATTCGTCGACTAGTTTTGTTTACACTGTAACATCCTCAGGATTATAATTAATATTATTTTTATAATATTATATTCCCCTCCCATGGACTACAACCTTGTCGTGGTGGAAGGGCTTGTGTGTTCCGATGACCCCTAGAGCTGTGCTGGCGGGAGTAATAATAATTACTCCTGGAAGGGTCAACCATGCCAGATAGGTCGAAGGTTAGGAGCCAGACGAAAGGTAGTCCACGCAGCGTCTGTTCCTCAGTGAGGCGGCTGCAATGGCGTCTGACCCCAGTGGGGCGGCCATTAAGTGATGGTGTCACGTTAAAAATACTATTGAGGAAGGCAACGGGAAACCACCTCAATTATGATTCCCAAGAATATTATGATGGGCACTATAGATAATATGAGTCCTGGCAACTACGGGACACGGCCCAAGAGGCCGTGTGTCGTGCCCGGCAGCGTGAGAGGCAAGGCTTCCGCGGTCGTCATCCCACGAAACCCTTGCAGGGAAGAAATAACTTCAGCAGGACAGAAGACTCAGAAGAAGGCGAAAGTAGTTAGAATAGGAACCTGGAACGTCAGGACAATGTTGAGGAGAGGCAAATTAGAAAATATTAAGCGAGAGATGGAAAGAGGTAACATAGATGTTTTAGGCCTCTGCGAGGTGAGATGGAAGGATAGCGGGGATTACTGGAGTGACAATTATAGAGTAATATACAGCGGCGGGGATGAGAGCCAACGAGGGGTTGCCGTAATTTTAAATAAAGGGGTAGGAAGAAGCATAGTCAACATAGAGCAAGCGACAGATAGAATTTTACTCGTAGAGATTAAAGCAGAGCCGACGAACTTGGTCATTATTCAGGTATACATGCCACCGAGCAACCACAAGGAGGAAGAAGTCGATAGGATGTATGATGAGTTAGAGGATATCATCGCGAGTGTTCCTGCAGGGAAACATTTGATAGTGATGGGGGATTGGAATGCGACGGTAGGCGAAGGAAGAGATGGTGGTGAGGTGGGGGACTATGGGTTAGGCACGAGGAATGAACGCGGGGAGAAAGCAATTGAATTCTGCAGGAGACAGGGGTTAGTCATCACTAACACATGGTTTAGACACCACAAAAGGCGTAGGTATACATGGAAAATGCCAGGTGACTCAGAAAGGTATCAGTTAGATTATATTATGGTTGGGCACAGGTTTAGGAACAGAGTGATAAATTCGCACAGTTTCCCAGGAGCGGATGCGGACTCTGACCACAATTTAGTTGTTATGAAATGTAATGTTCGTTTCAAGAAGATAAGGCAAGGGCGGCGGGTTAAAAAATGGAATTTAGAAGCAGTAAATGAATTAACGAGGAAGGAGTATCAGGAGGCTGTAGAGAAAATGATGGATGACGGTAAAGAACTGAGTGCTATCGAAGACAAATGGGAATGTATCAAGAAAGGGATATTGGAAGCCGCTAAAGACACTATAGGAAGCGTTAACTGGAAAAGGATAAGGAAACCATGGGTAACGGATGAGATGATTGCGAAGATGGATGAGAGAAGAAGATGGAAAAATGTAAACACAGAGTTAGGCAAAATGAAGTACAAAGAGTTAAACAATAAATTGAGAAGGGCCACAAATAAAGCAAAAGAAGAATGGTGGAAAACGCAATGCGAGGATATGGAAAGTTTACAGAAGAAGGGTGAAATTGGTGCTCTATACAGCAAGGTTAAGTTATTATCGGGAAGTAAGAAGGCAAGAGCTGTGCTAACAGTTAAAGATAAATGGGGTAAGATAATAGTTGAACGAGTAAAAATCCAAGAGAGATGGAAGGAATATATAGAAACACTGTATGGTAAAGAACTTAGGCCGACAAGGTTAGACATAGAAAAGGAACATGACGTAGAAGAAGATAGCTTAGGTCCAGGCATACTCGACGATGAAATAGAAAGGGCATTAAAGGAGATGAAAGGAAATAAGGCTGTGGGGGTGGACAATATTCCTGTAGAAATGTTGAAATGGTTAGGGAAAGGTGGGAAGAAGGCCATATATGGACTGATTCGTAGTATCTATGAGGAACGAATCTGGCCGGAAGATTTTGTGAGATCGGTGTTAGTTCCTATTCCAAAAAAGGCAAAGGCTTCGTCATGTGAGGATTACAGAACAATAAGTTTGCTATCCCACGCAGCTAAAGTTATTCTCAGGATCATCAACAAAAGGATAGAGAGTAAGGCAAATGATTACTTAGGGGATGATCAGTTTGGGTTCAGGAAAGGAAGAGGTACGCGTGATGACATTGCAGTAATGAGATCACTAGTCGAGAGGAATATAGAATACAATCAGGACGTTTTTGCCTGTTTTGTAGATTTCGAAAAAGCGTTTGATAGAGTGAATTGGGAAAAATTAATGCGTGTATTGCAGAAAATAGGAATGGATTGGAGGGACAGGAGACTGATCCGCAACCTGTACATGTTTCAGACTGCTCAGGTGGGAGTGGGGAACGGAGAGTCTGGATGGGCAGTGTTAGGAAGAGGTGTAAGGCTGGGTTGCCCATTGTCACCGGTACTGTTCAATGTATATGTAGAGGAAATGATTAAAGAGGCATGGGAAGAACTGGAGGTAGGAATGAAAGTCGGAGGGGAATTCGTAAAATCGGTTAGGTTTGCTGATGACGAAGCATTAGTTGCTCAGTCAGCCAAGGGGTTGCAAGCATTGTTGAGTGAATTGGAGGTTCACTGCGATAAATATGGGATGAGAATCAATATTAATAAAACAAAGGTTATGCGATTTTCCAGAAAGAAAAAGGCTAAGCTAAATATTAAAATAGGCGGGGAAAGAATAGAGCAGGTAGAGCAGTTTACATATCTCGGAAGTGTTTTGGACCAATACGGTCAGGAGAAGAATTGCGCTAGACAAGGAGGCTTTCTCAAGGAGGAGGGAGTTGATGACGGGGACGTTGAGTAGGGATGTTAAGACAAGACTCGTAAAAACTCTGATATGGAGCGTAGCTATGTACGGCGCGGAAACGTGGTCGCTGAAGCAGGAGGATAGACGTAGATTGGAGGCTTTTGAAATGTGGGTGTGGAGAAGAATGGAGAAGGTGAAATGGACCGAAAGGAAAACAAATGAGGAAGTACTGGAAATGGTGGGTGAGGAGAGGGGTTTGTTGAGAGAAATCCTATGGAGGCAGGAAAAATGGATGAAAGGCGTATTGAGCGGTAGTGGAATGTTGAAGAGGGTAATAGAGGGGAGAATGTTGGGCAAGCGAGGTAAGGGTAGGAACAGGATAGGGATGTTGGACGGGATGAAGGGAGGAAAGAAGTACACTGAGATGAAGAGGGACCTGATATAGATTAGTTTGCTAGGTGGGGAGTCACAAAATGTTTATTTGATAGTTGTGTCCATCCAAAAACCTACCTTAACCGGTAGATTACCTAATAATAATAATATTATATTATGTATATACGAGGGTCATCCGGAAAGTAGTACCCGTTCGTGCCGCATGAAGTGCTGACGACGCGAGTAGCCGCTGGACGAGGTCAGATAGCTTCAGTGGCTTGTCTGCCTTCTCTGAGCCAAGTTGCGTGACGCTAGCATTGCCTGTGTTGTGTCTGTGATTGTTTACAATGTTTAAAAAAATTGAGAACGCCGCCAGTTGTGAAGTGAGGGCAGTGATTAAATTCCTCAATGCAAGAAACGTTCGCCCATGTGATATTCATCGCCAATTAAAGGAGGTGTATGGAGACAATGTAATGGACGAGTCGTCTGTTCGGCGGTGGTGTCGCAACTTCAACATGGGGAGGGGGAACACACACGACGATGAGCGTTCGGGGAGACCGTCTGTCATTACAGACCAACTGGTGAGCTCAGTTGACGAATTCGTGAGGAACGATCGGCGCGTCACAATTGATGACATCTGTGAGCATTTTCCCAATGTTTCTCGAACAATTGTTCATGAAATTGTTAAACACCATCTGCATTATGCAAAAATTTGTGCAAGATGGGTCCCTCGTATGCTTACAGATGAGCACAAAACCAAGCGTATGGCTGCAGCACTGACGTTTTTGGAACGTTATTCTGATGAAGGAGACTGTTTCTTGACTCGCATAATTACTGGTGACGAAACATGGGTTTGTTATGCATCACCTGAGAGTAAACGACAGTCAATGGAGTGGCATCATGCTCATTCACCAAACAAACCAAAAAAATTCAAGACAGTTCTGTCCACCAGGAAACTCATGGCAACCATTTTCTGGGATCGACGAGGTGTATTGCTTATTGATTTTATGGCCCGTGGAGACACTATTAATGCCAATGCGTATTGTGAAACATTAAAGAAATTACGGCGGGAAATACAAAATCGGCGGCGAGGTCTATTGTCTACTGGTGTCATTCTCGTTCATGACAATGCCAGGCCTCATGCAGCTGGGATAACACAAAAACTTTTGCAGCAATTCAAATGGGAAACTTTCGACCATCCACCGTATAGCCCGGACTTGGCCCCTTCAGATTTTCATCTCTTTACAAAGCTTAAAGACTTTTTGGCAGGAAAAAGATTTGACAGCGATGAAGAACTTAAAGAAGGAGTGACCCTGTATCTCAATGAGCTGGCGGCGAAGGACTATGCAGCAGGAATACAGAAACTTGTCACACGTTATGACAAATGCCTTAATTTGCTTGGAGATTATGTTGAGAAGTAGTTTAAAGTATCCTATTTCAAATAAAATTTTTTATGTTTGTTAATATTTACTTTTGTGTCTTTATTTCACGAACGGGTACTACTTTCCGGATGACCCTCGTGTATATATATATATATATATATATATATATATTTAATAATATTATAATTAATATATATTAATAATGGGTACCCAGGGCAATCGCGTTTAAATTTGTTGAAATTTGACGAATGATGTTAAGTCCTTTCACTGAAATTAACATTAATATTGTCTTAAAGTATTACCTTAAAAACTCATACTACAAAAATGCAAAATACAAAAGAGACAATTTAACATATCGAAGAAAAATGGGTGAGAAAAAGTGACTCTCAAAACGGATAATTGAAAATATCAATATTTAGTTTTAATAAATATCAGTGATTCACCGGAGTTACTGATATTTATTCCGATTCACGGAAAATGGCGGCCCTCCTTCATCTAGAGCTTCCCTTAGCTTTAGCTTCCCATGGCTGCCAATTCATGGGGAGTTGAACCCGGTCGTGTGTATCTCATCATAAACCCAGGCATCCTTAACTGAGTCCCTTGAACCCTGTCAATGATCTGAATTGGGTTTGAGTTTTTGGGTCTGTAGTTGGTCACTGGCGAGGAGTAGCATTCCCGCAAACCTCTCTACAGAAGGGTGTTCTGGGTGAGAGGTCGTGGTTGGCCACTCTCTTGAACTATGACTATCTGCGTAAAATAATCATCTACGCGCCCAAGATGAGCAGCTATTAAAAAAAGCACTATAATTAGTCTTAGATAAAATAATGACAGGATATTAGTTTAGTTAGAATAAAGAAATACCTTATTCCCCTCAGAAGGGTTACTTGCTCTTAACGTTCGCGGTAAAAATCGCGGTTCTTCATTTATTCTTAACAATGTCACCACTCGGCACTATAGAGATTCCTCATATGGTGGAGGGCTTCTCCGACCTCATTCACCGCGGCATACTCTCTCCATCGAATCTTTTAAAAGGGCGTTTTAATAAATTCTGTGTCTTAATAATTTACGTCAAGCAAAGCGCTCTTCTTTTACGGTGAATCTAGATGGAGGGGCCTCGAACTGGAAGGTTTTGTCAAATTTCTTCTCCGTAAGAGTTGGCAAAGCTTTGACAAATGGCGGTGTACCAAGGACACGGCCGCCGCAAGCGGGTCACCATTCGATTGACGAGTCCGACGTTTCGTGCTTGGTGGGGTGCTAGGCGGCACGAGGGCTCTTGGAGTCGTGGGGAATGTTGCGGTGCGGTCCTGACGTTGGGGCTATCTTCCTCTTGGCGCGATTCTTTACTCATATAGTCTCATCTCGTCGTTGGCACGTAACTTGATAACTTGCAGGCGATCAGAGTCGCATACTCCGTGAAAATTGGGTCAGCAAATGAAAAAATTAATCCGGATTAATTGATTGCCTCAATGGATTGGTAGAACTATGTTGCTTTTGAAGGAGCCGAAACATTATTTATGGCTACTTGTAATTACCAAATGCAATCAACATCTACATAATAACCCACAAATCGCCGCAAGTGCGTGTGGCGGGGGCTGTCACCACCCGTAAAAGAGATCAAAACCACACGTAAAATCAACACATCCATGCAAACGTATACCCAAATTGGCGAAAACATTCATGCAAAAACCCTTTTAACGTAAACGAATGCAAATACATATACTATCAATTAATAAACACATGCACCTCAGGATGTAGTAAAAATGTACCCAATTTCGTGCAAGCTAGAACTTGATAAGTAAGCAGGCGTAATTTCACTGTCAAAAGGACATGCAACATTCAACGGTCTCCCCCCCAAGGACACAGGTAGGGAACTCGACCCAACGCTGCAGGTAGCGAGAGGGTCCCCCCACAAAGAGAGATGAGAGATGGAAGGGAAGCCTTAGAAACAGACAAAGCAGAGCAAGCAATACTGTTAAGAGCGCTACATTATTTAATGGCATTCCAATGCGGTCATGCGTGAAGGATTCAGACAACTTCACACAAGAGGTTAGGGAAAAACACATGCAAATGAGTAGAACTAATTATTCCCTAGGCGCTGAGGGTGTTAAGTGGAACTTTTTCCATCTATAACCTTACATCTGTTATCCTGTATTGTCCGTGGGAAGATGGAGTGCTTGAGTCTGCTAGTTCTGGCATCTATTTCCCGAATTTTACATATACTATATACACCAAGCGAATAATTTGCGAGACCTCGGCGCTGAAACTTGCGAATCTGAATTAATTTAGTAAGTTCAACCGAGAATTGAATCGTCTTTCTTCCAATGATTCCCATCCTAACTCCGTAAGAATTTCAGTGACGCTTTTCGTTATATCGTAAGAGTTTTTCACGAAACGGGCTGCCCGGGGTTTAACTTTCACAGTTTCTAAAATGAGATCTTTTTCACTCGGATCCCATACGCTACATGCATATTAAAAATGAGGCCTTATAAGAGCGTGTTACCAACGTTCCTTGACCTTGGAGTCCCTTCTGCCCACAATGCGTCCAATTAATCCCAATTTTTCATATGCTCGCTCGCAAATTTTGCCTATGTTGGTCCCCCAAGTTAAGGTTTTAATAACGCCTAGGTGTTTTACCGTATCAACCATTTTTAGGTCAAATCCAGCTAATTTTTAAGCAGATTCCGAACGATAATGCAATTAATCTGAATCAACAAATACTGGATTGCGGGGAACATCCACATCTTACCGTAGCTCATACCTGAGCATAGCCTACCCGTTATCATAGATATTGGCGTACCCGTGACGCTTACTCGCTTATCGTAATAGTTAACGTTTTATCCCAAACGGGTCTTTCCCAGCGACTCCACGAATTCTAAATGTGGTTTAACTAAAGCGAAGGAACGCCTCTCTCTTACTGTTTGATAACATTTTCGTACAACTCATCAACTGAAATCTTGCTTTTTTAAGGTAAACCGGCACATTGTATTCATACGTGTGCCCCAAGAAAGGCTTGATGTCACTATAACATCTAAGAACTCTCACTGTTCTGAAATGTTTCGCCAATCTGAAGACATTTCGCTGTAACAAAACCTAGGTGGTAATATAAAAATTTGATTGGTAAAAGCAAAGTGTCTTTCATTATTAAGGATTTCCACCATGCTACGCCTGAAACTGTACCAATCCGAAATATTTTATTGTATATTTATAGTTTTTTACATATCTGTTACAAAACTTCAGGCCTTGCAATTTTCTATACTTAATTCTCTCTCCCTCTCTCCCCATCTTTATACCACTCTGATATATGGTCTCATTACTTGGAGAAAAGCAATTCTCTAGTGATTTCTCATCGCTTATTCCCGTGTCCTCATTTCCCTGTTAATCATTTTTGTGTTAATAACCAACTCTTCCAAAAACCTACCTTAACCGGTAGATTACCTATTAATTATATTATATTAACCAACTCTAATTATACGAATGAGGAGAATCGGTAGTGACTAAAGTCTCTTGAGTCAAACTTCTTGCTTTTCGGATTTTACTATGTGTCCTATTTCGGAAAATCAGCTTTTTTCCCTTTGTAGTTCTGTTTCCCATTTCCTGAAAAGTTTCTTTCCAGAAGAAATCTCTGGTTTTAATTCGTGTTCTCGTGCGCCGCGGTTGTGGGGTCCTTGGAGAGTTTTATTCTGAAAATATTGAAGAGGAAGGTAAAACTCCTGGCGCATTCTTGCTCTGGAAAAACGTGTAAAATCTAGTGGTCGACGGAAGAATCCGCTCTTTGTCTGGAGCGGCTTTGTCCCCTTGTCTTCTTGAGTTCGGAAAATAGTAAAGAAACCGGAAATAGGACATCAAAGTACGCTATCCGTGTGAATCGACATTATTTTGCCTCAATCCCAAATGGAATTGCAACGTAAAGTCCCTTCTGCCGAAGAGGACAAGGGCATCGGGATGCACATCTTGTATAAGATTGTATGCTCCAGATAAAAATATTCATAGTTCTATGGCATGAATAGACCCATGAGGTCATTGCTTGTCCTATTCTCTCTTTTCGGCATTCCAAAAGGAATTGAACCTTATTTGCGTGTGCTTCAAAAGGCGTGATTGAGTTCCCTTTTGAAACGATGGAAAATTTCAGATTACTAACCTACCCGTAACCCCGGGTATTGGGATATCCTAACACTTGGGCAGTGTGTGATTATACATCATATCACTGAGGGCGCTTAGAATTTGGCGCTTAGGCCTAATGCAAATTATTTCAATCCGGATATTAATTGTTCTTTTTTTAAAAAATATTTTTTATCTGTTTCAGACTCATTTTTTCAATTAGATTATATTTGGACCTATTGGATGCAATATTCAATGATACCGGTGTTTCAGTTACGGGCAAATATCAAGCATGTAGCATGCATGTATCGGGCATTCTATCAATTCTTTTCCAGCAAAAATGCGTTTACTGTAAACAACTTTCTTTCTCCTAACCACTCAACTGTTGGAGCAAATCTATTACACGAGAGGTGAGTAATCAAACAAAAGAAGCAATTTCCCTCGAAAGTATTTCGATTAAATTTTTTGTAATAAAGTTCGATTAGTTGAATGTTTTAAGGAAAATACGTTTAATATGTGAAAAAATCTCCCAGAAATCTCTACCATTTACGTGGCGGACCTATGAAATTAACTGGCGATATTTTTCTAAAATCATTGGTAGGATGGTGTTATTTAAACTCACGATTTTTATTCCGGAAAGTATTAGGTAATAATGAAAAGTGTCATTCAGGAGAATAACGAAACACACACACTTATACACGTATATACAGTTGTATATGTATACAGGAAAAGGATAAGGAAACCATGGGTCACCGATGATGCAAAGATGAATGAGAGAATGTACACACAGAGTTCGGCAAAATGAACTACAAAGAGTTAAACAATAACTTGAGACGGGCCAAATAAAGGAAAACAAGAAATATGAAAAACGCAAAGCATGGATATGGAAAGTTTACAGAGGAAGGGTGAAATTGCTGCACTATACAGCAAGGTTAAGTTATTATCGGGAAGTAAGAAGGCAAGACCTGTGGTAACAGTTAAGGATAAGTGGGGTAAGATAATAGTTGAACGAGTAAAAATCCAAGAGAGATGGAAGGAATATATAGAAACACCGTATGGCAAAGAACTTAGGCCAACAAGGTTTGACATAGAAAAGGAACATGACGTAGAAGAAGATAGCTTAGGTCCAGGCATACTCGATGATGAAGTAGAAAGGGCATTAAAGGAGATGAAAGCAAATAAGGCTGTGGGGGTGGACAATATTCCCTTATATACCATTATATACTGTTCAACGTATATGCAGAGGAAATGATTAAAGAGGCATGGGAAGAACTGGAGGTAGGAATGAAAGTCGGAGGGGAACTCGTAAAATCGGTTAGGTTTGCTGATGACCAAGCATTAGTTGCTCAGTCAGCCAAGGGGTTGCAAGCATTGTTGAGTGAATTGGAGGTTCAGTGCGATAAATATGGGATGAGAATCAATATTAATAAAACAAAGGTTATGCGATTTTCCAGAAAGAAAAAGGCTAAGCTAAATATTAAAATAGGCGGGGAAAGAATAGAGCAGGTAGAGCAGTTTACATATCTCGGAAGTGTTTTGGACCAATACGGTCAAAGTGGTAGGGACGTAAGGAGAAGAATTGCGCTAGGCAAGGAGGCTTTCTCAAGGAGGAGGGAGTTGATGACGGGGACGTTGAGTAGGGATGTTAAGACAAGACTCGTAAAAACTCTGATATGGAGCGTAGCTATGTACGGCGCGGAAACGTGGTCGCTGAAGCAGGAGGATAGACGTAGATTGGAGGCTTTTGAAATGTGGGTGTGGAGAAGAATGGAGAAGGTGAAATGGACCGAAAGGAAAACAAATGAAGAAGTACTGGAAATG
Organism: Hetaerina titia; assembly: GCA_037158775.1. Lineage (NCBI taxonomy): Eukaryota > Metazoa > Arthropoda > Insecta > Odonata > Calopterygidae > Hetaerina > Hetaerina titia. The sequence goes on along the minus strand of CM073777.1, from coordinate 11,668,407 downwards.
GTGGGTGAGGAGAGGGGTTTGTTGAGAGAAATCCTATGGAGGCAGGAAAAATGGATGAAAGGCGTATTGAGCGGTAGTGGAATGTTGAAGAGGGTAATAGAGGGGAGAATGTTGGGCAAGCGAGGTAAGGGTAGGAACAGGATAGGGATGTTGGACGGGATGAAGGGAGGAAAGAAGTACACCGAGATGAAGAGGGACCTGATATAGATTAGTTTGCTAGGTGGGGAGTCACAAAATATTTATTTGATAGTTGTGTCCATCCAAAAACCTACCTTAACCGGTAGATTACCTAATAATAATATACCATTATATATATATATATATATATATATATATATATATATATATATATATATATATATATATATATATATACATATACATATATAACTTTTGGACGCCACAATAGAACACAGAATAAAACAGATAACACGTAAAAGGACACTCACACTGTAGATGATTTAAGCTTTCGGCCTACTCCGAGGCCTTCTTCAGGTCAGAGTCTGACCTGAAGAAGGCCTCGGAGTAGGCCGAAAGCTTAAATCATCTACAGCGTGAGTGTCCTTTTACGTGTTATCTGTTTTATTCTGTGTTCTAACACTCATTCTGTGTGTGTGTCCAGTTATGGTTTCCCAGGAAGATCTGGTACCCGAAAAATCAACTAGCTTGGGTGGAGCTGCAGGTGCCCAAAGTGCCTTGCCCGGGAATCGAACCCGGGACCCTCCGGTTAGTACTCCAACGCTCTACCCGCTAGACCACCGCGATCCGCATATATATATATATATACACTTTTTTGGAATATATATATATATACTTTTTTGGAATATATATATATATATATATATATATATATATATATATATATATATATATATATATATATGGATGATGCGGAAGTACTCACGAGAGCAATATAACTTTTGGACGGCACAATAGAACACAGAATAAAACAGATAACACGTAAAAGGACACTCACACTGTAGATGATTTAAGCTTTCGGCCTACTCCGAGACCTTCTTCAGGTCAGACTCTACAGTGTGAGTGTCCTTTTACGTGTTATCTGTTTTATTCTGTGTTCTATTGTGCCGTCCAAAAGTTATATATATATATATATATATATATATATATATATATATATATATATATATATATATATGTATATATATATATATATATATATATATATATATAATATTTCTTGAAATATATGCCGCTTTTGAGGATAAAATATCACTCAATTGAAAAAAAAAACTATTTAATGCTCTCCACAGCTCCCCCCCCGGAGGATGCGATTGTCGCTTTAGGATGTATTGCCCCATCCAATTTTCCCGGCCCGGCCCCGGCCGCCATTTTCCGAGGGCCATCCATCGCGACGCCTTCGTCGAGGGGCAGGGGGGGGCGTGTGAGGGCCTATCGGAGGAGGGGATGAGTGGTTATTACCGCACTCGGCGACGGATGAGAAAACAATTTACGCCCTCAGGATGTTTTCCTCTCGCCACTCCCCTTCCCATCCAGAACCCCTTTCCCGCCAACCACCCGCCGCGCCTCCCTCTCCCGAAGAGTAAAGCAAAGAGCGGCGCATCCCAATCCACCCCAAATGCTGTTGCAATTTGCTCTCTGGTCCCAGTCGATCGAAATACGTAATCATCAGCCACAGTCCAATCCGAAGATTGGCCGAGTGGAACCCTCACCTCTTCTAGTGGCTATTCCCTTCTATTACCCGATAGCTCATTCGTCCAATACCCCTCTTCACAGGGAAACAAATAAAACACTTATACGTAGTTCCAATCTTTGAATCCTTTAACATTTTTCTCAGGAACTGACTTTTAATAATCAAACCACTTTACTTTTCCACATAAAAATGGTTTGATTATTACAAGTCAGTATGAATTTTTTCCACCAAGTTACGCCAGAAACTGTTTTATTTTTCTCAGGAAGCAAAATTTAACTTTCACTTTTAATGTTTAGATGCTGCATCAAATCAACACTCTGCGACACCCTAGTAATGACTTCCATGGTAGAATATTGATGCAAATGTACAAGTAGATTCTCTCCATTTAGAATAGTAGTTATACGGGAGGCGTCCGACAGCTGAGATAATTTGCGCCATTAGGGATGGACAGGAGAGGATGAAGGATGAAGGGAAACCTGGCGTCGATATTAACCTACTCTTAATAGGGAAAGGCGACAAGGGATCATACACAATGTAACAACCCATCCGACGGACGGCGTACTCACTCAAAGTGCCCAACCCAAGATCCAGGATTCGAATCCAGGCCCTCTCGGTGGGATACGAGTACGTTAGCCACCGCATCACCCCGATCCCCCTCTCTTCATTTTTCTCCGCCACGAATAGAATACGGTGAGCCTATATTGTCTGATTTTTCTATTCCTTATCGTGCACCCATTATCGTTTCTTTCTCTGCCATCATCAATACTTCTTCATTTTTCACATTACTTGTCCATTTAAACTTCAACATACGTACATGTCTGCCAGTTCAGCGGAATAGTTTTTCAAGGCTTTTCTTCGCTCCTGGTCTCCATCCTTCCACCCGCCCTCGTTACGGCTTACGTGGTTAAATAGAGTCATAAGCTGAATTCAATTTTTCACGAGTAAAATACACATATGAGGCATCGCTAAAGGCAGCGAGTTGGATTCAGGAGCTTATTCTACATCTACATAATACCCCGCAAGCCGCCGCAAGGGCGTGTGGCGGGGGATGTTAGGTCACCACCCAAAACAGGAAAAAAGAAATACCGCATACAAAACCAACACACACATGCAAACCCCAATCGACAGCAGTGCTAAAATTCATTAAAACCATTCCGCGCGCATGCAAACACACATCCACCTACCTTCACTCCACAAGCATGAAAGTACATACGCTTAACTACAACAAACAATTGTACCCCAGGATGCAGCAAGAAATTTATCAGGAACGTGCAAGCTAGATGTAACGTACAGGAACGTGCAAGCTAGTAAGTAGCTAGGCGAAATACCACCGCCAAAAGAACGTGCTACATAAAACTCTCTCCTACCCAAGGTGAGGAATCTGGCCCAACGCTGCAGGTAGGAGGAGGGCTCACCCACCGAGAGGGACAAGGGATGGAAGGGGAAATTTAGGGTACCAAAAGCAGAGCAAACAATACTGTAAACAGCAATGCATTACTTAATGGAATTCCAATGCGGGCATGCGGGAAGGGTTTTGACACAACACACAGGAGGTTAGTGAATGTGCATGCAATTGAGTTTAACTAATTGTTACCTAGACGCCGAGGGTGACAAGTGGCATTTTTGTTATCTCCGAGGGTTACCCTACAGTTGTTATCCCGTATTGTCCGTGGGAAGAAGGAACTATACGTAGAAGACAAATAAAAAAAACCTATTATATAGAGAGGACTCCACCAGTTAACATTTTGCTCATGGAGGACAGGCAATTCTCAAATAGATTACCTTAACTATTTATCTACATGAAACACCATCGCCCGGATTCCCCAGGAAACGTACGGCGTAGACGTACATGCTCAACGTAGAAGATTAATCGTATTCCGGGAACCTCCCGGATGAATCCGCTAGGGCTGGCAAACACTGATCTCAGAGTATGACGTACACGCGAGTTCCTTCTTCCTACGTAGCATCACCACAATGGCGTCTTCTTCTTTCCCGATGAACGGAAGGGGGGAAGGGTGGAGAAGGGATGGGGGTGGAAAAGGGAGAGGGTGTGGCGGGGAACACAGGCCGTTGAGTTTCCAAAGAGACAAAAGAGTAGCGGGAAGCGCTCCCACTCTTTGTGTCGCAGGTGAGTGTTTGGTAATGAGGGGATGAAGGCGAACGGTCGGAAGTGGGTTGAGGACAAGGGGGGGCGGGGGCAAGGGGGGGGGCCCTCCAATCCCCTCCACCCTTTTCCGGGAGCTACAAAAAGAGTCGCTCTGCTGGATTCCCACAAGGAGTGTCCATCCCCCTTGCCGTGCACGAGCAACAATGGTGTTTTAAACAGAACAATGGTATGCCCTCCACCCCCCCGCGGCCAACAATGCCACTGGAAATTACTTCAGGGTGCTTACAAGAACATGCGAACACCACAAAAGGAAAAGAAGACGAAGAGACATCAAATGGACAGGATCAATTATGAGAAATCAATACTTCAATGAAATTGAAAAAAATGAAGTTCCTTCTCCCAAAATGCTAAGTGGTCAGACTCATATCCTTTAACTGGTCAAATCTAATTTCACCGAGAGATCCGTCTCTCTTAAGGGCAATCCACATCGAGGGCGGGAGCGTGCCTTAAGCAACGCCACTTGATCAGGAGTTCAACATATTCGTACATTGGAACGATTCCTTCCACATTAAAGAAAACCATAAACACAGTATTCAACCCAAGGTCGATTTGGAAGGGTAGAGGTCATCCAGTACTAAGCCCTTTTCGACATTGCGTGAAATTGACACATAAGCTTATGGTTTCCCAGGAAGACCTGGAATCCGAGATATCACATTGCTTTGGTGGAGATGACAGAGGCCCAGTGTCCACTGAGGCTTGCCCGGGAATCCAACTCTCTGGCCAGTAGTCCAACGCTCTACCCCTGGACTACCACCAACCACCCTTTCACCTTGCCGAATCCTATTAGATTCCATCTAAAAGAGAATATTGGGGAAAGAGACCTAATATTCAAAAAGTTTGGAAAGTTGTGAAAAACAGCTCTAATTCCACTTAAAACATATTTTTCATTAACGACCCTGGGATTTGGCCTTCAGAAGTGTCATCTAAGAGTAACTACTGTAAACGGCTAATAGAATTTTTTTTCAAAACATTCTGCCTTAAGTGAATGAGTTTTCAAATGTTATATCTGAAACCGATTCCTTTAATCATTAATATCATACAACTCTAAGTTAATGAATTAAGTTGGACCATAAGAGAAATAAGGGAATAGCTCGTAATCCGAAAGTTAAAATATAGCTGATAGTCTCAAAAAAGTCTAACAAACACTATTGTAAATAGTTTGTCACCGTTGTACGAGCTCCTTAATATGCAGTTTGCGAGGTGAAAATTTGACGATAGAATACGAGAGGAGCCTCGAGAACAGACAGGTTTTAAGTAGTTTTACACACAAGACAATATTGCAATAGACGATAAAATGTCCGATTAATTATCACTGATGTCGTTGATATTATATTTCCTAAGAATAGACTACAAATGCGTGGACAGATCCCACACAACTCTGTGTTATTATTATCGCTACTAGAAACAAGTCTCATATGCGTTGAGCCTTTTATCTTTGTGCTAAGTGTTGGCTGTCTAATGCATAAATAAGGTCATACATTCAAATTAAATGTTATCCTAAGAAAGAATTATTTTTTCTTTGAATCATATTATTATTAGGTAATCTACCGGTTAAGGTAGGTTTTTGGATGGACACAACTATCAAATAAAAATTTTGTGACTCCCCACCTAGCAAGCTAATGTATATCAGGTCCCTCTTCATCTCGGTGTACTTCTTTCCTCCCTTCATCCCGTCCAACATCCCTATCCTGTTCATACCCTTACCTCGCTTGCCCAACATTCTCCCCTCTATTACCCTCTTCAACATTCCACTACCGCTCAATACGCCTTTCATCCATTTTTCCTGCCTCCATAGGATTTCTCTCAACAAACCCCTCTCCTCCCCCACCATTTCTAGCACTTCCTCATTTGTTTTCCTTTCGGTCCACTTCACCTGCTCCATTCTTCTCCACACCCACATTTCAAAAGCCTCCAATCTACGTCTATCCTCCAGCTTCAGCGACCACGTTTCCGCGCCGTACATAGCTACGCTCCATATCAGAGTTTTTAAGAGTCTTGTCTTAACATCCCTACTCAACGTCCCCGTCATCAACTCCCTCCTCCTTGAGAAAGCCTCCTTGACTAGCGCAATTCTTCTCCTTACGTCCCTACCACTTTGACCGTATTGGTCCAAAACACTTCCGAGATAAGTAAACTGTTCTACCTGCTCTATTTTTTCCCCGTCTATTTTAATATTTAGCTTAGCCTTTTTCTTTCTGGAAAATCGCATAACCTTTGTTTTATTAATATTGATTCTCATCCCATATTTATCGCACTGAACCTCCAATTCACTCAACAATGCTTGCAACCCTTTGGCTGACTGAGCAACTAATGCTTGGTCATCTGCAAACCTAACCGATTTTACGAATTCCCCTCCGACTTTCATTCCTACCTCCAATTCTTCCCATGCCTCTTTAATCATTTCCTCTACATATACGTTGAACAGTACCGGTGACAATGGGCAACCCTGCCTTACACCTCTTCCTAACACTGCCCATCCAGACTCTCCGTTCCCCACTCGCACCTGAGCAGTCTGAAACATGTACAGGTTGCGGATCAGTCTCCTGTCCCTCCAATCCATTCCTATTTTCTGCAATACACGCATTAATTTTTCCCAATTCACTCTATCAAACGCTTTTTCGAAATCTACAAAACAGGCAAAAACGTCCTGATTGTATTCTATATTCCTCTCGACTAGTGATCTCATTACTGCAATGGCATCACGCGTACCTCTTCCTTTCCTGAACCCAAACTGATCATCCCCTAAGTAATCATTTGCCTTACTCTCTATGCTTTTGTTGATGATCCTGAGAATAACTTTAGCTGCGTAGGAAATCAAACTTATTGTTCTGTAACCCTAACATGACGAAGCCTTTCCCTTTTTTGGAATAGGAAGTAATACCGATCTCACAAAATCTTCCTGCCAGATTCCTTCCTCATAGATACTACGAATCAGTCCATATATGGCCTTCTTCCCACCTTTCCCTAACCATTTCAACATTTCTACAGGAATATTGTCCACCCCCACAGCCTTATTTGCTTTCATCTCCTTTAATGCCCTTTCTACTTCATCATCGAGTATGCCTGGACCTAAGCTATCTTCTTCTACGCCATGTTCCCTTTCTATGTCTAACCTTGTCGGCCTAAGTTCTTTACCATACAGTGTTTCTATATATTCCTTCCATCTCTCTTGGATTTTTCCTGGTTCAACTATTATCTTACCCCATTTATCTTTAACTGTTAGCAGAGATCCTGCCTTCTTACTTCCCGACAATAACTTAACCTTGCTGTATATAGTAGAGCACCAATTTCACCCTTCTTCTGTAGACTTTCCATATCCTCGCATTGCGTTTTCCACCATTCTTCTTTTGCTTTATTTGTGGCCCTTCTCAATTTATTGTTTAACTCTTTGTACTTCATTTTGCCTAACTCTGTGTTTACATTTTTCCATCTTCTTCTCTCATCCATCTTAGCAACCATCTCATCCGTTACCCATGGTTTCCTTATCCTTTTCCCGTTAACGGTTCCTATAGTGTCTCTAGCGGCTTCCAATATCCCTTGCTTGATACATTCCCATTTTTCTTCGATAGTACTCAGTTCTCTACCGTCATCCATCATTTTCTCTACAGCCTGTTGATACTCCTTCCTAGTTAATCCATTTACTGCTTCTAAATTCCATTTTTTAACCCGCCGCCCTTGCCTTATCTTCTTGAAACGAACATTACATTTCATAACAACTAAATTGTGGCCAGAGTCCGCATCCGCTCCTGGGAAACTGCGAATGTATCACACTGTTCCTAAACCTGTGCCTAACCATAATATAATCTAACTGATACCTTTCCTAGTCACCTGGCATTTTCCATGTATACCTACGCCTTTTGTGGTGTCTAAACCATGTGTTAGTGATGACTAACCCTTGTCTCCTGCAGAATTCAAATGCTTTCTCCCCGCGTTCATTCCTCGTGCCTAACCCATAGTCCCCCCACCTCACCACCATCTCTTCCTTCGCCTACCGTCGCATTCCAATCCCCCATCACTACCAAATGTTTCCCTGCAGGAACACTCGCGATGATATCCTCTAACTCATCATACATCCTATCGACTCATACATCCTATCAACTCTTTAATTAGCTTTAAATATTAATTAACATTAAACGTATCTATGTAATGCATTAGGAGTATGGTCAAGACATTCCCCACACTTTAGTGGTGGCTTAACCTTTATAGAGTTCGTTTACATCTACGTAAATTAACTCCTACGACGCTGCGTCAATTTTTTAGTGAACGCATCAATCTGATATCCGACTTCTTTTCAAAATTAAGGGCGTGGGATCACTAATTGACCTTCTGAGAATTAAGTCCAATTTAACGAGTGCCTTTACGAATGATGTCTTTGCCTTCGAAGGGGTGATTCATCTGACACCGGTGACACACGTCGATGGGCTGAAGTGAAAGTGGGCAGAAGGATGCGTGCGCGAGACAGGGGGTGTATAGCAGCAAGGGGGGAGGGAGGGAGGGGCTGCGCGGCCCCCTTTGTCCTTTCCACGAATCCACTCGAGTCGTCATATCTACCCTCCATATGCTGAGTGGTCACTCGAGATTGAAGGAGGGGAGGGGTTCCGCCCCCTTTCCCCTCCAATTCATTCCCGGAATGAACCCCCTCAATCCTGAAGGAATTATTTCGCCCACAAAGCCCATGGGCAGATCCCAGCAGTAGGGTAAAGTAATAGAAAAAACACCAGCCTCGACAGATCCCAGTGCTCGCTCCTGCCTCGTAAGACAAAATATTGTAAACAAATCTCCCGCAACCATTCCTACATGAATAATTAAAACAGTACAATTTAAAACTTGACTCAACACAACTATTGCATGATGCGTGCTCAAATTCAAAATTATTTTAATTCAATAGTGAGTACTTAAACATCCTGGGCTGGTGCCTTAATAACCTCTGCCCTGAGTGAGAAAGGGAGAGTGCTTCAATTATTTTGCCGAACACCTTAAAAAATTCCGACAAGTTCTCATTACGAATACTCTCGCTGGCAATGGCCACAGCCCTACACGGTCCGTGGGCTTGTCCCCGTCTTCCAGTTTACCCAGGGTTCTTCTTTCATCGCATCTCCCATCGATCCACTTAATCCACTTTTCTGCCTCCTGCGATTCCTACCCACGCACTTACTCTTATCACCCGTCATATTCTACACCACTACTAAGTGTTTGTCTTCCTCTCAATGCAACTCCGCTCTTCCTCCCACATTAACAGCTCTCACACTCCCACACTCCGCTTCCTCTTTCCTTTAATATACGACCATGTAAAGCTTAACTTCTAAGTCTCATTATTTATTAACAGCTACACTTGAGAGTTCCTCTATTAGATTAGTTCAATTTCGTAAATACATATTTTACACATATAGCTATGCTACTTCATGCACCAATGCTATGGACATTAGCCCAAGAAATCAATCAATGTATGTTTATCTACTTAGTACCCTAACAAGTGTGAGGTCGTTATAATTCCTTTAGGGTCGACGTAACTCTCGTTGGTCTTTAATATTTCTAAAAGTCTAACTTCTAAAAGTCTCGCTTGTAACCCTTCGTATTTCAAGTGGCTCACTGCTCAAATCCCCTAAGAGACCTGTCACACTTGTGTTCTTATTATAATAATTACTTGTTCATCAAAGGATAAGGAAACCGTGGGTCACGGATGAGCTGATTGCAAAGATGGGTGAGAGAAGAAATTGGGAGAATGTAAACACAGAGTTAGACAAAATGAGGTACAAAGAGTTAAACAATAAATTGAGAAGGGCCACAAATAAAGCAAAGGAAGAATGGTGGAAAACGCAATGCGAGGAGATGGAAAGTTTACAGAAGAAAGGTGAAATTGGTGCTCTATACAGCAAAGTTAAGTTATTATTGGGAAGTAAGAAGACAAGATCTGTGCTAACAGTTAAAGATAAGTGGGGTAAGATAATAGTTGAACCAGAAAAAATCCAAGCGAGATGGAAGGAATATATAGAAACACTGTATGGTAGAGAACTTGTGCCGACAAGGTTAGCCATAGAAAAAAAACATGACGTAGAAGAAGATAGCTTAGGTCCAGGCATACTCGACGATGAAACAGAAAGGGCATTCAGGGAGATTAAAGCAAATAAGTACGTGGGGTAGACAACATTCCTGCGGAAATATTGAAATGTTTGGGAAAATATGGGAGGAATACTCCATATGGTCTGATTCGTAGTATCTATGAGGAAGGAATCTGGCCGGAAGACTTTGTGGGATCAGTGTTAGTTTCCATTCCGAAAACGTTAAATACTACATCTACATAATACCCCGCAAGCCGCCGCAAGGGCGTGTGGCGGGGGGTGTTAGGTCACAGCCCAAAAAAAGGAAAAAAGACAATTTTGGGCTATATTAGCCGATTAATTCAATCTTCACGTTTCCTAATTGTTTAGCTATTTATTCACACTCCCAAAAATGACGTAGTACTTTTTACAAGGCCACCTTCTCATAATTCTGCAGGAATTTTGGTTTGGCCAAATTTTACATGAGCTCAATGGCCTGCGGGCCATAATTAGGACATGTACGACAATTCATACAACGTAACACTCTGGCCAGGGAATATTTTGGGAAGTTTTACTGATAACTCAAAAGCTGGAAGTTCTGCCAAGAGCTCCATTTTCTCCGATGTCTACCTCTCTGCTACTTCTTACTCCACATTTTAGGTTTCAATACGGAGTCTCAGGTGGAATAGGGAATAGGTGCGTGCATAATAATACGGGTGTAAAAGTATTATTAGAGCGTCTTGAATTATCATTTGTACTTATTATTACTTAAACAGTTATAAACATCCATTTTCTTTCGATGAAGTCGAATTCAATAAGTTAATGCATCAGTTTACTTAATTTGTTCTCTTGATCTCTTGCCTCTCGCTGACTCTTGCTGCATCCTCGGGTACAATTATTTGTTGTAGTTAAAGCGTATGTACTTGCATGCTTGTGGAGTGAGGGGAGGTGGATGTGTGTTTGCATGCGTGTAAAAATTATAGGATGTTTCTATGAATGTATTCACTGATGGGTGGGGTGATTTGGGTTCGCTTGTGTGAGTTACTTTGATGGCGATTTTTCTTTTTTTCCTTTTTTTGGGTGGTGACCTAACACCCCCCGCCACACGTCTTTGCAGCGGCTTGCGGAGCATTATGTAGATGTGGAAATGTGAAAATATCAAAGAGAATTGTTTTCTTTCGCTGGTTAGGCCTTATTTAGATCATGCTGTAGGTATATGGGAGCATCACGAAGTCGGACTAATTGCCGAATAAAATCGTGTGCAGCATAGAAAAGCTAGATTTGTAAAACAATTTTAGGATAAACTTAGTACCGTATCGAAATTATTAGAAGAGCTAAGCTGGGAATCACTCGCGGAACGAAGTTTCAATTAAATTAGGTCTCTTGCATATATTAGAAGGACGTCTCTTTAGCAGTTTATGTTGAAAATGTGTTATTAGCTTTATTTTTCTACGGTAGGAGAGATATTGTCACAAAAACTAGAGAGATTAAATCGATAAAAGGTAAATTTGTGATGCTGTTTTGTCCGAAAACGATAAAATATCAGAATAATAGAATCAGTAAATTTCTTTCTGCATCCTGGGGTACAATTATTGGTTGTAGTTAAGCGTATGTACTTGCATGCTTTTGGAGTGAAGGGAGGTAGATGTGTGTTTGCATGCACGTGGAATGATGGGATGTTTCTACGAATTTGTGCACTGTTGTGGATTGGAGTTTTCATGTATATGTTAGTTTTGAATGCAGTTTTCTTTTTTCCTTTTTTGGGTGGTGACCTAACACCCCCCGCCACACGCCCTTGCGGCGGCTTGCGGGGTATTATGTAGATGTAGATGTTCAACCATTATTCCTGCCTCCATAGGATTTCTCTCCACAAACCTCTCTCCTCACCCACCATCTCCAGTACTTCCAATACTTGTTTTTCTTTCGGTCCATTTCACCTTCTCCATTCTTCTCCACACCCACATTTCAAAAGCCTCCAATCTACGTCTATCCTCATGCTTCAGCGACCACGTTTCCGCGCCGTACATAGCTACGCTCCATATCAGAGTTTTTACGAGTCTTGTCTTAACATCCCTACTCAACGTCCCCGTCATCAACTCCCTCCTCCTTGAGAAAGCCTCCTTGCCTAGCGCAATTCTTCTCCTTACGTCCCTACCACTTTGACCGTATTGGTCCAAAACACTTCCGAGATATGTAAACTGCTCTACCTGCTCTATTCTTTCCCCGCCTATTTTAATATTTAGCTTAGCCTTTTTCTTTCTGGAAAATCGCATAACCTTTCTTTTATTAATATTGATCCTCATCCCATATTTATCGCACTGAACCTCCAATTCACTCAGCAATGCTTGCAACCCCTTGGCTGACTGAGCAACTAATGCTTGGTCATCAGCAAACCTAACCGATTTTACGAATTCCCCTCCGACTTTCATTCCTTTCATTCCAGTTTTTCCATGCCTCTTTCATCATTTCCTCCACAAATACGTCGAAAAGCACCGGTAACAATGAGAAACCATACTTTACACCTCTTCCTAACACTGCCCATTCGGACTCTTCGTTCCCCACTCGCACCTGAGCAGTCTGTGACATGCACAGGTTGCGGATCAGTCTCCTGTCCCTCCAAACCATTCCTAATTTCTGCAATACACGCATTAATTTTTCCCAATTCACTCTGTCAAACGCTTTTTCGAAATCTACAAAACGGATAAATACCTCCTGATTGTACTACCTTGAACAAAAAGTTCCCGGAATAACCACCGTGTGGCGCTCCCATCGTTCCGATTTGAGTTCTGTTTGTTTTGTTAAATTGGTACATCTGTTGTTGATATTCCCTTTAAATCTTAGTGTCATAACTTGACATTTGCAAAAGTTACGTAGCCAAGAGTACATCTATCTCTGTGTGTGTTGGCGATTTCTTACAATTGCAGAAATGGATTTAAATTTGCAACAACGAACTTGTATTAAATTTTGCGTAAAAAACGGATTTAGTGGCGCACGGACGTTGGAAATGTTGGAAAAGTGTTTCGGCAACGATTCTCTAAAAAACGGTCGTTTACCAATGGCACGAGCGGTTCAGAAGTGGTCGTGAGTCAATCGAAGATGATGAACGCAGTGGCAGACCATCGACATCGAAAGTCGGTGAAAAAATTGATAAAGTAAAAGAAATGTTGGTCAATAACCGCAAATTAACCATCAGAGAAATAGCGGAGGACTTGAACATTGCCTATGGATCCGCCCAAGACATTGTGGTTAATGATTTGGGTTTCCGTCGTGTAGCAGCAAAGTTGGTGCCAAAAGACCTCAATTTCATGCAAAAAAGAGACCGTGTTGACGTCGCAAAAGACATGATTTGCGAGGCTGAATCCGATCCCACATTCATCAAAAGGATCATTACTGGAGACGAGACGTGGGTTTATGAGTACGACACGCAATCCAGACATCAGGCAAGTGAATGGCGTTCACCAAATGAGCCGAGACCAAAAAAACCACGTCGTTTTCAGTCAAAAAAGAAGGCACTGCTGACGGTTTTCATGGATTACAACGGTGTAGTGCATCATGAATTTTTGCCAGAAGGCCAGACAGTAAACAAAGAGTATTATTTGGGCGTTATGAGACGTTTGCGTGAAGCAATTCGCCGAAAGAGACCAGAAATCGTCGCACAGTGCTATTACTGTATTGTTTACTCTGCCCTTGGTACCCTAAATTTCCCCTTCCCTCCCTTGTCCCTCTCCGTGGGGGAACCCTCTTCCTGCCTGCAGCGTTGGGCGTAAAGCTTGCATCTACATCTACATAATACCCCGCAAGCCGCCGCAAGGGCGTGTGGCTGGGGGTGTTAGGTCACCACCCAAAAAAGGAAAAAAGAAATACCGCATTACTGTAAACAGCAATACATTACTTAATGGCATGCGGGAAGGGTTTTGACACAACACACAGGAGGTTAGTGAAAGTGCATGCAATTGAGTTTAACTAATTGTTACCTAGACGCCGAGGGTGGCAAGTGGCATTTTTATTATCTCCGAGTGTGACCCTAGAGTTGTTATCCCGTATTGTCCGTGGGAAGAAGGAGTCATTGAGTCTGCTAGTCCTGGCATCTATTTCCCGAATTTTGTACCCATGATCCAAGCGACCAATGTATGTTGGAGCGCGAATAATTTTCGAGACATCGGTGCTGAAACATGCGGATCTGAATTTATTTAGTAAGTTTAACCTAGCATTGAGTCGTCTTTCTTCCAATGATTCCCATCCCAACTCCATAAGCATTTCAGTGACGCTTTTCGTTTTATCCTAACAGTTTTCCACGAAACGAGCTGCCCGGCGTTGGACCTTCTCAATTTCCCGAATGAGGCCTTTTTCACACGGATCCCATACGCTACATGCATATTCTAAATGGGGCCTAACAAGAGCGTGATAACAACGTTCCTTGACCTTGGAGTCACTTCTGCCGACAATGCGTCTAATAAATCCTAATTTTTTATATGCTTGCCCGCAGACTTTACGTATATGGGTCCCCCAAGTTAAGTCTTTAGTGAATGTAACACCTCGGTATTTCACCGTATCAACTACTTCAAGGTCAACTCCAGATAATTTGTAAACGAATCCCGTGGATCTTTTAAAGAAATTTACCACCGAACATTTATTAAGATTTAAAGGCAATCCCCATGTATGGCAATCCCTCAAGCGTATGTACTTGCATGCTTGTGGAGGTAGATGGGGAGGTAGATGTGTGTTTTCATGCACGTCGAATGATGGGATGTTACGATGAATATGTGCACTGCTGTGGATTGGGGTTTGCATGTGTGTGTTGGTTTTGAATGCGGTATTTCTTTTTCCTTTTTTGGCTGGTGACCGAACGCCCCCCGCCACACGCCCTTGCGGCGGCTTGCGGGGTATTATGTAGATGTAGATGATTTCATTCCCCGGGTTTTAATTAATTCATAGTTTTTCTTTTTTTATTTTAAATGATTTCATCTATTCTTATCAATCTCTTATTTTCGCGAATATTTGGATTAAAGAAACATTAAGTATGAATTAATTTTGTACAGTTGGCCAATCGTACTTTGCATAGCAAAAAAGTAAAAAGGCCTAGAATGTAGCAACAGTGTACTGAGGCAGTCTGTTTTTATCAAATAGTGTTTTTTGGTCAAACGCACAAGCTGTGCTCACTTTTAATCCTATTTATCAAACCACAATGGTTTTAGTTGTGTGCTCATAGAGACCAGTGAACATTGGGAAACAATTCACTATTATCCTAACCAATAATAAGTCAATTTTTCTGTCCACGGGGGCTGGACGAACTATGAGTTACACTTGTGTATGTTTGTGTCTCTTTAACTCACGTTGACGAAGTTTAAATTCTTCGTGAAAATTAAAAATGCACATTTTTGTCAATAGTGCAGCACATTTTTTCATTTATTACTCTCCTCTATAACTTGTGTTGCTACCACCAGAGCGCCACGTAATATTGAATATCCATCTCTTTGCTAATTTTCCCACACTCTGTTTCTATCACTTTCTTTGACATATTTTGATCATTTGGTCCTTATTTATACCGAATTCTTGAATGTTTGATCTAATTTTTGCCACTTTTCGTGTTTCTGAAATATCTTTTTATATAACTGGGTGTTTTGCAAAATGAATCGCCCTAAAACTATTGGTCAAAGTAAACCTCGTCCGGGTTATTACTTCGCAAATGTTACCATGGCCTCGATTGGGCAAAAAAAGCATCCATTTTCGCTGGGCGCGTATACATGCGGCCACATTCCTTCCGCATTTCTTCCTTCTTTTTGAGTCAAAAACAGTTCGTCGCGTTTCTGCACGCGCGCGTGTTTGCGAGTTTTTTTAGGAATCCCGGCGATAAATGTCCTTTCCTGCCCAGCTTCCTTCCTTCCTCTCTCTCCAACCCCAGCCTCCCCTTCTATCGCCTTATTCTTTGTCTGTTTCTCTTTTTCGCTCTCTCTCCCCCGATTCGTCTGCGTGCGTATGACGCCGGGCGAGGGCGTGGGGAAGGCGTTGTTCATCACGCCTCGTGGGAAAGAGAGGGTTTTTGGATTTTCGGTCCTCTCGCAGGGGACGAATTCATTCGACCCCCCCCCCCCCGGTACCTCTGCCCGCCACCCCTCCTCCGTCTTTCTCTCCTAATCCCAATCCTGCTCCTTAGGGTCGCGTGAGGGTGGCAGGGGGGAAGGGCTTCGAGCCAACTTCCCTCAATGGCCCGTAAATATTTTTCACAGGGACGCCTCGTAGTTTTATTGGCCGCCGCTCGCACCCCACGACCGCGGGTGGAATCAAATCCGGGGCAAAAACCAGTTGGTGGCAACGTCCCGGCGATGGCTCTTAAAATCCCTTCGTGTCAGACATTTCGCCACCGGGGGGACCCGCCCCCATCTCTCCGCTTCCTTCTGCCTCCAAGTAGTACGTATTCTCACAGTGAGAGTGCGCTTATATTTGCGTGCGTCTGCCCTGGAATGCAGGAACTACCCACTGGGCTGGTTTGACGTCCGAGTTGGATCGCGTGACGGGAAGAGAAGAGCTCGCCTTCTAAAAAGATCGTTGTTAATTTTGGAATATTGTCTGGATTATTCAAAGAATTAAGTGAAGGTCAATTGGAAATCGAAGATTAGAATGCGGATTTTAAGTCTTACTAGCATGTTGCACACTTATCTCAAAGAGTTAAAAACACATAAATTCCCATAGTGTTAAGTTAGGTTGGATTATAAAAAAACCGGAAGACTGGTGAACGGTTTCAAAACCATTGTTCCACCTCTTGAATGACGTCACTTGTTGTATCCATTCTCCGATCCTGCCATGATTTTTTTTGAGTTCTGGGAAGAAGAAAACGTCGCTTGGGGTGGAATGGGGGCAATAGAGTGGATGTGGAGGTCGCTCTGATTGCCGGTGTTTGCTTCTGAATCAGTTGATAGCCGTGGAACCCAGTGTGTTGACTCCTTAGACATGTGCAGTTTTTCTTGAAAAATATTCCATACACTACCGTAACTTGTCTCGTTCATGAGCATCTGGATAGTGCTCTTCGCTCTGATTTATGGATAAAACCCTCCAGTGTCTTCACAGTGGCTCCATCATCCGTGAGTGGTCTTCCACTTATTGGATCATCGTGAGTGAGGGGCACGTGGCTAGTTTGAAAATTTCTTGACCACTCCACAACTGTGTTAAATAATGATGGGATATCATCTCCATCAACAGCACGACTAATTTTGACCACAAAGTCACCCTACTGCGGTCGGAAAATGTTATTCATCTACATAATGCCCCGCAAGCCGCCGCAAGGGCGTGTGGCGGGGGGTGTTAGGTCACCACCCAAAAAAGGAAAAAAGAAATACCGCATTCAAAACTAACATATACATGAAAACTCCAATCCACAACAGTGCACAAATTCGTAGAAACATCCCATCATTCCACGTGCATGCAAACACACATCTACCTCCCTTCACTCCACAAGCATGCAAGTACATACGCTTAACTACAACCAATAATTGTACCCCAGGATGCAGCAAGAAATTTACTGAATTATCTGATCTTTTATTATTCCACACTATATTCTGATACTTTATCTTTTGCGGACAAAACAACATCACAAATTTACCTTTTATCGACTTAATCTCTCTAATTTTTGTAACAATATCTCTCCTACCGTAGAAAAATAAAGCTAATAACACATTTTCAACATAAACTGCTAAAGAGACGTCCTTCTAATACATGCAAGAGACTTAATTTAATTCAAACTTCGTTCCGCGAGTGATTCCCAGCCTAGCTCTTCTAATAATTTCGATACGGTACTAAGTTTATCCTAAAATTGTTTTACAAATCTAGCTTTTCTATGCTGCACACGATTTTATTCGGCAGTTAGTCCGACTTCGTGATGCTCCCACATACTTACAGCATGATCTAAATGAGGCCTAACCAGCGAAAGAAAACAATTCTCTTTGAAATTTTCACATTTCCACATCTACATAATGCTCCGCAAGCCGCTGCAAAGACGTGTGACGGTGGGTGTTAGGTCACCACCCAAAAAAAGGAATAAAGATAAACCGCATTCAAAACTAAGAGATAACACGGGATAACAACTGTAGAGTCACACTTGGAGATAACAAAAATGCCACTTGCCACCCTCGGCGTCTAGGTAACAATTAGTTATACTCAATTGCATACACTTTCACTAACCTCCTGTGTGTTGGGTCAAAACCCTTCCCGCATGCCCGCATTGGAATGCCATTAAGTATTGTATTGCTGTTTGCAGCATTGTTTTCTCTGCTTCTGGTACCCTAAATTTCCCCTTCCATCCCATGTCCCTCTCCGTGGGTGAGCCCTCCTCCTACCTGCAGCGTTGGGCCAAATTCCTCACATTGGGTAGGAGAGCATTTTATGTTGCACGTTCTTGTGGTGGTGGTATTTCGCCTAGCTACTTACTAAAATCTAACTAGCACGTTCATGATAAATTTCTTGCTGCATCCTCGGGTACAATTATTTGTTGTAGTTAAGCGTATGTACTTTCATGCTTGTGGAGTGAAGGTAGGTGGATGTGTGTTTGCATGCGCGTGGAATGGTTTTAATGAATTTTAGCACTGCTGTGGATTGGGGTTTGCATGTGCGTGTTGGTTTTGTATGCGGTATTTCTTTTTTCGTTTTTTGGGGGGTGACCTAACACCCCCCGCCACACGCCGTTGCGGCGGCTTGCGGGGTATTATGTAGATGATGTACCCAATGGTCGACGACCAGACACCCCCTGCCGCACGTCCTTGCGATGACTCTCGGAATAGTGCGTAGGTGTAGATGAAATTTCCGCACTGCTCTCGGCCACATAAGTGTGTGGAATCCCTCCGCGGCGTGACATTCTGGTAGAGCCGTTGAATTGGGTGTGGGAGGCGCAGTCGGATCCGGGCGTCCGATTCCACCGTTCGCGGTGGGGAAGGAAACCTTCGAATTCGGCGACGACTCGCGGCACGGCAATGGGAAAAATTACACAGGCCAACAGTGGTTTTGGTGCCGGAGTTTTTAATTCTGATTTAAAGAATAATTGGGGTGCTGAATCCAATTATGACACTAGTTTTTTCCTATCAGCTATAGTTTTCAAGACATAGATATGTTGTTACTTACGTAAAAAATCTTCTACATGATGATATGGGAATATTATATTAATAATTATCTCATTGGCCTACAATATAGAAATATACATAAAACTTATTGAAAGTTTATTGAAAATAAAAGGAATACCGCAGAGTGGTTATAAATTAGTATGCTTATAGAGTTATTTTACTTTGAAAATTATTTTCCGGAATACATCAAATATTAAAACAACTAATCGTAAGATGTGCCATATCTAAAAAAGTAGAGCTGTTAAATAAAAACGGATTTCATATTTGGATTCAGCTCTACAAATATAGTTAAAATCATCACAAAGATTGCCGGCACAAAAAAAAAATTTTTTTGTAGGCCTGTGTTATTTACATAAATTCATAATTAATATAAATAAAAGTATATCATAGGCTAGCTTTTCATCACCTCTTCTCCCCGTTTCTGGTGAAATAAGACACCTGACGACATTCCCTCGCAGTGGTTTGTAATGTATATCAGTGCAATACGTGCTTATAGATGTAAAAATGTGACAGAGAATTATGAAGAATTTTACGTATGGAATAAATGCTGAAAGGAAGGCAGTTTCCTGAAAGGCACATGAGGCGTTTTTGACTTTGATTACAACAAAGTTCATCGTCGCGAGGGCCATTTCCGCATCCACCTTGAAAATTACGAGTCTAAATTCGGATGCCATTGCAAATGAAACCCATTAAAGTTAACGGACCTACAAGATACCTTGTATATGAAGAATAGTTATGTTCTTTCAAGTTTCTTCAAAAGAAAAGCAGAAACAATTATGCTAACTATCCTAAATTTCTTGCTGCATCCTGGGGTACAATTGTTTGTTGTAGTTAAGCGTATGTACTTGCATGCTTGTGGAGTGAAGGTAGGTGGATGTGTGTTTGCATGCGCGAGGAATGATGGGATGTTTATATGAATGTGTGCACTGCTGTGGATTGGGGTTTGTATGTGTGTGTTGGTTTTGAATGCGGTATTTCTATTTTCCTGTTTGGGTGGTGACCTAACACCCCCCGCCACACGCCCTTGCGGCGGCTTGCGGGGTATTATATAGATGTAGATGTAGAAAAGTGATAGTGAAATATTACATGCGTATTGAATTTCATGATAAAACAATGTCAATGATTATTGATCGCTTTAATCCCAGACTGTGTCACAGGCTCTTCGGGTTGCGAAATAGGAGGAGAGAGACGTAGAGGAGCAAGTAACAGTTTTACGCGAAAACGTACATTGACATTGACCGGGATGTAAAATGAAAAATTAATGAGCTAAGAGCATAATTTTTCACTATTTTTTTGGTGACCAAGCAATGTGACCAAAATGGTTGTAATTTTTAACGATCGAACTTATTTTCCTTTAGGCCCTAATTACCAATATTAAACACTTTTTTAAGATTCCCTAACGCTTAAATATTTTTATGTCCTCAAGTCTAAGTCCTACTTGCCTACGCTAAATAGTACCCCCTTTTGTTTTCATAGTCCGATCTTTAATTATTTCGATCAATAACGCCATATATTCTTAAATCCCTGATGCAGGTGTTTCAAACTGTTTTTTCCATTTTAAACATAATCAAAAGTGTACCATCACCAGAGTACTTCAAATGGCAATACTCGTTTTAAACTCGGAGTAACTGTCGGTACGATCGTGACTTCTTCACTCTTATAGCTCTACCTGTACGTTATACCTTGCAAGCCGCCTCTTAGAGTGTGTAGTAGGGGTGATTTCGCAGACACGCGCGAGGGCATTGCACAATAATAAAAAGTGACAATATGGCTGAATATATTGCTTATGGAGTTGGGATGGGAATCATTTGAAGAAAGACGACTCAATGCTAGATTAAACTTTCTAAATAAATTCAGATCCGCATGTTTCAGGACCGAGGTCTCGAAAATTATTCGCGCTCCAACATACATTGGTCGCTTGGATCATGTGTACAAAATTCGGGAAATAGATGCCAGGACTAGCAGACTCAAGGACTCCTTCTTCCCACGGACAATACGGGATAACAACTCTAGGGTCACACTCGGAGATAACAAAAATGCCACTTGCCACCCTCGGCGTCTAGGTAACAATTAGTTAAACTCAATTGCATGCACATTCACTAACCTCCTGTGTGTTGTGTCAAAACCCTTCCCGCATGCCCGCATTGGAATGCCATTAAGTAATGTATTGCTGTTTACAGTATTGTTTTCTCTGCTTTTGGTACCCTAAATTTCCCCTTCCATCCCTTGTCCCTCTCCGCGGGTGTGCCCTCCTCCCACCTGCAGCGTTGGGCCAGATTCCTCACCTTGGGTGGGAGAGAGTTTTGTGTGGAACGTTCTTGTGGTGGTAGTAATTCGCCTGGCTACTTGCTATAAACTAGCTGGCACGTTCGTGATAAATTTCTTGCTGCATCCTAGGGTAAAATTATTTGTTGTAGGTAAGCGTATGTACTTGCATGCTTGTGGAGTGAAGGGAGGTAGATGTGTGGTTGCATGCGCGTCGAATGATGGGTTGTTACAATGAATGTGTGCAGTCCTTTGGATTGGTGTTTGCATGTGTGTGTTGGTTTTGAATGCGGTATTTCTTTTTTCCTTTTTTGGGTGGTCACCTAACACCCCCCGCCACACGCCCTTGCGGCGGCTTGCAGGGTATTATGTAGATGTAGATATATTATAAAGGCTAACAGTTAGGCTTCAGGAGCAAAGCGGCTTTAAACGGTAAATCCTTTTGCGGTTAGTCATATGGAGAGCCTGCTCGTCTGCCAATCAATTCGTCACGAATTCGAGTCTCTCCTATGGAATGCGTCCCGTAAATTTAACCAAATCTGCCTCTACACAATATCCCGCAAGCCCCGTGAAGGCGTGTGGTGAGAGGTGTCAGGTCACCAGCCATACATGCACTTCTATCGGTTATCAAGATATCAGTTCGATCAAGTTACTATGCGTGGGAGTATAGTTTTAAATAATTAATACAATTATAATACCGAGATGTTTCGATAAAATTTCTTATGCATATTAATTGATTAACTGTAAATAAAGTTGAAAATTACAGTTTTTAACATTTATTAGTTTTGACTAAGGAAGTCGTCGATATAAGTAACTTGCGGTATGAGGAAGATAGAGAACCGCAGTGTAATTAGGTTCCTTCGTTTGAAAGGTTACAGTTCCGGGGAAATCCACAACGAAATTTAGGGTACCAAAAGATGAGCAAACAATACTGTAAAGAGCACTACATTACTTAATGGCATTCCAATGTGGTCATGCGGGAAGGGTTGGGACAATAACGCACAAGATGTTAATGAAAGTGCATGCAATTCAGTAGAACTAATTATTCTCTAGACGCAGAGGGTGATAAGTGACATATTGATTGAAGTGTACACATATTGATGATGAATTATTAGATTTCAAGGTAGCTTTCGATGAGGTTCCTCGCGAGAAATTGATATGCAAACTAAGATATTGAAGCATTAATGTTAAAGTGACGATCTGGATAACGGTCTTTTATCTTAGTCTTGTTATAACCGTTAAGAAAAAGTAGTTGTCAACGAGTTGAGTTCACCAGAAGCAGACAATTTCAGGAGTGCCACATGAATTGTTATACGAGTCCTAATTTTTTTTACATTCAATGACGACCTAAGAGTCCACGTTAGCGGCATCTTAAGATAATATCCTAATGTTCATCCACATTTGGAATGCATAGATATTCTTTGGGATGCATAGAAAAAACGCAAATTAAGGCAATGGAAAAGATAACATGATTCCGCTGGTTTAGTAAAATATTTCTATGATAATAGATCAAGTGCAACGTGGAAAATTTGAAAAAATAGGTTAAAAGTGTATTTACAAAGAGAAAATTCAAAACATTTAGAAGGTACGGAGCACCTAAATCTTCGTACAACACCGAGGGGATTATTATGGTTCCAAACTAATCGGTGGATTCCATTACTGCGATAAAATGAAGGACATAGGCAATGCAACCAATGGATTCAAGCATTCGTTTTTCTCTCGCTAGAAACAAAATCTTAAAAAATCGATCACGAGAACCAGGACAGACTCACGTATTTAAAGATCAAGCATAGGAAATATTTTTACGTTTGTGATCTGCTAAAATCAACCTTCCCCACCTTTCCTGAGTTCGTCTTTTATGTGTTTTCCTATCCCCTTCCCTTATCTATTTCTGTGTGTGAAGTAAAATTTGTTCGCCGTATGGCGGGATTTCGTGTATATATATATATATATATATATATATATATATATATATATATATATATATATATATTTATATTATTTTTAGGTAATCTACCGGTTAAGGTAGGTTTTTGGATGGACACAACTATCAAATAAACATTTTGTAACTCCAAACAAAACCCAATCCAGCAAACTAATCTACATCAGGTCCCTCTTCATCTCTGTGTACTTCCTTCCTCCCTTCATCCCGTCCAACATCCTTATCCTGTTCCGGCCCTTTCCTCGCTTGCCCAACATTCTCCCCTCTATTACTTTCTTCAACATTGCACTACCCCTTAATACGCCTTTCATCCATTTTTCCTGCCTCCATACGATTTCTCTCAACAAACCCCTCTCCTCCCCCACCATCTCCAGTACTTCCTCATTTGTTTTCCTTTCGGTCCATTTCACCTTTACCATTCTTCTCCATACCCATATTTCAAAAGCCTCCAATAACGTCTATCCTCCTGCTTCAGTGACCACGTTTCCGCGCCGTACATAGCAACGCTCCATATCAAGAGTTTTTACGAGTCTTGTCTTAAACTCCCTACTCAAAGTCCCCGTCATCACCTCCCTCCTCCTTGCCTAGCGCATTTTTTCTCCTTACGTCCCTACCACTTTGACCGTATTGGTCCAAAACACTTCACAGATTGATAAACTGTTCTACCTGCTCTATTTTTTCCCCGCCTATTTTAAATATATATATTTATATATATCTTCATGCTCGATTCCCGGGCGAGGCACCCTGGGCACCTGCAGTTCCACCCAAGCTAGCTGATTTTTCGGGTATCAGATCTTCCTGGGAAACCAAAACCGGCCCAGGGAAAGGAACTGCCCCCCTTACCCTGATGTGTAAATATTCACACGCCGTCGGCTTAGTATATGGGTGAGCTCTACCATCACCTTGGAGTTGATTACTGTGTTTAACATTTTTTTGATATATATTACTTCAAACATTCAAGACGAAAACAGGAAAGGTGAGGAGGCGAATTTGAGCAGATCACAAATATAAAAATATTTCCTTATCCGGGATTTGAACACCGGACCTTCCACTTTTCGGGCGGATGCTCGGTGTTCAAATCCCGGATAATGAAATATTTTTGCATTTGTGATCTGCTAAAATTCGCTTTCCTCACCTTACCTGTGTTTGTCTTTTATGTGTTTTTTTATCCCCTTACCTTAAATCAATTTCTGTGTGTGAAGTAATATTTGTTCGCCGTATGGCGGGTTTTCGTGTTTGAATGTATACCTGTATAAAAATATGTGTATGCGGGTCGCGGTGGTCTAGTGGGTAGAGCGTTGGACTGCTGACCGGAGGGTCCAGGGTTCGATTCTCGGGCAAGGCACTTTGGGCACCTGCAGCTCCACCCAAGCTAGTTGCTTTTTCGGGTACCAGATTTTCCTGGGAAACCATAACCGGCACAGGGAAAGGAACTGCCCCCCCTATCCTGACGTGTGAATATTAACACGCCGTCGGGCTTGGTACATGGGTGAGCTCTACCATCACCTACTAAACCGACCTTCGGGTCGATTACTGTGTTTATGGTTTATATGTAGATGATTTCTTCGAAGTAACACGGAAGTGTTGAATAAAAAACTTAGATAGTAACACAGCACGAGAACACATAAAAAGAACACTCACAATAAAATCTTAATA
The DNA here is from genome assembly GCA_037158775.1 of Hetaerina titia. NCBI lineage: Eukaryota > Metazoa > Arthropoda > Insecta > Odonata > Calopterygidae > Hetaerina > Hetaerina titia. The sequence continues at coordinate 11,643,560 of CM073777.1, read as the reverse complement.
ATTTCGACGGACTCGAACTCCGTCTTCTTCGGAAGACAAGATATGACTCAAGGCGTCTGACCCCAGTGGGGTGGCCATTAAGTGATGGTGTCAGGTTAAACACACTTTTAATGAAGGCAACGGGAAATCACCTCAATTATCATTCCCAAAAATGTAATGATGGGCACTATGGAGAATATGAGTCCTGGCAACTGCGGGACTCGGCCCAAGCGGCCGTGTGTCGTACCCGGCAGCGGGGGAGGCAAGGCTTCCGCGGTCGTCATCCCACGAAATCCTTGCGGGGGAGAAATAACAGCAGCAGGACAGAAGACGCAGAAGAAGACGAAAGTAGTTAGAATAGGAACATGGAAAGTCAGTACAATGTTGAGGACAGGGATATTAGAGAATATTAAGCGAGAGATGGAAAGAGGTAATATAGATGTTTTAGGTCTCTGCGAGGTGAGTTTGAAGGATAGCGGGGGTTACTGGAGTGATATACAGCGACGGGGACGAGAGCCAACGAGGGGTTGCCGTAATATAATATAAAGGGGTAGGAAGAAGCGTAGTCAACATAGAGTAAGCAACTGATAGAATGTTACTCGTAGAGATTAAAGCGGAACGGACGAACTTGGTCATTGTTCAGGTATGCATGCCACCGAACAATCATAGGGAGGAAGAAGTCGATAGGATGTACGATGAGTTAGACGATATGATCGCGTGTGTTCCTCTGTAGTCTAGAATCCATACGAATCTATATGGCACACTATCAAGTGCGATTACTCAACATCAAACATAGCTGATTAAATATCAGTAAAATTATAAATTTTAATGATTGAAATTATGCAAATTATAATGCAACTTCGCCGAAGCAACATTGTCACCAGCCCTCAATATCTTCTAAACCGCATCACAATTTAAGTGGCCTTCCATTTTCATAAAAGCAAACAAAGCTGGTCCAGAATCATTATTTCTTTCCCGCAAGCATCCATCAGTTTCGGTCGGCGAATGGCTGCTGAGAGACGGTCATCGCCGCCGATTCTCGCCCTCTGGTGTCCCAGCAGCACTTTCGACCACTTTAGACCGAGCTGTTGTCGCGAGCCACGGTGGAGACGGAGAGGGGGGGACGGAGGAGAGGGACAAGGGGTGGGGAGGAAGGTTGGGGAAGACTTGAGGATTATGAGAAAGCGGGCAAAATGAAAAGAAGAGTGAGGGCGCGTATAAATCTCGCGGCAGGGACTAGGGGCACTGCCGACGAAAGGGAGATGAAATAGGAAGGGGGCGGAAGCAGGAAAAGATAAAAAACAAAAGAGGGCCAAGAAGCGCTCTCGCCAGATTTTATGTCCTCCACGCTGCGAGTGTATTTATGCCTACGCATAAACTCACACACACACTTCAAACACGCACGAGCGGCCCGCAGGAATCCCTCCCGCCCCACTAGAAGCCCCGCGGCGAGGGTCCTTTTCCGTACTTCGATTATGCATATGTTGTTGACGGAGCGATCCGTGAATGCCACGCGTGAATCTGCGGGAGTTCGCGACGGACGGCTACCGCTTAGCGAAGAGGCTCGCGCTTCCACGAGCACGGCTCACGTGAGGACACTCGCGAGACTGCAATGGTTTAATCGCAGACTCTCTCCCGAGTGGCCTCCGCTCGTGTGAACGGCGAGGAAAACCACAATTTTCGCCAATCCGCCGTCATATTTCGTCCTCCTCCGCCTACAGCGGGCCTTCAAGGGCTCCTGGCTAGAATGCGGTCGGGAGAGGAGACAGGTGAAATTCGATAAAACAGCCAGGAGTGGGTGGCGCACTAACCTCTCCGTCGTGGATAAATAAATTGAGCCCTTGATGGATTACCACTGCTTTTTTTCAACTCTTACATTTTCGCGCGGTACCGTAAAGTTCATGTTAACTCAAATCCCACATCATTTTATGGGAGTTCATGGACATACAAAGACATTGTTTCGCCTTTATGAATTGTGTTTCACGTGTCACCTTACGTGAAGTTTTTATGACACGAAGCGCATCTGCATCTACCTGGAACCACGAAAGTAGCTCTGCTGGAAGAGATGTTTTACACACCGTGTAAGCACCAGTCTACTTGCATTCGTTAAAAGTTTCGGAAATGGCGGCTAATTCGATTAATCGAATCATAAAGTTACTTGGTCTAGTATAAAGCTCAACGCGATTTTTATGTTTTAAACAGTTTTAAACAGGGAATTACACACCAGATAGTGAGGTAGAAAAATAATATTTGCGCAAAAATGGCCAAACAGTAACCTGCCTCATCTAATTTTCTTTTTTAATTTGTGCTACACCTTTCGGAGACTTCGATGATAATTAAATTTTTACTCTAAGAATTGGGGGAAGAAAGACTAAGGCACCTATTTTTCCACCAAACAATTTCCGCTCTCTCTACATATAATTATTTCTCTGGTACTATTTTAACCCAAGCTAAGAAGGCATTTATGAAGAAGAGGCAATTAGTATACTCAAAGAACCTAAGGCTGGAAACAAGGAAGCATTCGTCAAGACTTTCGTGTGAAGCATGGCGCTCTATGGTTCCGAGACTTGGAACATTGGACCAGCGAAGAGGAGAAAGAAGCCTCTGAATCTTGGTGCCGTAGGAGAATGCTGAAGATTAAATGGACAGACAAAGTAAGGAACTTGAAAGAATATAGAAGAACAGAAGAGGATAGAGCCAATTGGAGAATTCTATGGCAATTAAGAAATAGATGGATTGGACACACATTGAGGCACAATGGATTAATTAGGAATATAAAAGAAGGTAAAATTCCACGAGGAAGACCAAGAGACATGTACATGGGGAAAATTAAGAAGGACGTAAAACAGAGAAGGTATCAAAGATGGAGGGAATTGACATCGAATAGAGTAGAATGGAGGGCTGCAGTAAACCAATCCTAGGATTGAAATACTGATGATGTTGTTTTGCCCAATCAATCCTACGCTATTGAGTTCGGACCTTTCGCATATGATCAATATCGTTAGACAACTGATCTCGTTAAAAGTATCATAGTGTTACACATCATTTCTGTTTTCTTCAGCGCATGCGTTTCTCGCTTTTCCTTTTACCAATTTAGTCAGAGATAAGTGTTGTTAAATACATGTTAGATATAGCATCTGTTAAAAATATTAACACAATGCGCCTCACATTTAGGTGAATATTTAGTTAATGCATCCACCATCAGTTGGCACTTGATTTCCATTCTAGTTCTTTTGCCCGTCTTGATTTTATTAACCCGGCACCTTTTCAATAACCTGAAAGAGATGGTCAAAGCTAACCTGAGAGAGAGCACCTCAAAATGGGCCCTTTTACCTAAAACGTACCTACTCAATTTAATTATGACCTTATACCTGAAAACCTGAAACCTAATACCTGAAAACATCTACATCTACAAATACCCCGCAAGGGGTTGGCGGGGGGGTTTTAGATCACCACCCAAAAAAAGGAAAAAAAGAAAAATAGCATTCAAAACTAACACATACATGCAAACCCAAATCCAAAGTAGTGCATACATACAGGTAGGTATACCAACGTTATCTTCTCATAATTTTTTCCAGCACTTTAAAGAAAACTCACTTCTCTCAGCCTGCCTTCGCTTTAGAGTTATAAATTTCGTGGTTAAGCGGAAGTACTCCGCAAAACTTACTTGTACTACAAAAAAAGGGATATTGCTTAGAACAAGTCTCCTACCACAGCTTTTCGGAAGGCTGGTCTGTTAAAGAGTTGATATTGTTCATACACGTACCATGGCACGAGCGTGGTACAACGTACAAGTCAATTGGACGTGTGGTAGGGAGTGCCACATATACCCTTACTGTTTTATTCCGGGAAATCATATTTTGCTGACTGGCCAGAAAAAGTCGAATATTTGCTGTCCGAGTGAAATAAAATCCCCCGGAATTTAAGACATATATTTCTCATAAGCATAACATTTTGTAAAAGTAGTGTTATGTTATAATCAGTTTTATGGATTACAGCAGGGTTCTTGTCAACATTAGATTGGTTATGATTCGAGGGAAGAGATCCAGATCTGTTAGTTTGGGAGACTCGGCAATTTCATCCCGCGGTCGAGCAGACCGATTTAGGAAGCGTGAATCTCGAATCATGCTCTCTATGTCATAAGTTAACCTACGTGACCTCAGTTATACCAAGACACTCACTACTAGTCTCGTCTTGTTATCGTAACACATTTCCACATATAACGATCCTTTTTGGAATATTATTTAACTACTTAAACATCAATATTTCCGATGGACCTCAAAAACGTCCCGGGCATTCCAAAGGTGATCTCTTCAAATCGAAATGACTTCATGACATCTATCGCTCAAAATCCATCTACGGAAGCCTGACTTGCTGAATACCAAAGCCCAGACAGTGAAAAATTCAGGCATGTCCAGGCGTAATGAGAGAAGTCATATCTTTCTCCTATGCCTAAAGCATATTTTCAGGAAGTTCTGGTGAGATTAAATCAGAGGTTTATAAGATGGTTTCCAGAGGTTTTACCCGGGGTTGAACCTTAGACAATCCAGTGAGCAGACGATTGCCTTAAATGTCGAATTTATGCTTAAATGGGAAAAATAATATGCCTACCTACAGTGAAACGATGAAGATAGATTGTTGTTGAAGAGAATTAGAAGAATAACCACTGTATCAAGGTCTTGTTCTCGATATACTATTTGCCGAAAACCTTTTCAGGTGACGCCCACTCCGGCGCCTCTAAATGCCGCTTCCTGAACTCGAAGGAAGGCAGGACATGTATGCGGCAGGAGGACCTAAAACACCGAGCATTGCTTGTCATGTTTGCATCACTTGGGAGTCGTGGGGAGGAGGACCCTCCCGCACGGAGGGAGGGCCGCGCGGGGGGTGATGGGAAATGGCCCTCGCCTTGGCAAACGCCGGTCTGAGACGGAGAAGTCCCATCGGAAGTTAATTCGCCGATGAAAACAGTCCTTCGCTGCAAAAACGTGCGGGCGCCTCCTTCGTCGGTAGAGTTGTGTGAACCCCAGGGGGTCTCTCCCTCACACCGCCCCCTCCCCCCCAGCGAATTGATGTCGCCTTCCATCCACATACACACTCCCTCCCTCCACTTTTGTCGCCATCCATACCCAACTCCCTCGGACCCCCGGGCGCCGACGCCCGCCGCGCACTTTGTCATTCGTATTGTCATCTCCCGCACCACCCACTGCACTCTACACCCACAAACGTGCACCCTCCTGCCACCAAAACCAAAACACCGTAATCCCATTCCCCCCCGGGTCGAAAAATCGATAGCAATCCTTCGCCCACCCTCCCCTCTCCCGGAACTTCCTCGCGATAAATTCCAATAGACTCGGTTTGAAGTTCGAGGAGTTTTGAAAGTTTTACAATCGCCTCCCGTTTAAAGCCTGCCCAGGCGCCATTTCCAGGATGGTGTTTTCTATTTAATTTTCTTATTTTTTTTAATTCTTCCAAATGAACTGCGCGCCGTCAATTCCCGAGCGGACTGCTTGAATCTCCTTCGGTCGGAAAATAAACCACAGCCGACTGGAGGTTGTCGCACTGATTATTAACTTAAACTCGAAAAAAAGAGGCGTAAAAGATCCTCATCTTTCATTAGCTCTTTTAAAGAACGACGATGTTCAGATTCCACATAGATGTCATTCTCAAAGATTTTAAAATATTTTCTTTCCACTTTTTCGTTCATTAAATGTTATTTCTGACCTCACAAAATCCGCGCGAAATTTTAAATGACTTTCAAAATATATTTGAGGGAATTTTTGAGTAAAGAAAGGTGGTTAATGAATTTCGACTTAAAATTAAGTATGTGATTCTTATTAGTAGTATATTTAGGGAAGGCGAACGACAGCTGTTGTCATTTGCGCCATTAGGGATGGATGGGAAAGTAGGAAGGGTAAAGAGTAACTCGGTGCCGACATTAGCCTAATTTTATTAAGGAAAGGAACCAAAGGGTCGCCATTTAACGTCCCATTCCACGGACGGCGTACTCACTCAAAGTACCCTCCACAAAGCACCTCAAGTAGGGATCGGGATAACACTAAAAAATATTTCTCAACTTCAGGATTCGGACCCGGGCCTTCTCGGTGGTAAAGCCTGTACGTTAGCCACCCCACTATACCGACCCTCGTTATCCTTACCACATGCAGCATCGAACACATCTGATCACTGAAAATTCAATAGCGGATAATTGTATTAAAGAAGGAATAATACATAAACCGTTGAGCAACGATGAAATAATAGTAACAGTTAAATTAATTTATAGTTTAAACATGGTACCAAACATATAATTAGTTTTGAACACTATATATCAATGGATTTTAAGAAATGTATTTTTGAAATGTCAGCGGAATCAATACAAATATCCCAAACACTTGAACCATTTAACTCATTTCGTTCTGGGAAATTCCTTTTCGCTCTGAGTACACAATGTATACGTATAAATGCCGGTGATAAAAATTGAAAATTTCCCAGTGTTCCATGGTTGAATTCCAGCGACTTTTCGAGGAAGAAAACATTTTCATGGGCAGAGTTTCTCTTTGTTCGAGGCCGTTAAATCAAACTGCCTTCCTGAATGCTTCGATACGCAATCGGTATCGCCGCAAAAGAATTAAAGATTAACACTATAATTCTCGCTTCAAAACTTAAGCCGCGGGCAAAAAAGAAGGGCGTCAAACGGCATCTGTGTACTACACGGCGTACTAGAGAGACTAGTTCCAGGGGCGGAGGAGCTCCCGTCCCGGACCTCTCCCCTCCCCACTTCCGCGCCTTCAAGCCTACCCGAAAAAAATGACGGAGCCATGTGAACGCACTCACGCATCGATCATCGAAGCAGCGAACACGAGGATTCGTGGAGGAAGAGGAGGCAGTGAAAAGTTTATTACTTAAATTCGAATATCGTTTTCATGAACCCTCAGCATTAAACTGCGAGTAGCATTTCGGAAAATGATTAATGAATCTGTTCACAAGTCCTGCACGCATTATTTCTCAATGAAAACGGGGTCGGTGGAGGTCGATGGCATGTGCATAAATGGGACGCGAATTTAAATAGCGAACATTATGCTACTAAAAAAATGGATTAAGCTAAAAGAACGAAATGAATAGATCCATGTCGTTATTTGAAATCACTGCGTTATATGGAGCCGCATGGAACTATGTTTACGTGATGTGTTTTTAGTACACATTTTCAATTTTCGATACGAACCGCGGCTGCTCATCGGCCGAATGAGAAACACTTACTGAGTTATCCATGTTTTAGAGCCATCCTTATTCAGTAATTGATAAGTCAGAGTGCTGTACTAAGCCGCAATATGAATAAAAAAATCAGATGTATATTTTGTATTGCACTCTTAACAGATCAGAAGAAATATTCCTGCTTTTTACACCTATGTCATTTTTCAATTCTTCAAAGAGCTAAGAACGGGATCTAAGCGGGCAAATTTAAAATTCGGTTTCAATTTTAATTGTACTTAATGATTATGTGGGTACATTACCACACCCAGAGGACAGGGTAGTAGTCGAGTAGGGATTTGGAAGGTTTGCATAAATGAGGCAAGAAGCCATTTACTGAGCGGCGAAGAGCATGGATGGAATTACGGAAATCAGCGACGTCATCGAGTTTGACGACGACACTAAAGGAATTATAATGGCTCCACACTACTTAAGTAGATCAGACCACAAAGTAAATAAGATAAGGGAGAAGGTTTCCAATACAGATGGATTCAAATACTCATTCTTTCCCAAAACAATCAGCAATCATAATAGTAAGAAACCGAAGTCTATTTAGGAATAGTAAAAATATTTAATTTACACGTCAGAATAAAATTAAACATTGAAAAGATACTAGGTTCATGTGTTTAGGTGTATGTGTTTGTTAGTTGGTAGTTTGTTGTTTGCATGTGTGTGGGTTTTAAGGGTTTCGCATGAATGCATACAATGTTTTGTTTGTGGCTTTTGCATGCTTTGCATTTTTATTCTTAATTACGGGTGGTGCCCTAACACCCCCTGCCAGACGCTCTTGCGGCAGGGGTATAAAGTTGACGTAGATGTAGAATTTATGCCTGCGGGCTCATTTCAAAGTTTACTCCCATCAATCTTCGCTAAATTTGAAAATCACATATGAATTCCTTTTGAACCAGGTCACAAGAAAATGAAAGTAGGCAATGGAATCATTACCCGAAATAAAAATTGGCTTCATCTATATAACACCCACCGAAAATTAAGGTAAATGATACAAAGCAGCGGGAAAGCAGAAATGTTGGATGCAACATAATAACTATGTTGGCCAAGTTTTTATTAGATATCAACAATACTGAAAACGAATTACCGAGTGCTTTCCAAGTTTCGTTTTATTTTATAACTATATGAATATAAAAAACTTAGACAGCAACAAACCACATGAGAACACATAAAAAGAACACTCACACGTCATATTTTGATAATTTCGACGGACTCGAACTCCCTCTTCTTCGGAAGATTAGTTAGGACTGACTAGTCAGAGGTATGTGGGACGGAGAGAGAAGGGGGCGAGGGAGGGGGAGTACAGGTGGTGGGGGAGTGGTGAAGGAAGGGGTTGTGGAGAGGGAAAGGGAGAAGGGAGGCCAGAGGGGAGCGGAGATGGGATAGGAATGAGCGGGAGGATGTGGAAATAGTACCAAGCGACACAGAAAACTAATAATTAATCCACAGATACTACAACATCTACGACCCAGGTGTCAACTAACAAAGTTAACATTAGGGCACGACAAATCAAAACCCAGGCCAAGAATGACAAAATATATGCGGATGAACAAAATTTCCCTCTATACCGCATGAAACAAATCCACACCTATCCACTTCAGCCCTCCATAATTAGTGAACGAAATTGAGACCCAGATGTTGATATGCTTTACACAGCCATATAAATGCCATTTCCAACGTTTTTCAATGTTATAGGGTTATCCAATGGGGGAACGGATGCTAGAACGGAAACATTGTAACACTGGTTGAAGGGGGGTTTGTGTGGGAGGCATGTTTTGGGATGGGAAGACCCGCGGACGGGGATGAGGGATTACATGAGGCGCGATGATTGTTTATCCTGAGGTTCAGGGGTGTGGAGCACTGGCCTACGTAAAATGCCGGGCAGAGTTTACAAGTCAGAAGATAGATTACATTCTGAGATGTGCATAAGGAGTGGGGGAAGGACGGGAGAGAGTTAAAAGGTGGGATGGAGAGGAGTGGAATAGTGAAAATAGGACAAGTTTTACATCTTGCTAGCAAGCATGGAGTGGGTGTGATTCTGGAGGTGGGATGGGATCTGTAGAGAGGCTTGGTGGATTTAAGGAGATCTGATAGGTGGGTGTGCCATTTGAAGGTAACAGAGGGGCATTTGGGAAGAAGGTTGGACGAAACGTTGTGATTTTTGAGGATGGGGTACAGGTCTTTGAGGATGAATTTGAGGGACTGAATGTCAGGGAAGTAGGTGGCACATATTGGGAGAGGGTGGGAGTCTGTGGTTGAGGGAGGATTGGGGGTGTAGGAATGTTTTAGGATATTTTTGTGAAGGAGAGAATCTGTGTATCCTCGTTGGAGGAGGGAGTGGTGAAGGTTGTTGAGGTATTTGTTGAGGGATTCGGGATGGTTGCAAATGCGGTGCCCGCGGATAGAGAGGGAGTATAGGAGGGAGCGTTTGGTATGGTAGGGGTGGCAGCTGTTGAAATAAAGGTATTGTTGTTTATTAGTAGGTTTAGTATGTGCCGAGGTTAGAAATTTGTTATTAGTTTGGGAAATATTAACATCAAGGAAGGTGATCTGTGAGGATGGGATTTTGGAAGTGAAAGAAAGAGGTGAGGAATCATTGAGTTGGGAGAAGAAGGAATTGAGGGAGCCTATGTTGTGTGGCCAGAGTAGAAAAATGTCATCAATATAACGAAGCCACAGAAGGGGTTTTAGAGGGTAACTGGAAAAGAACTTCTCTTCAAGGACACCGAGGTGGAGGTTAGCGTATGAGGAGCTGAATCTACTTCCCATGGCGCAGCCCATGATTTGGAGGTAAAAGTTGTTGTTAAAAGAAAAATAGTTAAGAGTGAGGATGAAGTTAGAAAGGTCAAGGAGAAAATCGGTGCAGGGAGTATATATATTCATACATATACAAATGGGAATACGCTCACGTCACGTCATTATATTAACGTGGCTATGATGATGAACATTATATGCATCATGGGAATACCTAAATAAAATGTTATGTGGAAATGCAGTGTCCCTGCTTCGCCCTCTCTCCACCATGAAGGAATTCCAAGCCGTTACGCCGAAAACAGTTTCCTCTACTCCTCGTTGGAGCGAGTGCCTTGGTGCGGGTATGCGCACATAGAGGCGTAAGGGGTCCCCTGGGCATGAGAGACTCCGTAGGAGGGGGACTTCTCCCCCCAGTGAACCCTCCTGATCCCAACGAATCCCTTCCCCTCGCTCTAGCCTTGAAGGGAGGAAATGGGGGTTAGGGGCGAAAACCTTCAGGATGAGAGGGGGCATATTTATTCATTCCAGTAACAAATGTCCCACGAGAAGAGCACGCGAATTCTTACCAATTCAGTTCAAAATCAATATCAACAGTCCGTTTGAATTTTTTCCCCGAGTGAGAGGGGGCGTAGCCACGTCCTTCGGACTACTCTTAACCTTAGGGATGGAAACGGTGTGGACGTTTGTTTCCGTCGTTTGGTGAAGTCAGTGGCGGCGGAATGCGCATATTGACGTCGTTCGAAGTAATTGCCTGCACTGCTGAGTCATGTCCACACCGACAACAGGCCCAAGGACAGTACTTTGAAGATTTTTAACTGTTTCTGCATATCTGTTTAAAAATTCCTTGAAAAAAATAACTGCATTACTTTTGGAACCCACCCTGTATTTTCAATAATAAGTACCGTTTCAGCGGATACGTGTACCAAATGAGGGTAAAGAGCCGATTCCAATTTGAAACACAAGGCAAGAACGTTTGTCGCCAAATGAATGGATGAATTAATGGTTAATTTTAGGTGAAACTATAATTCAAGCCGCATGCCTGAACTCGTGCCTAGACTGGGGCCACTTTCTGTGGATTCTGAATTCTATTTTTTCCTCGTATGCCTTGCATGCGCTGGAATTGTTCTCAGGAATTCTTCAGGGCGCACAGGGCGTATCGATTTTCTCGCGATCACAAAATTGGTTTGATTTTGAGTAGCGTCAGGCAGGAAGTCGAACATAATGATAGCAATAAAAAGAGACGTTTCAGGCGTGATATGGTGGAATGTCATGATTAATAAAAATTGGCAATTTTCCACAAAATAAAATTGCCAATTTTTATTAATAATGAATAACAATCTGGTAACCTACCTGGTTATAGATAAAACAGTTTCTGGCGTAACATGGTGGAAAATCTTCACACTGACATTTGAAAATTAAACAACTTGGCTTTTTCACTTAAAATGTTTTATTCTCACTATAAAAAATTTTAAGCGGAAAAGCCAAGTTGTTTAATTTTCAAAAGGCCAACCTGATGATGATGCAATTCATCGAAACCCGGTCATAAAATAAATCCCATCAAGTGGAAAAGTGTTACCATCTATTATTTATTATCTTGTTCTCAAAATTTCCCAAATATTGGTGAGTCCATGTGAATGTTAAGACTTCACTGGGATTTATGGCATGGTGATTCCGCACCAAGTGTGGACCATCAAAATTGTATTACAAGGTGACGAGGTATTCATTACCATTAGTTTTAATGCAAATATTACTTTTAACGTATGATTAGTGTTATTATTTTTCATTTTTTCTGTGACATGATAATATGTTTACAATGTGAAAAAAAGTTATCACAATATTTTGTTATTTTTTCTCTAATTAATAGGGTTTTCGCGGGTTTTTCACGCCCCACTTCTCTTCGTGGGTGCTTTCCTGCGTGAGTTTATGATAGGTGAGCAAAACCAAGCTCGCCATAGCTTTTCCCACAAACCTCATTCTTTGTTTTGACTTTCCCTATTTCATCGTTCTCTTTCTTCACTGTAATTTTGATGGAATGAATGGAAAAAGGGACCATTTGGTCTCAATTTCGCCCTAACAGATCTCTATCTATCCACCTATCATTTAGAGTAGCACGTTCACATTTCTCACTAATGCATGAAATGTAGTGAGCGTGGTACGTACCACTCGATCCTCTAACATTGAATTCTAAGGAACCGTGAAGACGGAGATACATCCAAGATGGATTCCGGCCCTCGGGCGTTCCGTCTTTGGGAGGGGCGAAGGTGAAAGAGAAGGAGGGAGGGGGAGGAGAAGAGGAGGAGGAACGGATGGACAGAGGGGAAGTGGGTTGTGGTTTGCGGGAGTTATTTATGTGGCGGGGAGGAGGAAGAGGTGGAACCAGGATTTGCGGGAGGGGATGATGCGCTGCACACTTGGGCCGCCCCCCTTCTTCCACCCCCCAGGGGATTTTGAGTCGTTTGCGAGGGTAGAGGAAGGATGCCGCAGGTGGGGGGGGCAAAGGAGAGAGGAGGAAGCTGCAGGAGTGCAGGGGTGAGTGGAGAAATTGAGGGCGGGGCGAAAGGGTGAGGGAGTATATCTCTTCTTCGGAACTACTTATCCATCCGTGTTCTTTCTCGAGAAGCACCTTCACTCCCCAAGGGGATTCGGTGCGATGAACCAACCACACACAACGCATCACCCACACACACACACAACGCATCACCCACACACACACACCCGCTCCCGCCCTTGTGATCGCTGCAATGTGGACGTGGTTCCTTTGCCCGGTTGATAGTGTACCGATTTCCGCAGCGAGACATCAAGCAACTTATCATCAGCATTAGTCTTAAACCGTAGGATATGGTTCATAAAGAGGCTTACTCTACGCATTCTCCCTGAGCTAATCCCTTCCCGTCTTCGATTTCACGTTTCCCTCTAGCTGTTCCACGCATCGCAGCCTCGGCCTTCCTTAGTATCCAATCCCCTATACTCCAAGCGTTCATTGTCGGCCCATACGGGCACACATACACCGTCCCGGTGAGCGAAAACCCACCCTAACCGGTCATTTAACAAACAAGATAAAGCCATGACATTCCAAAAAAACATCTCATTCGTGTGCGTGTTGTTTGTGAGAGACGAGAAACTTATGATTTAAAGTAAGCTATGCTATAACAGAGGTTTACAATAGTGGTTGAAGCCGACAGGTAACGGCTCATTTAGAAAATAGGTTAAACTTGGCGGAGAAAAGCTATTACATGGCATACAATTTGAAAGAATATGTGTGAATTTAGAATATTGTCCGTACAGGTGGACTAAGGTGGAATACAAACTAGCACTAAGAGGAGAATGAATAAAACTTTATGGTAACAGACATAGGAAAGACTCATAGGCGAGTTACGTCCTTAGGCAGTGTATATGTATGCTTATAGTTGATATCGTAATCCCAGATGTCGGATAGCAGAGCATTTCCAGTTTTGCCGAGTCGCGAACGAAAGTTCGGGACCTGAGAGCGGATGAAGTCCGCGGCGGACGGAAGACGATTAGCGGCACGCACCTCGGCCATCCGCGTGAGGCGGCTAACCATTAACAAGCGCCGGATGGAGATGTTTTGTATTGTTTCGAGGTGTTTCCATATCGTCTTCCGTACTGCAAAAATTGGGCAGGCAAAAAGAAAATCCAATCCCCTATACTTTGCTTTTTGTAACAGTCTCCAGCGAGCCATCGTATTGCAAAGTATTCTCTATAATTTCATCCCAAATTGAGTTCCCTACTTTCTCTGGACTCCACCCATCGATCAACCATCGTGTAATATACATCCCATTCCTTCATCTTATTCATCCCCTTTGGTGCGGTATTGTCAAAATTTCAGAGCGCCAAACCACGTGTGCTAGGTATTGTGGGCGAGGAGAGGGGATTGTTGGGAGAAATCCTATGGAGGTAGTAAAAATGGATGAAGGGCATATTGTTTGGTAGTGGCATGTTAAACACTGTAATAGAGGGTAGAATGTCAGGTAAACGGTGAAAAAGCAGAAACAGGATAGGGATGTTGAACTCGATGAAGGAAGTATACACAGATTAAGAGGGACCTGTTGTAGAGTAGGATGTTGGTTTGGGTTTTGTTATAAAATATTTATTTGATAGCTGTGTTCATTAAATACCTACCTAAACCAGTGGATTACTTAAAATCAATATTTTATAATATGCCGAACCATAAATTCCATTTATATCTGCATAATTGTATTACACTGAATAGCTTTGTAATAACGATACATATTCGAGCAAAAAAGTGAGCCCACATATGAATGAACATTCGCTTCAATACACATTTTTTAAAGCTAATCTACGGGTTTAGGAAGGTTTTCGGATGAACACAACTATCAAATAAATATTTTGTAACTCCTAAGAAAACCAAAGCATTAGTTGCTCAGTCAGCCAAGGGGTTGCAAGCATTGCTGAGTGAATTAAGGTTCATTGCGATAGATATGGGATGAGAATCAGTGTTAATAAAACGAAGGTTATGCGATTTTCCAGAAAGAAAAAGCTAAATATTAAAAAAGGCGGGGAAAAAATAGAGCAGGTAGAACAGTTTACATATCTCGGAAGTGTTTTGGACCATTACGGTCAAAGTGGTAGGGACGTAAGGAGAAGAATTACTCAAGGCATGGAGGCTTTCTCAAGGAGGAGGGAGTTGATGACGGGGACGTTGAGCAGGGAGGTTAAGACAAGACTCGTAAAAACTCTGATATGGAGTGTAGCTATGTACGGCGCGGAAACGTAATAATTGAAGCAGGAGGATAGACGAAGATTGGAGGCTTTTGAAATGTGGGTGTGGAGAAGACTGGAGAAGGTGAAATGGACCGAAAGGAAAACAAATGAGGAAGTACTAGAGATGGTGGGTGAGGACAGGGGTTTGTTGAGGGAAATCCTATGGAGGCAGGAAAAATGGATGAAAGGCGTATTGAGCGGTAGTGGAATGTTGAAGAAGGTAATAGAGGGGAGAATGTTGGCCAAGCGAGGAAAGGGCAGGCACAGGATAGGGATGCCGGACGGGATGAAGATAGGAAAGAAGTACACAGAGATGAAGAGGGACCTGATGTAGAGTAGGTTGCTTAATTGGGTTTTGTTTGGAGTTACAAAATGTTTATTTGATAGTTGTGTCCATCTAAAAACCTACCCGTAAATGGTAGATTACCTAATAATAATAAAGAAAACCAACTCTACATCAGGTCCCTCTTCATCTCCGTGTGCTTCCTTCCTCCCTTCTATATGAGGGCATGTTTCATGATTGGTGTTCGGTCGCCCCCTTTCCACTTTGGTTTTTGGTGGAGCGAGGTATGCCAGGTGCAGGAGGCAATAGAGGGAATACATGTAGAATGGATGGTGACCTACCACCCCCTGCCACACGACGTCTTGCGGGGTATTATGTATATGTAGAAAGTTAAATGTAATCTAAACAACTGAAGGGTACTTAAACACCGGGTGAAAACCGTAGAGAGGAAATTTTGAAATCTGTAACGAGTGAGCAAGTCACATAGAATACTTAAGTCAGACACGATGGGAAGCTGTTGAGAAATAATATTTATCGAAAAACTTTCTGCATATTTCTGGTTCGCCAAGAGAGAGGAGTTCTTTCCGCTTCGCGAGCGCATGCCCCGGTAGACGAGCGCATTGTCTGAAGGCCATTGCGTTCTCCACATCAGACACATTTGCAGACAGATACACACTGATCTCATAAACTCCTCAGAGCGATAACACAGGCCTACGAAAAAAATTTTTTTTTTGGTGCCGGGAATCTTTGTGATGATTTTAACTATATTTGTAGAGCTGAATCCAAATATGGAATCCGTTTTTATTTAACAGCTCTACTTTTTTAGATATGGCACATCTTAAGATTAGTTGTTTTAATATTTCATATATTCCGGAAAATAATTTTCAAAGTTAAATAAATCTATAAGTATACATGGGAATATATGGTAAAAGAAAATAGGAAAAATATTACAGACTTTGTGAAACGTGCATACTTGGGATATTTTGGTGTTAAGGTTGGTGACCAAGATAAAACATGGGCACCGCATTTTGTGTGTAAAACATGTACTGAACATATGCGGCAATGGACAACAGGACAAAGGAAAAGCCTAAAATTTGGTGTGCCAATGGTGTGGAGAGAACCTGTGAACCATATTGACGACTGTTATTTTTGCATAGTAATTGTTTCGGGAATGAATCGAAAAAATCGCCACAAGTGGACATATCTAGATTTGCCTTCAGCTAGACGCCCGGTACCCCATTCAGAAGAAATACCGATCCCAATATTTCAGACGTTACCAGATATATCTAACGAAGAATTTGAGTTATTTGAAAAAATTTCTCCTATTGACGATAGTGGCAGTGACTACGAGGGGGTATCAACAATTCCTCAACTATTTAATCAAGATGAACTAAGTGATCTTGCTAGAGAACTGAACTCATCGAAGGAAGCATCCGAACCACTAGCATCAAGACTGCATGAAAAGAATTTATTGCAACCCGGTACAAAAATAAGTTTTTATCGCACCAGGGAAAAGGATATGCTACCTTTCTTTACTCAAGGAGACAATCTTACATTTTGTTTAGACGTTAAGGGTCTTTTGGAAAAAATGGGACTACTATCACAATATGATGCTAGTAATTGGCGTTTGTTTATTTATAGCTCCAAGCGTAGTTTAAAATGTGTACTTCTTCACAATGGTAACAGGTTTGGCGCAATACCAATCGCTCATTCAACTAAAATGAAAGAAGAATACGATACAATAGCATTGGTCTTACAGAAGATAAAATACCAGGAACATCGCTGGGTGATTTGTGTAGATTTAAAAATGGTGAACTTTCTTCTTGGGCAGCAAAGTGGCTACACAAAATATCCTTGTTTCTTGTGCCTCTGGGATAGCAGGGACAGACAAAACCACTGGATTAAGGAGTGGCCTAAGAGAGAAAACTTGGTTGTTGGGAAAGAAAACATCATTGCTGAATCTTTAGTTGAAAGAGAGAAAATCATCTTACCGCCTCTACATATTAAACTAGGCCTAATGAAGCAATTTGTAAAGGCTCTTGACAAGGATGGACCATGCTTCGGCTACTTAAGACTAAAGATGCCCCATATAAGTATTGAAAAACTTAAAGCTGGTATTTTTGAGGGGCCACAAATCAGACAACTTACAAAGGATCCTGCTTTTGTCGAGTCAATGAATGAGATTGAAAAAATTAGTTGGATGTCATTTGTTGAGGTCATAAAAATTTTTCTAGGAAATCAAAAAAGTGAAAATTATATTGAGCTGGTAAACATTATGCTCATTAACTTCAAATCACTTGGATGTAATATGAGCCCAAAAGTTCACTACCTACACAGCTACTTAGACAATTTTCTTGGACATTTAGGAGACACATGTGAAGAACAAGGTGAAAGATTTCACCAGGATATAAAAACAATGGAAGCTCGCTACCAAGGAAGATGGGATAACCATATGATGGCAGATTACTGCTGGTGCTTAAAACGAGACTGTTTGAACAAAGTGCACTCAAGAAAATCGCGCAAAAGAAGCTTCCGATGTGTTGAGTGATGTTTTTATGTATTTTTTTCTTTTCAATTTGTTTTATTACAGTAAAAAATTTGTGACGTTGCGTATGGCGCATCGTCACTTGCCCGATCCGCGTACGCGCGCGCTCATCTCGCGAGTCGCGTGGTGCCATCTCGTGGCGCCGACAGCCCACTAGCCCGAAAAGAAGGGCGAACACGCCGCGCGCCGCGAGTGCCGGCCTGCACGTGTTCGGCGGCGATTGGACCGTGAGTCGCGAGCAGCACCGCAGCGCCGATTCCCACGGCATGCCATACCGGTGATAACCTCGCGACCCCTGGAAACGTCTCGTCGTCGCCGACCGCGCCGAGCCGAGGCCACGCTCACCAGGCCAACGGTAGGCGGACGTCTCCACGTTCCATCACGAGGCGAGAGATACGTCGGCAAGTCGGGGACCGCGGGCCGTTGGAGCTACATCGCCCGGCCGAGCGGAGCACTGTCGGAGGTCGTGCGGAGCAGAGGTGGCAGTCGCCAGTGCATCGAGACAGCGAACGTCGCCTAGTCGCCTCGGCGGCTATCCGGACTAAACGGACGACAGCCAACCACGCGTATCCGTCGGCGCTCCTCGGGAGCAATCTGCAGAGGCCCAGCAGTGCCAGGGCAAACACTTCGAGTGGCAGCATCTACTGCACCATACCAAGGTCTGCATCGGTGAGAGCAAAGGGGAAAGATGGTGAACGTGGGAAGCTGGCCAATGGAATGGTGGCAGTGAATGGTGCTGCTTCAGCATCTCAGTCGCAAGCAGCCGCAGCGGTGCTCTTGGACTCAAAGCACAAACCAACCCGAAAGGAGTGTGGGCCAATGGGCCATAGAGAGAGAAAGAGGTAGTCGAGGGCGAGAATGAGAACGAGAGTTGGAGCGAGAGAGATCGCGAGAATGACTGGGCCGCGTAGCGCAAGACGCAATGTATTATAGTACTTGTTTAATTAAATCCGCATTACTTGGATTAAATCAGTGGGCTTGATTTAAGCGCCTGTCCCCAGACTCTTCGCGGTTTCAGGAGCTGTTGCCCACCCCGGGGCATGTAAAAAGGTGAAGGAACCCTCGCCTGGGATGAGGAGTATTCCGGCCAGGTAGGAGCCGAGCGGCGCGACTCTGCGGCTAGTCACACGGCTAGCCTGGCGCCCTTAAAATCAAACAGGGTCGCGGCCTTCCCTTGTGTCTCGCGATATCGGGGAAGATTTAATTATTAAATTAAATATCGCGTCACAAATTTTTGTATTTGTGTTCAATTGTATTGTAAAATTCTGTTGTGTTTGTGGGTGATTTAACAGCCCTAGAAATAAATCAAGTCTTTATAATTAGTGGGTTTTATTATTAATATAATATTCCCATATCATCATGTAGAAGATTTTTTTACGTAAGTAACAACATATAAACTATAGCTGATAGGAAAAAACTAGTGTCATAATGGGATTCAGCACCCCAATTGTTCTTTAAATCAACATTAATAGCTCCGGCACCAAAACCACTGTTGGCCTGTGTAATTCAATTGCACCACAATGAAAAACGGTATCTCTAAAGCTATACTTTGAATCACACTTTCACACGTAATCGTGTGAGTAACTCGCCGACCGATATCCAAAGCAAATCCTGATTATACACCGACAGATTATTTGAACACTATTTAAAAGTTATAAATTAATCACTATTTCAAAACGGAAAGAGTGATGAAACTAAAATGTCAATGATCCCATAAGCATCCTTCCCTCCTTGAGACCATTCTACTTTCCAAGTCGGATAGATTATTATAGTTTTGTTTTGAAAAACCATTCGCACGTTAAACCATTATTTTCATAAATGCCACAAAAGAGTACTTGCAACTAATTTTACAATTGCTTTTTAATTTACCTCTGCCATAGTATTCCGTTCGTAAAGCCTTAATTTTTCGGTCTCAATATACGAGTATGCACATATGGTAAAACGTTATTTACACAAATCACAATGGGACACCATAATTTTAAAGTTAAAGTAATTCAAATGAAGCGATATAAGGTCAGCATAATTCTGGCTTGGCTTTTCCTTCATACATCAAGCTCTAGATTCCAAAATTGGACTTTCATTCCTGTTAATCTAATAACATGCAATTTTATCATTTTTCAGGTCTTACGGATGATGCGCATTCGAGAACTCTTCCAAAATTTGTCACTCGCTCGCGGGGAGTTTCATGTCCCAGGGGACCCACGAATCCTAGAAGTACGTCGTGGTCCACAGGAAAATCAATTGTTCAAATTTCGCATATAATGTACCCATGAAATAATAATGGTAAAATTAGTCACCAAATGAGAATTCTGTACGAATTATACTATGGTAATATGTCACCAAGTGTGAGAACAAGAATTATTTCAACCGACTCACTAGGTAGACGACGATATTCACGCACCCTCGGAGACAGAATATTTGAATATTCTTTCTCTAGATAAATGACGAAGGTAAGGAAGAATTATTGGTATCCGGCAAATATACAGGTTTTTGCGATGAATAATAAGAAAAACATTGAATTAACGGGCACATTAGAACCCCACAATTTAATCTGCTTGGAGACGAGACAAAGTTTCTGATATTGTTTTCCTAAGTGAAATAGATCGCTTCATAATGGAAATGAGCGGTAATGAATCGGAAATGCACTGTCGATATACTCCCATTTGTAGCGTGAGGGAGGACCAGGAGATTATGGTTGGGAGAGGTCCAGCGAAGGAGAGTTCGCTTAACGGCCTGCAGATGTCGCAGGGAGAGTGCGGATGGCGGCTCGATCGCGAAAAATCGTAGATTAATGACGGCGAAGAATATTCTCATGGTGGGAGAAGCTAAATAGCAGCCATTGGGGGCATCGCAATCACTTAACTTTCTCTTAAAAAGAACATCGATCCCCATTCTGAATTTAATTCCATCCAACATCGAACGAATTCCGGCGGAACATGCGTTTGTCACTCCAAAAACAAAAGAAGACCCTCCCCTTTGAGACAACGGCTAAATATATTACGAAATTCACAGTGACATCCAAGTTTTCAAAGAGAGAGAGAGAAATATTCCGAGCCCGGAATATCTCAACCGTTACGTGAATACTCTTAATTTTTCAAACCATCCCCGAAACGCGCGCGACTTTGTTCTCCCCTCCGTACACCTGTCCTCTCCTCTATCCCCACCTCCGTTGTTCCCCTCTCCCCTTACCACCGTTTCTTCTCCCCCTTTGCCCCTGCAGCTGCCTCCCTCCAGTCAAACTCCTCCCATCCTCCTCCGATAACATGTCCAAAAATGTGATACACGAGCGGGGATAAAAAAGAGGAGAAAAACTGCGAAATATTTCTCGCGGGCGGCTTATAAAAATTGGAAGGGAATAGTGCCGAAGCAATATACAATCCAGTTACATAAAGAAAATGGGAGGAATATTGGTAAGCACTATAAAATATAGACATAAAATCGCATCGTTATATATGCGAGAGCAATATACATGTAAATAATACTAGGATTAAAAACGGAACAAAAGCAGAGAGCCATCGCTTAGCTACACTCCCAAGTATATCTACACGACAACATAGTATTATTTGTGTGTGAGTGAATACGTGACCATACAGAAATACGTAGTGCTACTAGTTTTTAGGGGAGGCGACTGACAGCTGAGGTCATTTGCGCCCTTAGGACAGGAAAGGATGAAGAGTGGAGAGAAACCCGGCGTGGATATTAGCCTACTATTAACAAAAGGCGCCGAGGGGTCAAACAGTTTAACGTCACATCCGACGGACGAAGTACCAACTCCACGTGCCCTCCACAAAGCACCTCAGGTAGGTAACAGGATGCCACTGAAAAATATCTGTCGCCGCCGGAATTAGAACCCGGGATGGGAGGCAAGTACATAGGCCACCGAGCCATGCCGATCCCCCATAAAGACATTTAAATTCCTGAACACCAGCACTCAAGCACAATTATAAATACGCAACGAGTGCCTCAGAAGAACCTTGACACATATTTGGGATACTTACAGTAGGAAACATGCATAGACGCACACGATGAACCTTTACAAGGAGTCAATGAAACGATTCGAACCCGATACCTTATGATTATTCGCCAATGACTTCCAATAAGATTTCGGCGAGTGATCGCAGCCTGGTCAACGTTATTCTTTCCGTTTGGTTTTATGAACATAAACTATTGCCATCACCCATCTTTCCTGCCTTGTCCTTCTTTAGTTTCTACTCAAGGAGATGTGTGTGTGTGCGTGTTGTGTCAGACAGATATGTAGATAAAATGTATATACTTACAATGTGTACGTGCTCATGCGCGTTTGCGTAGATAGACACGCACACATGTAGGTAAGCATACGCGCGAGCACACGAACACACACACGCAAGCACAGG
The DNA here is from genome assembly GCA_037158775.1 of Hetaerina titia. Classification (NCBI taxonomy): domain Eukaryota; kingdom Metazoa; phylum Arthropoda; class Insecta; order Odonata; family Calopterygidae; genus Hetaerina; species Hetaerina titia. The sequence goes on along the minus strand of CM073777.1, from coordinate 11,621,629 downwards.
AAAAAGGATCGGAGGTTGGGGAATAGGCGGAGAGGCGTGAGAAAGGGATTTTGTTGATCAATGTATTCCCAGAAGAAGACGGAGGGGGAGAGCAGGTGGGGAGAAAGGAGTGGTGGATATGTGTGTGAGAGTTTGGAGAGGAGAGTCGCGGGCGATCCCACGGAGGGATGGAGGAGAGGGGCGGCGGGGGTCGGAGGGCTCGCGGATGGATTTCAGAAGAGATGGAGGGCGGCGCAACTTTTTATGCGCCGCCCCACGAGCCTCTCTTCCCCCAAAACTGCCTTTCGCGCAAGATTTTCACTTTCCTCTCCGACCCTCCCCCGTGGGTCCCCCTTCGCGCGCATGGAAGCCAGGGAGAGGAGGATTGACGCGTTGTCGCGAATATCTCAGAGAGATCCACGCACCCGCCCCTTCTCATCTCCTCCTCGCCATGCGACTACCCCCTCGCTGCGAAACATACCCCACCCCTCCCCTCAACCCTCTGCAGCGGGGACGGGGGTGAATTTTAGAGGCGGTGCGAGCAATAAACCGAGCCCCCCACGAATAGACTCATCTCCCCCCGTACTCCCCTCAACTAATTCTATTTAAATATTTTCATTTCCGCCTCGATTGCCACCGAGCACGTTTCCCGAATCCCACGCGGTGTTAGTGAGAACGGCCGCCTTATTCCGTCCTCTCCGTCCTCGGAGAAGCAGAGCTCCCCTGCCTCGGGAAAGCGTCACCTCCCCCCGGCCCCCGAGGAACGTCGGGGGGGGGGGACGGGAAGCTGCCGAATGCAGAAGGAAGGAGGGGGTGTTTGGTTTTGAGATCCTATTCAGGAAAAAGACGGAGAAGAAAGAAGAGAGGGACTTATTCCGCCCCACCTGCCCGCGACACCATCGACCCCCGATCCCCTCGACCCCAGAACGCCCCCTCCTGCCCCCGCCTTCCATCTGGGGGCGGGCGGGGGTGGAAAGAAGCGCAAATTGGGGGGCGCCTGCCGCTTTCAATAATTATCAGAGGGGCTCAGCGAGGGGGCAGAGGCGGAATGGGGACTGCCTTCACCCCCGGCCAGTCGCCGCGAATATCTCCCCCCCCTTCCAAACCCCCACTGGGCTGGCAGAGACAAACTCGGCGGTCTCCCCCACCTCTCGGAGTCCAAAGAGTTTCCGGATGCCGTTTGGCCAATCAGCCATTCCACGACAGCCCACTTGGGAGCCAATGATGCGGGTGAATTGGAACATTTGGCAGTGACTTGGGCGCCTAGGTCACGCCGCGGCGGGTTGAACGTAAAGGGTATTTTAATCCACCTTCAGTGTGGCTTATAATAGCAGATATAACTTGATCAGATGATAATGGACATCCTTTAAACATCGCCCCCATTTTGGACTCAATGATCCGCCATTATATGTCAGATATAATCCAGTAAAAGGAATTCGTTTGAGGGCGCCACTGGAATGTGTATAATTTCATAAAAGTTTCATCCAGCCATATCAGCTCGGTGCGCTGATTAGAACTAAGAGCTATTTGAACGAGATGAAACAAAAAATGAGTCAATAGGAGAGATTTAATTAGACATGAAGCGTTGATGACGAAATAGTAAAGAATAAGCCTTTTCCCTGTATTCTTCTACTACTCGTAAAATAACCATAATTTTCCTAACGGTTTTATTGATTTTCCCCACATGCTTTCATAAAATTTCTTTCTACACTTTTTGAATTATTAAAAAATAAATAAAAATCCCTTTCACAATTTCGCACTCTGAATCCAATTTTACAAACTCGGACATGACACAAAGAGAGAGTGAAAAATACATGAAAGAGGTTACAGGAAAAGTAATTGTTCAGAAGATACTTTTGGGAAAGGAGTTATTTGTCAGAAGAGTGCCATTCAGATTAATTTAAATAAAGACACATTATTGGTAAAACTTTGCTTCATGCATAGCTATTAATTTAATTTACGGCTGGATAACTTGTACGTAGTGCTCTTTATTCGCGGGATTAAAGATTCCTACACTCGTTAGTATTCAGCGTCAATTTAGTAGGAAATAAATTAAAAATTTACTGTCTCTTTCAACTAATTGTTAATCATATTTTTTTATTTGAAATATGAATTTTTATGCTGGGTTCATCGATAAAAATACCGTCTTTAGCTTGAAATATACCTGTGGAGTTAAATACACTCGTAATTTTAAGTATTACGTTCACTCCACGTTCCGTACTAGTATTAATTTGGGTTATTCTAAGGCAACCTAGTTGAAAACAATAAAAGGTCATCGACGACAAAATACCTTGGATGAAAAAATTAGATTCCATCTAAACTGATCGGAAGATAATTATCTGGATCTCATAAGATACTCGTAGACACGTACAAGGCCCCATGAAAAAACAAAGAACCTTAACCGCCTTTACTGAATCAATCATGCCTTAGTAATAGTGAGAAACCGGCTCTAATAATTTAAAGGTCGAACTCCCAGGGAACCTTTCACTATATTTTTAATTTCGCTTATTTTCCATTATTAACATAGTAAAAATAAACTAGCTTCATTTATGCACCGTGTCTCCCTCTCCGTGGCTAAATCAGCTCAAAGGAAAATAATGATTAAGCACTCATATTTCTTCCGACGGATGACACGCGAACCGCTTTTCCCAGCAGGGAGGTTAGCACGCGGGGGGGGAGGCCTCATTTTACACCCATGGCCTCGAAGGTCATCCAGGGCGCTCGCTGCACGCTCGTGTGCGGGGGCCTTCGAAATACTTAATGCTCCGAACCCTACTGCCTAGAACAGCCGCCCTTGAATACAGACGGCCTTCAATTCAATCCCAAGGAATCCCATCCGCCACTCATGCGCAACTCTCTATTTCAAACTGCCCTGACCTTTCATCACCAGCGACGAGGCGCCGGAGATTCTCATCTCGAACATGCCCTTCAAAGTTACAAATTAACCAGTCGTTTCAATACCACAACGTTTATCCAAGGGGTTTATTGCACAAATTCATTTCTCGCGTCCACATCATCTGACGGTGTATTTGTCCATCTTTTCCGCTACTTCTTCCAAAGGGTTTCTGTGGAATATAATAATTCGTCTATCATGGAAACTATCAAAATATTCTTACAATAATTTAATTTTTCATACAGGCAACTATACGTCACATGCTCTTTCAAATGCCTAAAAGTTTATTAGGAATACGACAAATTTAATGGTTCCCATTTGAGGCTTAATTTGAGGAAGTCCATCGCCATTGGCTACAGACTGGACGTGGTAAGGGCTCGTGCGTTCCGATGACCCCTAAAGCTGTGTTGCCGGGAGCTTTGGTAGGGTCAACCATGAAAGCTAAGAACCTGACGAAAGATAGTCCACGCAGCGTCTGTTCCTCAGTGAGGCGGCTGAAAAGACGTCTGACCCAAGTGAGATGGCCATTGAGTGATGGTGTCACGTTAAAAACACTATTGAGGAAGGCAACAGGAAACCACCTCAATTTTTATTCCCAAGCACAATGATGGAAACAAGAGAGAAATTGAGTCCTGGCAACTGCGGGACACGACCCAAGCGGCCGTGTGTCGTGCCCGGCAGCGGGGGAGGCAAGGCTTCCACGGTCGGCACACGAAACCCTTGTAGGGGAAAGCCAACAGCAGCAGGACAGAATACGCAGAAGAAGAAGACGAAATTAGTTAAAATAGGAACATGGAACGTCAGGACAATGTTGACGACCCGCCAACTAGAGTACAGGGTCGCACCCAACAGTGTGAGGACTGATTTTTTTTACAAGAATTTTATTGACGATATACTTACATCGACTTAATAATCTTCAAAGTATGCTCCTTGAGCTGCTACACACTTAGTATAACGTTGCTCCCATTCCCCGTACGCCCGCTGGAAATTTTCTTTGGGGATGCCGTTGATGACCCTCGTCGAAGCCTCTTGAACGGCCTTTATCGAGTCAAAACGTCGTCCCTTGAGCTGTCTTTTCATCAGGGGGAAGAAGAAGAAGTCCGGTGGTGCCAGATCGGGAGAATAGGGCGGGTGCGGCAACGGGGCGACGCCGTATTTGGCCAAGAGCTGTCTGACGACGAGCGCGCCATGGCACGAAACGTTGTCATGATGAAGCACCCAGCAGTTTGCGATGGCCGGTCGGAATCTTTTCACGCGTTCTCGGAGGCGGGTGAGCACCTGCACGTAAAAGTTCGCATTCACAGTCTCCCCTGGTGGGACAAACTTCTTGTGAACCACTCCATGACGGTCGAAAAACACAATCAGCATCGTTTTTATTTGCTTATGCGAGCCTTTTTTGGACGTGGGGACGCGGAAGTGTGCCATTCCGCGAATTGTCTTTTCGTTTCGGGGTCATATTGAAAAACCCATGTTTCATCACCAGTTATCACATTGTCCAAACAATTTTTATCTCGGTGCAAATTGGCTAACACTTCTTCGGAAATGCGCACACGCGTTGCCTGTTGGTCGACACTCAGAATTTTCGGCACAATCTTGGCGCACACCTTGCGCATGGCCAAATCCTGTGAAATAATGCGTTGGACGTTGGATGTAGACATACCCAACTGGTCTGCAATTTCTTCACTGGTTAAGCGTCGGTCTGTGTTCAGCAGTGTCCTCACTCTGTCCACATTCGTGTCGGTTCTTGCCGTCGACGACCGTCCGGAGCGATGGTCGTCATCAAAGATCTCCCTACCCTCTTTGAACAACTTGTGCCACTCAAATACTGTGGATCGGCTTAAGGCAGTGTTCCCATAAACCTTCTTGATCATATCGAGGGTCTCAGTTGCCGTCTTTCCGAGTTTCGCACAAAACTTCACGGAATAACGTTGCTCTAAATTCAGATTCATTTTGTTTTTCGACGCGGACAAAAACCTTGCTTCAATAAAAACGGTGTCCTCACTCAATGACAGCCCGCAGGCGACTAAGGTTGGTGTCGGTCTGTTACTAAGAGCCCCCTTCACCTTACCCTGCCAGGCATACCCCCTCCACCGCTCCGTTCGCGCCAGAGAAAATCAGTCCTACCACTTTTGGGTGCGTTCCTGTATATTAGGTGAGAGATGGAAAGAGGTAATATAGAGGTTTTAGGTCTATGCGAAGTGAGATGGAAGGATAGCAGGGATCACTGGAGTGCTAATTATAGAGTGATATACAGCGGCGGGGACGAGAGCCAACGAGGGATTGCCGTAATATTAAATAAAGGGGTAGGAAGAAGCGTAGTCAACATAGAGCAACGGATAGAATATTAGTAGTAGAGATGAAAGCAGAACCGACGAACTTGGCCATTGTATTTCTTATGTGTAACTTTCAGAGTTGAAGAGGACCCTTCTATAGTTTAACTGGCTAAAGCACTCAGCCGAACATCGAGAAATCTGGGTTCGAATCCAGGTCATAGCGATTGACTTTTACAATCTGAAATGGTGGCATTGACCTATACACGTACCTACACTTAAATTAAATGAGCCCTGCATTCCTCGAATATCCTACCCGCTCCACACCTGGGGGCCTCAAGACGTGTAGTGGACACCAGCACAGTTCAGGGGGTTTCTACACGACTGGATCGCCAACTGATGGTCGAAGGTAGACGCCACGGTTTGCCTGCAGAAAACCCGCAACCTCTGATTGAAGCCTTCCAGTCGGCTCTTAAACCAGAGTTCCCTCATAACTCCTCTGGTCAACGCTGGAATACCTCCGCCCTTCCCACGCTGACATTTTCCTCCTGGGTGATGATCTCAAAGGGGCGGAGAAAAACCTACAGATACCATAGAGCTAACCTCCGATAGCACCTGATAACTTCTGGAGCCTGATAGCTGGGGAGTAAGGCAGGGTTGCCCATTGTCACCGTGCGGAGGAGGAAATGATGAAAGAGGCATGGGATAACTGGAGGTAGGAATGAAAGTCGGAGGGGAATTCGTAAAATCGGTTAGGTTTGCTGATGACCAAGCATTAGTTGCTAAGTCAGCCAAGGGGTTGCAAGCATTGTTGAGTGATTTGGAGCTTCAGTACGGTAGAAATGGGATGAGAATCAATATTAATAAAACAAAGGTTATGCGATTTTCCAGAAAGACCAAGGATATGCTAAGCATTAAAACAGGAGGGCAAAAACTAGAGCAGGTAGAACAGCCTACATACCTCGAAAGTGTTTTGGACCAACACGGTCAAAGTGGTAGGCGCGTAAGGAGAGGAATTGAAAAAGGAAAAGAGGTTTTCACAAGGAGGGAGTTCATCATAGGGGCGTTGAGTAAGATTGCTAAGAAAAGGCTAGTCAAAACTAAGATATGAAAAATACTCATATACGACGCAGAAAAGTGTTCACTACAGAAGGAGAAGATGTGTATATTGGAGGTTTTTGAAATATGAGTGTGGAGAAGGATGGAGGTGAAATGGATCGAAAGGAAAACAAACGAGGAAGTGCTCGGTATGGTGGGCGAGGAGAGAGGATTGTTAGGCGAAATCATAAGGAGGCAGGAAAAATGGATGGAGGGCGTATTGGTTGGTCAGTGGGTTGTTGAACACTGAGATAGAGGTCAGAATATTAGGCAAATAAGGAAAGGGCAGGGACAGGGTAGGGATGTGGGACGGGTTGAAGGGAGGGAGGATGGAAGTAGTAGTCAGTAGATTTCAGGGGAGGCAACCGACAGCTAAAGTCATTGGCGCCATTAGGGATGGACAGGAAATGATGATGCCTGGCGTCGGCAATAGCCTACAATTGTCGAAAGGCGCCAAGGGGTCAAACAGTCTAGCGTCCCATTCAACGGACGTCTGACTCACTCAAATTTACCTCAAGTAGGAACCGGGATACCACTGAACAATAAATGTTGTCTCCAGGATTCAAACCCGGAAATGAAGAAGAGCTTGTTGCAGTGTAAGATGTAAAGTTGTGTATTGTTAGAAGAGGCAAGGTTACTATTTGGTAGTTTTTGTTCATCAAAAATTTACCTTAACCGGTAGATTACCAATATTAATAATAATGGAGATGAATGAAAATTACAAGTGGAAATCAGAAAATCAGGATAGAGAAAACGAGAGTTTTATCTATGGATAATCACGGAGGCAGTTAGGAAGTATGAATAACTAGAGAAGGGAAAGCAATCTGGAAAATATGGGAAGGTCCAGGTGAAACGAAATACACGATAGCAGTTAGGGCCAGTCCAAATCTTTAATTGTTTGGTTAATAAAGACGCTGATCTGGATGCGGGGTGGTGGAGTGGGGTATTTAATGGAAAGATTTGATTCCAGCCGTCGGAAGTTCTTCAATTTAGGGACGACCGGCAGGGGGTGCACGCCCCATATTCACACCCCTGCCAATCATCCCCACGTCACTCCCTTCGCGTTGCCCCTCTTTCAAACTTGAGCGACGTGGAATTAAAAGTCCCCCGCCCAAATCCCCGACCCCCTTACACGTGACAATGAACAACCCTCGGCAGCGCGCCCGCACCGCCTCCCCCCCCCCCCCCCGATTCAAAATCAAAATCATCTCGAGCGACACACGAGCACCGGCCAATTGCCCACAGAGTGTTCCGCGCCTCCGACTAAACCCCTAATAACCCCGGTCCATTGGACGGGAAGCCCAACTACCCTTCCCTCCTCACGAGCGCCTATGCCCCGGACCGAAAGGACGTCTCCACCCCCGCGGTGCCAGAGAGGTGCTTCGCCGCATCCTATTCTCCTCCCGGATACTGACGAGCGATCGAATTTTCTACCGGAATCGGTAGCGATTCCATTCAACTGGAAACATTTTTAATCTACGGCTCCGGTCTCTTGTAAAATACTTGGTTGGCAATCCACAGCCGTCACAAACACCCCTTCCCCCAATCACTCTTCCGCCACACACTCCCCTCCAAAGCACTTGGTCTTCTCCCAATGAACGAACACCACCGAATGACCTTCATGGATGTTACAATCGACATGAAAAAAAGCACGAATTTCCTACTTATCCTAAGCCAACTTGGACAGAAGAAGTAATCCCAACCGACTCCTGCCATTCCTTTTCACGGAAAACGTCCATTTTTTTATTCAATTACCACTGACCTAATACTTTTTAGTAGTAATGTTAATTCCGTGAAAGCTACAACTAGGGTGTGCGGCAGGGGGTGAATACTCACCAGACTAATATTGTTCCAAATATTTTTCCCGCTGGCGCGGTCGGAAAACTATATCCCGATACCCTATCGTTCGCGGGAAAAATGATGCCTTAAATCTATATGTTACGCAAAATCTCTCGAATTTCATTGACATGATGTCTCCTACCGTAGATGTACCGTAGTGCAATAGATGTAATAATACATTTTCAACATCACTGCTAAAGAGACGCCCATCCAATTAATGTTACAGATTTAAACTGTAATTTAACTTTCGCTCCGGTGTCACATATCAGGAAAATACGTGGATCCGTTTTAAAGAAACTGGGCTTCATTAAACTCTAAAAATTGTTATAATAAGAACACAAGTGTGACAGGTCTCTTAGGGGATTTAGGCTGTGAGCCTCTTGAAATACGAAGGAAGATTAATTCTATCCCCGGGCAATCAGGAATCATAAAAGTAAGAAACCGAAGTCACTTTAGAAATAGTAAAAACAATTAATTTACAAGTCGTTACAAAATTCAAAATTGCAAAGACATCAGATATATCTATAGCAGCATGTGTCTGTTAGTTGGTAGATTGTGTTTCCATGAGTGTGGGTTATAAGGGTTTTTGCATGAATGTATACAAGGCTTTGTTTGTGGCTTTTGCATGAGGTTTTTTCTTTCTTAAATACGGGTAGTGCCCTAGCACCCCCCGCCACACGCCCTTACAGCGGCTTGGGGGGAATTAAGTATTGGAAATGAAATCTTCAAGGAGATGACGTTGGACGTCGAAACCCGAGTCGTCTCCTAATAAATTTCTGTGAAATTACAAAGTTATCATCCTTTCATTTCCAATATGAATCGATTTCACTAAGTTACGCCGAATACCATCAATTATGGGTATTAATTACACTTAGATGTTTGAGTATAAGAATGATCAACGCTGAGTACTTGTGAAGAACAGCATTGAACCATTGAAATGACTATTATAAAATAGCAGTTCTATAGTGAAGTTATTCGAAAACCAGTTTTCACTGCACTTGAGTATAAGCAACTCTGTGATCGTGCAAGTTAGTTGTACGAGCAGCATTCACAACTACAGCCGCTTCATTATAACAAAGAGTGAATTGTGTAGACAAATATGCAATTAAATGGAATAATGACTGTTTGGGATGGATCAATATGTTGGACGGTCAGCTGGGAAATAATAAACCGATGTAATGGCTTAAGATTTACGATAAGAGATGACTAAAAATGAATCATTGGCCACTCACTCTATGTAAGTACATTAAGGCTTATGCCGGATTATAGGTTATTCTAATAATGTAGGTGAAATGTACGTATCTCTAGTAAAAGCTACCCTTACTCCCTTATCAATGGGTATATTTCATGACAATATGCGGATCCGCTATAAAGAAACTGGGCTTCATTAAACGGGTGATGGGGAAATGTCATGAATAACGCAAGGAAAGATGTCATTTTTCTCTATTCAGACCACATTTGGAATATGCCCCAAGTATTTGGGATCCTTGGGAGAACATTTGGCAAAAAAAATTAGATAAAGTCCAGAGAAAATCCGCCAGATTCGTTAAGAAGTGTTATAATAAGAACACAAGTGTGACAGTTCTCTTAGGGAATTTAGGATGGGACCCCCTTGAGATACGAAGGAAACAAGCGAGACTTAGACTTTTAGAGAGATTCAGAACCAGCGAGTTTAACGATGACACAAAAGGAATAATAATGGCCCCACACTACTTAGGTAGATCAGACCACAAAGAAAAAATAAGGGAGATAGATTCCAATACAGATAGATTCAAGTACTCATTCTTCCCCAGAACAATCAGAAATCATAATAAAATAGAGGATGTGAAGCTATTGGCTGTTGAACAAGTTGTCACAAGGAAGAAAATCCTATAGCCAATAAAAATAATGAAGAAGAAAGTGTCCCAAAAAGACTGTAGACATACGTTTCACTATTTCCCTAGCACTTGGCTTAGATACGTAGACGACATTTACATCTACATAATACCCCGCAAGCCGCCGCAAGGGCGTATGGCGGGGGGTGTTAGGTCACCACTCAAAAAAAGAAAAAAGAAAAATCGCATTCAAAACTAACACATAAATGCAAACCCAAATCCACAGTAGTGTGAACATTCAGCGGGTTGGGGCGAAAGGGTTCTTGCCTGAATGTTGCCGAGTCAACTCCGCTTGAGACGGGGACGAATTTCTATTTCGTATTCGCTCGACCCACTTGCTTAGCCGGGCCGGACGCCCGATGCACATCCACGAAATTTTGGGGTTTCGGAAACCGCTCAAGGGTCGAGATTTCAATAAAAAATTAGGAAAAACCTCTGGGGCAGAGATTAAAAAATTATGCCATATGGATGCACTGAAATTTACATCACTACTGTGTTGGCACATAATATGTTGCTTAAAGAACATGTGCCAGAGAGGAAGTGACACAAAAGGAATTATAATGGCCCTACACTACTTAGATAGGTCAGACAACATAAATAAAATAAGGGAGAAAGATTACAATACAGATAGATTCAAATACTCATTCTTCCCCAGAACAATCAGAAATTACAATAGTAAGAATCCGAAGTCCATTTAGAAATATTAAAAACATTTTTTTTACAAGTCGGTACAAGATTAAAAATTGCAAAGATATCAGTTGTCAATCTACGTACATGTATGTTTGTTGGTAGTTTGTGTGCTTGCATGTGTGGGGGTAAAAGAGTTCTTGCATGAATCCATACCATGTTTGGTTTGTGGACTATAAATTTGTGGCTTTCGCATACGGAATCTTTTCTTTCTAAATTACTGGTGACGCCCCAGCATCCCCCGCTACACGCCTTTGCGGCGGCTTGTGGGGTATTAAATAGATGTAGATTTCTAACCTCAAATCGCTGAAATTACGTGGTAAAACCCTATCCTCCAGTCAAGTTGGTAGTTTTTGTCCCGCTGGTCTCTTAATTGCTTTGGGGCCAATCTGCGCTTCATAACTATCTCCATGGCCTCACCATCGTAGCTACCACTGTAATGAATTTCATTAACTTCGGCCTTGAGTTCAGAATATATAGTATGCATTTTAGAATCACTGCGTTATTGTTGGAAGATTTAACGCCAAAGTCTACTTAAAACGTTTTGCGGTTCAAAAGGAGCGGATTCCCTCGAAGTTGGTGATGGCTCACCCCGTGGCCACTTGAATAGTCTCGAGCAATCATTGCGACATTACCATTTTGACTATGATTTATGTAGAAAAAGAACGACTGTAATTTAAATAGATGTAACCACATGCGTACGTATGGGGTTATGTGGTATAAAACATTTCTTCGGCTCCGGGGGGAGACTTCGGTTTCTTACCATTATGATTTCTGATTGTTCTGGGGAAGAATAAGTATTTACATCTATCTGTATTGGAATCTTTCTCCCTTATTTTACCTTTGTGGTCTTATCGACCCAAGTAGTGTGGGGCCATTATAATTCCTTTAGTGTCGTCGTTAAACTCTTCTGTCTGTGTGAGACCTGTCACACTTTTGTTCTTTTTTAACAATTTTTAACGAATCTAGCGGAGTTTCTCTGGACTTCATCTAGTTCTTTTTGCCAAATTTTCTCTCGAGGATCCCAAATACGTGCGGCATATTCCAAATGTGGTCTAACTAGAGCAAAATAACACCTCTCTTTAACTTTCTCATTAAATTTCCCCACCACCCGTTTAATGAAGCCCAGTTTCTTTTAAAACTTTGTATGTATATGGGTGTTATCCGCAATGGTTTCACCGTTATTAAGGGACAGTCGATGGATATCACCGTCTTGGTGGGTGTTATATTGGTTCGGAAATATTTTGGAGTCTTTTAGGAATTTTAAGAGGGGGAAAAAAGCGTTAGTATGTCAGGAGCTATTTCTGGTATGGAGCCCTTACAGTCCAAGAGTGGTCAGATGCAAAATTTCGTATTCGACGTAAATTTTCACGTATTCAATGCTATTTTTTTGGCGGAGGAGCAATGATTAAACCGAGAAAAATCGGGTGTGGCAGCTGATTGTAATGGAGGAAACTGATTGTGTCTGCTTCGTTCAGGATGCCACTCCCTCTCTCCCGACTTCTCTTGCGACTTAAGCATTGGTTCGGTCTGGCATGAGGAATGGTGATTTGAATTCAATCTCAGTAAGTTTTAAGTAACAGCCGTTTTGATTAATGGAAAAGGAAAGGGTGATATTTAATGAAAATCAACCTAAGCAATACCCTGGGCAGAGTTCTAGGTTGTTACTTTGTTTAAAAAATTGAATAAGGATAATGAATGCTGAAATATACAGAACTCTAAACATAGAAACATTTGTACCGTGAATCTAGTACAGTACATGTAGGTAACTCCCTCCTAAGGGAGTGGAAATCCATTAATTTTGTTGAATCCTTATGTGGAAAATTTCTCCATAAGGAGAAACGTTAATTGGAATATTAACTAGCGATTGAAATTAATTCCACCAGAAAAAAGTTATTTTTACGTGACTAGTTCCCCTAAACCTTCCGCTCTTAAACCTCATGGCTGTGAGCCGTTTTACTTACGAAGTAAGTGGAAAAGAGACCACCTCGAAAAATTTGAAGAAATATTTTCACACAAATGCATTAGAAACAAAATAAATACATTGTTCTGAGAATGGTTCTGGTTTCCTTTTTCACCCTCCCGTCAATTCCGCAACATTCAAGGACAGCTATGTAAAAAATTATCGATTTAATAAAATCCGGCGCTTCCGGAAGACAGTCTTTTCCACTTGACACTACTCAAAGATGGCTCAGGCGAGTATCGGGGAAATTTTCAAGATTTATTAAACTCCGAGAGTCTCGTTGCGAATCTGAGAGTTTTGTCAACTCGGACGGAGGAGTCAAGAATGGAATATTTCGTGGAATGAATGGAAAACGTGGAAATAATTCATCTCCCTTCGAAAGGACCGGTCGTTGATGGGAAAAATAGAACTTGGTAGAGTTTTCCAACAAAGCCTTCCCACGTAGGTTTAGTTCATCTTTAATATTTCTTTCGACCGATGCAACGTGCTAATTACTTCTCATCACCTTAAGTAGAAAGCGGAAGGCGGGAGGGGTCGTTGGTGGAGAGGAAATGGAAAAAAGGCTCTCTATTTAAAGGGTCGCCCTTAATTAACACTCTGCCGGAGGACGGACGGAGTGTGGATGGATATATATGATTGAGACGAATCCCAACCAACGGCTCGATGCACCCAAGCTTACAGGGTATTACTTTAATTAGATTTCGTTGTTATGCTAATTCCATCTCAAAGGAAGCGATGACACATGAGGAGAGATCTTTGGCCTTTGATCCAAAGCCTAGACGAGTGGGCTTCCATCTCTCTGATGAAATTTGCACCAATATCTCGGAATTAGTTTTTATTTTCGCTTCAAGATATGAGTAAGTGATTTTTTGAAAGTTTATGTATGCCGCTGGAGATAGCTCCATTTCGGCCTTCGATCTAACGTCTGAGACGGTAGCTTCCTAATTATTGGAATGGGTTTTTAAAACTTTTGCATCAGCCTCAGTCGGTGGACGTTAGCTGAGAATTTGGAAAGCAGATTCTGATGAGAAACCAGAATGCTGTTTACCGAAAAGTAATCCCACGCTTTGATTTCATAATCGATGGGATAGTTTGAGGTAGTTTGTGATTTATCTTAAGTCGACAGAAAAGAAACTGACGAAAGACAAATTACTTCATCAGACAGGACATCGATAGCAGTGGAAGATATTTGAATTATTTCATTAATTTTTTCAATTCTTTGGGCCTTTTTAAGTTTCAAACTCAATTTAAATATTTAACTTGGTAAACTTGCAAAATATAAACAAATGCACATTGAAATGGGCTCGTGTATGTTTTTCAATCATTTATATCGCATTGCAAATAATTTCTCTCTACAAGTGATTAGATATTTATAATTTTCAGGCCAAAAAGGGACTAGCATTTTCTTTTTTTTAAATTGTAACATAGGTTTTGCTAATGAAAAAATATTGCGCATATAGTCATTGTGAATCTCTTTTGTTAATCAGAATATCAGAGTTTCATTGATCATGGGGGCTAGTATAATTGCCTATCATAATGCAAGCTTAACCAGTTAATATTTATTTTATTAAAAACACAATGCATGCATATACTGTTCGTTATTCTCGTACAACTAGTTTCAACGCTTAGGCGTCATCATCAGGTACAAAAATAAAACCAGCTGCGGCTCATTTATATAGCATTTATGAGGGAGAGTTGAGTGGGTGAAAGAGGGGGTAAAGAAGAGGGGAAAAATCGGGTTGTGATCGGCGTAAATGGGAAGGAGGAGAGGGGTGTTAAGCGTCAGTGACTGGTTGGTTAACAGTGGGGGCGGGGGGTGGGTTGTTGTGTCTTTCGGTGAAGGAAAGGGGTATCTCCAGGATTGGGGAGAGGTATTCAAACAATAATTCGTTCATTAAATGACCCGTTTTTAAATTATTTCTAATTTCAAGCTCCTCACACTTGTCCATCCTCATCCCTTTGTCCATCTGGTGTAAGAGTTCCGGGTTGAAATCACTGTCATGGTTGTTTTCCCACAGATGTTTTGCGAAGTGCGGTTTCTTGAGGTCACAATTCCTAAACAGCGTTTATGCTTTTCCGCCCGTGTTTTTAACGACTTCCCCGTTTGCCCTATATATTGTCCGGAAAAACCACCTCAGACGACATCATTCCCTTCTACTCCCGCCATCACATATCCCACAAAGTTTCAACTTTTCTTTTTTTACTAAACAGACTGTTAAACATTCCTCTGTCCAAAAACAATTTTGCTTATGAACTTAATATAATTAAAGATTTAACAACGTATAATGGCTACAAAGACAGTTTGATGGATAAAATGCTACAAAGAAAACGTTCAGTTCAAGCCTAAGAATTTTTATACAAACCAATTAATGTGGTTGGAAAAGAATACAAATGGTGTAAACTCCCTTTTTATGGTTTAATTTCACAGAGGCTAGCCAATCTCTTTCCAAGGGAACAATTTCGTATAGCCTTCTACAATAGGAATGACTTGAAATCATTTTTGAACTCTACGAAAGACAAAGTAGCCTAACTAAATAAAAGTGGCATTTATAGGTTACTTTGTAATGACTGTAAGAGGCCAAATATACTGTAACGACAGTATATAGGCCAAACGGGGAGGTTGTTAATAACACGGGCGGAAGAGCATAAACGCTGTTTTAGGAATTGTGACCTCAAGAAATCGCACTTCGCAAAGCATCTGTGACCATGAGGGTGATTTCAACCCGGAACTCTTACACCAGATGGACAAAGAGATGAGGATGGACAAGTGGGAGGAGCTTGAAATTAGAAAGAATTTAAAAACGGGTCATTTGGTGAACGAATTATTGTTTCAGTACCAGTCCCCAATCATGGAGATACCCCTTTCCTTCACCGAAAGATACAACAACCCCCCCTCCCCACTGTTAACCCATCAATCACTGACGCTTAACACCCCTCTCCTCCTTCCCATTTACGCCGATCACAACCCGATTTTACCCCTCTTTTTTACCCCCTCTCTCACCCACTCCACTCTCCCTCATAAATGCGATATAAACGAGCAGCAGCTGATTTTATTTTTGCACCTGATGATGACGCCTAAGCGTTGAAACTAGTCGTATACGATAATAAAGAATAGTGGATGTCTGCATTGTGTTCTTAATAAAATAAATATTAACTCGTTAAGCTTGCATTATGATAGGCAATTTTACTAACCCCCATTATCACGGTTTAGAGGTTTAGAGCTTTGGACGTAGTAGTGAAGCCAGTCTTCTATAATTTGGTGTTTATGCTTGCGAGTGGCTGGAGTCACGTTATTCCAAGAGCAAATATGGTTTTGCGAATGTTGCAATTCTAATTTCAACTAGCAGCGTATATTACGGCAATCATCTCACAAAAAAGATCGTTTTCGTCGCAAAGAAAATAATTACGTTTGCGCAAATGCTTCAGAAAAGCACCATCTTCCTGAAAAATGAAAACGTAATTGAAATATAGCCTGTTAAACAGTTTCAGTAATAGTTTTACTTTGCTGTTCAACCATTTAATTCTTCCTTCGAATTGTTTACTTGTTATTTAGCTCTGAGTAATTGCAATAAGAAAAACGAATTTGCACTTTTCCATAGATTTATTTGTAACGTACAAAGTGCTGCAGTCCATCGAACTATCTACAGGTACAAGACAAGATTCTTATTGTGATACATCATATTTATACCTGTTTGGGGAAGAAAAGAATGAGGAGTAAGGTAGGCGGGGACAAAGAAGGGAAATATGAGAGGTAAAAAGAGGGGGGGAAGATAAGCATT
This sequence comes from Hetaerina titia, assembly GCA_037158775.1. NCBI lineage: Eukaryota > Metazoa > Arthropoda > Insecta > Odonata > Calopterygidae > Hetaerina > Hetaerina titia. Next base: position 11,605,247 of record CM073777.1, on the reverse strand, counting down.
CGTGGTCATCATTGAGAGGACGGTGGCAGGTAATAGGTATCCTGGCGGTAGGGAGGAGGGAAGAATAAAGAAGGGTGAAGCGGGAAGGGAACATAGAAGGGATAGAGGCAGGATTTAAGGATTCTAAGGAGGACATGATCTATTCCGGGTAAGGATTCTAAGGGCATTATCGGGGAAGGGTTGTTCGACACATACTGAGAGTGGAGGGTGGTTGGATGGGAAAATGGGACGCGTAGGGTGGAGTCAGTTGGAGAGAGAGGGAGTCTCACTGTGTACTGTGGAAACGAGATTCTGAGGAGAAGAGCGCAATAAGTCTGTGCAAAAGTACAAATTTGTTTTTTTTTCATAATGATGAACTCCCACTACATCTCGCCTGAATCTATTGGACATATGAGTAATTTCTCTAAAATCTAGTTTAAGAAGCGAAACAAGTACTAATAATTCTAGAAATAGTAGACAAAATATTAAGAACCTGAACGTAATGCCCTCGTGAAGTGTAGAAGTCAGTAGCCGTTAGGAACCGATAAAAATCTACGTTTAAATAGCTAGAATGAGTTGATTAAATGCAGAAAATGATACGTATTGCTGTCTCTCGATATTTTCGTCTTGTAAACTAAATATGACGAACTTCAATTCTTGATCTAGTATTAGTCAGGGTAACATTTAGGAGGGAGTAAAGGTTTTTCGAAATGAATGACAAGTATGTTCTAAAAAAAATAATTTTAAATGCTCATTCGAGCTTAATATTTTACATATCAGCATGCTCAATTTGTGTGTGTGTGTGACTCGAGATATTCGAGCAAATTCCAAAGTAACCACTTGGGTAACATAACCTGCCACCAGTTGGCATTTGAATTATATTCTTTTCCCTGGTTAACCAGATAAATACGCTCAACAGATTCAAGCGAGATTTAGTGGAAGTTCGTCATTATGAAAAAAGCAAATTTGCACTTTTCCACAGATTTATTTGCAGCGTATAATTAGTTTTCATCTTCAGGTACAAGACCAGAAGATCCGATCGAACTGATGCACTGCAGCGCATTGTACGTTACAAATAAATCTTTGGAAAAGTGCTCATTTGTTTTTTTCAAAAGATGAATACGCCTTTGAATGTTTAAGCAATATGTTGAATGTTTTCGCAGGTAGACGTCATATGCTATTGGATACGATTCAAATTTATGATCTCGATTTAGAGAATTATGTAACAGTTTTCGATGCACAGTATCAATAGAGGTATGCCCACATGATGAAGGACCCTTTCGGTGACTGCTCATTGATTGAATGAATGAGGCAAGGCCCTGATGGCGTCTCTGAGGGGTCATCTTCCCGGGCCTATTTTCCCTTCCCGCAGAGTGCGGGAGGGGAAAAAGGTTAAGCCTGGGGTGGTTGGGGGCATTTGTGGACCCCCGGCAGTAATTATTAAAGCGGCCGGGCGCCGGACTTAAAACGCTCACACCTCCAGAAGCCGGATGTCGAGGGAAGCAGGTGGTTCAGCTTTAGCGTCAAAATGTGGACGAGGTGAGAGGGGGGCAGCGGGGCGAGGAGGGGGAAGTGGAAAGGAGGCGGCGACCCACAGTCAGTCGGAGGGCCAGGTTCCCAACCCGGCACTGCGCTAGAAGTCTTGCGTCGGTTCGATGGGAGTGAAGATGGACCTGTATTAGTTATTTGCATCCATGATATTCACGATGATACAGACTGATATGAAGAAAAGGGCTAGGAACACATGAAAAATATACACAGGAATCGGAATATATACACAGGTAGGAACGCGGAATCAAGCAGATTACAAATTCATTCATATGGAAATACATAGTACATTTTTTGAAGACGGAAAATGGAGAATTTATTACAGACAGCGAGAAAAAAGCAAATATTTTAAACAAGTTTTTCCAGAGCATCTACAATAAAGACACAAACGCACCAAACGATCCTCCACACCAACCCAGGGAACACATGAGCGACATATATTTGGCCATAAAGGGAATAGAACATCTGCTCTCTAGTATCAAAAACAAAGGACCTGGTCCGGAAGATATACCTGCTAGAATGTGATAGGAATAAACCAAAGAAATTGCCTCGTTTTTAGAATTTACTTTCCTAAATTCGATAGAAGATCGCCAAGTACCTCACGACTGGAATATAGCCCATATAACTCCCATTTATACATCTACATAACACCCCGAAAGCCGCCGCAAGGGCGGGTGGCGGGGGGGTGTTAGGTCACCACCCGAAAAAAGGAAAAAAGAAAAACCGCATTCAAAGGCGGGGATGGGGATAAACCAATCAATTACCGACCCATTTCTTTGACATCGATCTTTTGTAAAATATTAGAACACATTATTGAGTATCACTATGAGATTTCTCGATAGAAGGAAAATAATAAGCAATACCAGTGCGGATTTAGGAAGAGCAGATCTTGCGAAACACTATCAGATCTATCTTAGCAAACAACAAACTACCAACTAACATACACATGCATCAACAGATACACCTAAAATCTTTGCAATGTCTAATTTTATTCCGACTTGTAAATTAAATGTTATTAATATTTCTAAAGTTACTTCAGTTTCTTACTTTTACGATTACTGATTGTTCTGGGAAAGAATGAGTATTTGAATCTATCTGTATTGGAATCTATCTCCCTTATTTTACCTTTGTGGACTGATCTACCTAAGTAGTGTGGGGCCATTATAATTCCTTTAGTGTCATCGCTAAACTCGTTGGTTCTGAATAATTCTAAATGTCTAAGTCTCGCTTGTTTTGCTCGTATTTCAAGGGGCTCCCAGCCTAAATCCCCTAAGAGACAGTCTCACTTGCATTCTTATTATAAGGATTTTTAACGAATCAAGCGGATTTTCTCTGGGAATTGTCTGATTATTTTTGCCAGATTTTCTCCTAAGGATCCCAAATACCTGCGACATATTCCAAAAGAGCAAAATAACACCTTTCTTTAACTTTCTCATTAAATTTCCCCACCACCCGTTAAACGAAGCCCAGTTTCTTTAAAGCGGATCCGCATATTGTCCTGATATGTGCTCCCCATGAAAGACGTGGTGTTAGAACTATCCCCAAATATTCAACTTGTTCGGCCGTAGTTAGTACTGAACCCTATATTTCGTAGTTTATGTCCTGTTCGCCACTTCCTTTTTACAAAATTTCAAAACTGCACATTTGTCTATATTAAGCATTAATCCCCAATTCTTGCACCAATCCGATATTGTGTCCATGGCTATGGACAGTATCTCACGATCTAGGGGGCTCTCTTATTTTAAGTTTACAAAATAGTGATGACCCGGTTAGCATAATAACAGAAACATAGTCATGGAAAATTTAAATTAAAAAGGGGTCTCAAATTAATAAGGAGCAGGATTGCTGCACTTGAAAATTAAAAAAAAATAATTTTACCGAAAAGAGTTAATAATCGTTGATTAGCTGACGAGAGGAAAATCATTTGCTACCGGCCCTCATTTAAAATATTCTAAATTCCCCGCTAAGAGTTGGAAAAGATTGCCCTGGATATATATAGAGTTGCTTCCTGAGCGAATTCCGACATCCGAGTATTCTTATTCCTCATCGTTCGTGAGAAAATAACATTTTCAAGCCTTCAGTTGATTTCTCATGTCTTTCGCACACGTTCTCTAATCATGTTGCGTGAGATGAAGGCTGTTTCAGGCTGGATATCTTGCATATTTTTCCGTACTGTAATAGGTATAGTTCGATGACTAATAAATTAACCTCTGACTCAGCGAATTGAATATCACGTGCTCATTAGTTGGCGCTCGTGGCGGCCAACTTGGTTTACCCCCCCTCCACTTCCACCAAAGCCTCGGGTTCTTCCAGCGCCGACTCCCAAAGCCACCCTTCCCACCGCGCGGCGAATCTAAGTGAAAAGTATGAACCAAATACGAAAGAGAAGGGAGGGGAAGTGGGGTCGGGGGTTGATGAAGGGAAGACGCCCCTGGAGTAATCACGGCCCGTAAAGGGTTATCCGAGGGGTGCACAGGGCATGAAGGGTTGGTTGATCACACGGTGGGATGGAGAGAAGGCCGATTGACTACCTGACCGCTTGATTTGCGATTAGGGAGCGGGGAGGGCGAGGGAGGCATCGTAAGGGCGTGAGGGTGCAATTGAAGGGCAGGCAATATGCCAATGCAATGAAGGACAGGGAGGACGAGCAGAAGGGGTGGGGTTCCTCCTTTCCGCTGCCCCACCCTCGTGAGAGAGGGCCATACGCAATCACTGGCGACTCAAGTGCGTATGGCGGGGTCCAAGCCTAAGCGTGCTAATGGCGGCCCACCCTCCGCGGGCCGCCGATGGGATTCGACTCCTCACCGCAGTCCTGTCGACGGCTCCTCCATGAAGCGAACACGGATGGACGCTTCATTGGCAAACTTTAATTGAAAACCATTTTCGCGATTGGGATTAGACTTGAAATGAGATACCTTCGCCGAGTATTTAATAAAAATTGGCAATTTTCCACAAAATAAAATTTTAATTCGAAAGGTTTCGATGTAACTTCATCATCTTCACCAGAAGATGATGTAGAAACATCGAAACCGGTCGTATTAAAATTTTATTTTATGGAAAATTGCCAATTTTTATTAATCATGATATTCCACCATATCTCCGGGACCTGATGAGATACCGGCACGCGTGTATAAAGAACTGTCGGCTGAAATTGCCCCATATCTAGATATAATATTTAAGAAATCATTGGCAGAAGAAAGCGTGTCAAAGGGCTGGAAGGTAGCTTCGGTAACACCCATATTTAAAAACGGAGACAGGGAGGACCCCAGTAATTATAGGCCAATATCGCTGACTTCCATTTCCTGTAAGATTCTTGAACACATCATTGTTAGTTCCATGATGAGGCACCTCGATAGCCAAGATTTATTAATTAATAACCAACACGGCTTCCGTAAGGCTAGATCCTGCGAATCTCAACTCGCACTTTTTGTACATGATATATTGAACTCCGGTGAAAGTAATATTCCAGTTGATGCGATATTCCTAGATTTTACGAATGCTTTCGATAAAGTCCCTCATTGCAAATTACTGGCGAAATTGGAATCCTATGGAATACACGAAAGTATTATTAACTGGATAAAACAATTCTTAAGTGATCGTGTCCAAACAGTCGTCCTGGACGGTGTATCATCCGATACTGTCAAGGTCACGTCGGGTGTACCACAAGGAAGTGTCATAGGTCCCCTCCTTTTCCTTATTTACATAAATGACCTCAGTACCGTAGTTAATAGCAAGCTCCGTCTTTTCGCCGATGATGCAGTAATTTATGGGGACATCCGAAGTCACGAAGACAGAGTCGTGTTAGCCAACTACCTAGATGCAATTCAAAATTGGTGCGATACATGGCAATTGGAATTAAATTTTTAAAAACGCGTAGTAATACATTTTTGGGAAAAGAGTAATTCCCTCCATTATAGTTACAAAGTGAAACAAACCAATATCGCGAGGGTAGATTCCTTTAAATACTTGGGTGTAACAATTACTCACGATCTGTCCTGGGGAAAACACATACGAGAAATATGCGGTCGTGCTAATAAAAAATTGGGATTTATGAAAAGAGTGCTAGGTAAATGCGATGAAAAAGTGAAAGAACGACGTTTCCTTGCCTTGGTCAGGCCCCACCTAGAGTATGCTGCCAGTATATGGGATCCTCATAACATAAATTTTGTTTCGGAATTAGATCGAGTTCAGCGGAGGGGGGCTAGATTTGTCAAACATTGTTATGACCAACCCAGCAGCGTATCCACTTTGCTAGACAATTTAGGTTGGGATTCTCATACATAGCGGCGTTTCCAACATAGATTAAAATTATTAAAAACATTTAAAGATTGGCCCTTTTCCGATGACATCAAGGATATAATACGAACCCCAAATTATTACGGTTGAAGGGATCACGAATATAAGAGTAGAGAGATAGACTGCAAGACTGACAGGTTTAAAATGTCATTTTTTCCAAGAACGATATATATATATATATATATATATATATATATATATATATATGTTGGACGGGATGAAGGGAGGAAGGAAGTACACCGAGATCGAAAGTACAAGTACAAGATCGAAGTACACCACCGAAAGGAAAACAAATGAGGAAGTATTAGGGTTGGTGGGTGAGGAGAGGGGTTTGTTGAGAGAAATCCTATGGAGGCAGGAAAAATGGATGCTGGGCGTATTGATCGGCAGTGGGATGTTGAAGACGGTAATGGAGGGGAGAATGTTGGGCAAGCGAGGAAAGGACAGGAACGTAATAGGGATGTTGGACGGGATGAAGGGAGGAAGGAAGTGCACAGAGATGAAGAGGGACCTGATGTAGAGTAGGCGCTGGATTGTGTTTTGTTTGGAGTTACAAAATATGTATTTGATAGTTAAGTCCATCCAAAAACCTACCTTAACCGGTAGATTACCTAATAATATATATATATATATATATATATATATATATATATATTCATTCAAACAGAAATAGGTGTAAGGAAAGGGGATAGGAAAACACATAAAAGGCGAAGACAGGACATGTGGGGAAGGCGGTTTTTTAGCAGATCACGAAAGTAAAAATATTTCCCTATCCGGGAAATTCTGTTTCTGTTTGAATGAATATTTGTGCGCCGTATGGCGGGATTTTCAAGTTTGAATATATATATATATATATATATATATATATATATATATATATATATATATATATATATATATATATATATATATATACATGGTTCGTCCGGAAAATAATTGTACTGATTTTTTCCCGCCGCTCCAGGCGCGCCCAGCACTGCTCTGACGGGCTGCGATTGGAGGGGGGTATGTTGGCATGCGACGCTGAAAAAGGCAGTCGGCTATGAGCTGTGGTGTAGTGAGGAGCTCTGTTAACGCAAATCTCCACGCTCGACCCACGTCACGGAACGCGATGCCGAAGTTTTTGGAGGAGCGTTATTCCATCAAATTTACGGTAAAGCTTGGGAAATCGTCTACCGAAACTATCGGTATGATTAACCAGGTTTACGGGGAGTCTGCCATAAACAGCCAGAACATGATCTTTCGGTGGCACAAGATGTTCGTGGAGGGCAGAGAAGAGGTCTACGACGAGCCACGGCCTGGACACCCATCAACGACACTCACCGACGAAAATGTGCGAAAAGTTCGCGATGTACTGAACTCTGATCGTCGTCTTAGTGTTCAGATGATAGCAGAGCAGTGTAATGTGCCAAAAATAATAGTGCACGAGATTATTAAGGACCAATTACAGATACGAAAAATTTGTGCAAAGTTGGTGCCGAAATTGCTCAGTGATGATCAAAGACTCAATCGTTTGGAAATCGCGACACAACTTGCGGATCACTGCAAAAATGATCCATATTTTTTAGAGAACGTTTCTGTTCCCGAAGATAAAGAGGAGTTTGAAAGGAACGCGATACGGGACTTAGGACGCCGTCAAAGAGTCCGTGACGACGTGTCTTCGAGAGGTTCCCGATGATGCCTTCGCGGGAGCGTTCCAGGAATGGGAACGCCGCTGGAACAAGTGTATCGACTCACAAGGGTCCTATTTTGAGGAATATTAGCTTAAGATATGTACCAGTGAGAGTAATAAATTTTTTTCCTGAGCTCAGTACACTTATTTTCCGGACGACCCTGTATATATGGAAGTATATATATATATATATATATATATATATATATATATATATATATATATATATATATATATATATATATATATATACACACTTTTTTGGAAAACCCACAAACGTGTAATGTATTCACTGATAGTCATAACAAACACAGAAACCAAAACACAAAAGAGGAAAAACTCACTGGTTCTCGAATTTTCGGTGGTCCAACCACCTTTCTCAAGAGGAATTAGGAACAGAACAGTTCTGTTCCTAATTCCTCTTGAGAAAGGTGGTTGGACCACCGAAAATTCGAGAACCAGTGAGTTTTTCCTCTTTTGTGTTTTGGTTTCTGTGTTTGTTATGACTATCAGTGAATATATATATATATATATATATATATATATATATTTATATATTTATATATATATATTTCTCTTACAGGTTCCCCCCAACTTTCCTCACCTACCCCCCAACCCCCTCAACCCTTACCCTTCCCTCATGGTGCTACACCCCTTGCCACACACCTTTTTGTGGCTCGCAGGGCATTTATGTAGATTTAGATGTAGATATCACGCCTGAAACGTCTCTTTTTATTCGCCGAGTGTGTCCAGGTACACAGAGGGCATCTGCAGAGTGGGTGGACATTCCAAAGAGAGGGATATAATTAATGGTCAGATGGAGTAAGTTGGGGTGGGGTGGAGGAACAATCAAACAGGGGATACCCTTCCAATTAATGCCTCAAAGAAAGCAATTGGGCGACTATGAGTGAGCGATCATCTCTGCACTCACTCATCGCTTATTGCCAATCCATGAATTGACGTCATCAATGGCAGTTTTAAATATATTGACCTAATATTAAAGCTCTTTCTCTGCAAAGTACGAATTGAGGTAGGTGGTATAATCCACGATTAGAAATGGACTCTAATCACATTTTGAGACCGCACAACCGCAAATGTACGTGAATCTATTCGAAGATCCGAATATAAGTTCACAAATTTTCAGTATTATTCTGACAGAAAAGACAAAAGTCCACGCCACGCTCTTAAACAGTTCTTATCGTGTATCAACTAAGGTACATTTGAAAGCGCACTATTCAAAATGCAACAATTCTCCTCTAATCAAAAAGCGTACAGAGCATAACTGCAATTTACATTTCTTCAACCCAGTAAAATGTTATAAAGAGACTGGTGATTTCGGATAATTAGCAAAAATCGTAGCATATTTTTCCTGGTGTAAATACACAGAAACAATTGCACCTTTATAATCCCAGCAATATTATCTTGTATGGGACTGTTGTAAACGAACATCATAGATTCATCAAATAATTTTGGGGTAACACAGATCCCGATAAAATATTTTAAATAAAATCAAATTATAAAAATAAATTCACTCACTCTGGCAAGCACCAACGACCAAAACGATCAATGCAGCAAAGAAATTCATCTCCATTACCTGTAAAAAAAAGAGAAAGAGTAAATTAACTTTCCATTCCACAGAGATTAAACCAGAAAGCGTGAAGATTTATTTAAAAGAACATTGGATGTAAACAAGTATTAAAAGATGTAAATGCAAAAAAATATGCGCAGGTAAACATGGATCGAGCCAAGTCACTCAGAAACGTATCTATTTGATTATATTAAGGTAAGGCACAGATTTAAGAAGAGTCTGATTAATTCACAGTTTTCCGGGAACGAATGCGGACTGAGATCACAATTTAGTACCCACGAAAAATAGCGTCCGCGCCGAAACGATAAGATTGGAGATGCGAAAATATTATTTTACCAGAATTATCAATAACTGCGAAACAGATTATCCCTTCTTATTTCCAGAAAGTGTTTAAACCTACTTATACTTTAGCTTGAACGATATTGGATAAGTTTCTTACTGCATCCTAAGGTGCAATTATTTGTTGGATGGTAGCATATGTAATTGCGTGGGTGTAGCATGAAAGGAGGTAGATATATATTTGAATGCGTGTAAAATGATAGGTTTTTTGCAAGAATTTATGCATAACTGTGATTATAGGTTTTCATGTTAAGTGTTGGTTTTGAATGCGGTTTTTTTTCCTTTTTGGGGTGGTGACTTGACATCCCCCGCCACACACCCTTGCGGCGGCTTGCGGGGTATTATGCAGATGTACTTTATTCTGTAGCCACCAATTCCACCCTTCCTCTGCAAACTTTCCTTATTCTGGTCCTGCATCCTCCACCAGTCTTCTTTCACTCTTTTTGTTCCTGATCTAAATTTATTACATATCTCATTGTACCTCCTACTGCCTAACTCTGTGTTTACAGTCTTCCATTTCCTTCTCTCGTCCATCTCTCCAATCATCTCATCCCTGATCCATGGTTACCATGCAATTTTCCCAATAACAGTTCTCATAGCCTCTTTTGTGTCTTTCGATATCACTATAATCATTATTTTCTCTACAGTCAGCTGATATTCCTACCTTGCCAATCCAGTTGATGCATATACATTCCATTTGCCTATCCGTTTCCCAGGCCTTTCTCTTTGAATCTGACGCTAAACATTATAACTACTAAATCGTTATTGGAGTCCCCATCCGCTCCCGGAAAACCACGAATTGATCACGCTGTTCCCAAAATATGCTCCATGATAAGATAATCTAAATGATACCCTTATGAGCATTTTCCATGCATACCTAAAGCTTTTTCGGAGTCTAAAGCATGTGCTTGTGATAATTAACCCCAGTGTCCCACAAAATCAAACTGCTTTCTCCCCACGATCATTCATCATACCTAAACCGTAATCCGCCACCTTATCTCATCTACATCTACTTAAAACTCCGCATGCCGCTGCAAGGTCGTGTGGCGGGGGGTGTTAGGTCACCACCCAAAAAAGGGAAAAAAGAAAAACCGCATTCAAAACTAACACATAGTATTAGGTAATCTACCGGTTAAGGCAGGTTTTTGGATGAACACAATTATCAAATAAACATTTTGAAACTCCAAACAAAACCCAATCCAGCAACCTACTCTACATCAGGTACCTCTTCATCTCTGTGTACTTCTTTCCTCCCTTCATCCCGTCCAATACCCCTATCCTGTTCCTGCCCCTTCCTCTCCAACAACAACTCATACAGGCAAACCAAAATTCACAGTGGTGCATACATTCATAGAACATCCTATCATTTTACACGCATACAAATACAAAATCTCCATCTCTTCCTTCGCCTACCGTCTTATTCCAATTCCCTTAGACTACCAAATGTATCCCTGCTGCAACACACGCGAATATGCCCTCTAACTGATTGTATATACTATCGACCTCTTCCTCCTTATGATAGCATGGTGGCATGTATACCTGAACAATGACCAAGTTCGTCGGTTCTCCTTTTATCTCTACTATAAATAATATACTAGAGTCTCTACTATAATATCTATCCGTAGGTTACCCAATTTAACTACGTTTCATCCTCCTTCTTTGTTCAGTATTATGGCAACCGTTCTTTGTCTCTCGTCCCCTCCCTTGTATATTATTCTATTACTGTCAGTCCAGGAATTCCAGCTTTCCTTCCATCTAACCTCGCATAGACCTGAAGTACCTATATTTTCTCTTTCTTAAGATTTAACGCTTTATCTCTAAATCTATATCTCTCGCTTGATATTCTCCAATTTTCCTGTCCTCAACATTATTCTAAGATTCCAAGTTTCTATTCCAACTAATTCGGTCTTCTTCTTCTGCGTCTTCTGTTCTGCTGCCGTCAGTTTTACTTTGTAAGGATCTCATGAGATGACGACCACGGAAGCCTCGCTGCCGGGCACAACACAAGGCCGATTTGGCCGAGTCCCGTAGATGCCAGGACTCATATTCTGTATACTGTCCATCATTATATTCTTGGGAATGATAATTGAGGTGGTTTCTCGTTTCCCTCCTCAATAGTGTTTTTAACGTGACACCAAATCTCAATGGCTGCCTCAATGGGGTCAGACATCTTTTCAGCCTCCTCACTGAGGAACAGACGCTGCGTGGACTATCCTTTGCCTGGCTCCTAACCTTCGACCTATCTGGCATGTGTGAACCTACCAGGAGCAATTATCATTGCCCTCGACAGCAGAGCTCTTAAGGGCCATTGGAACGCACACGCTCTTTCACCACGTTAAGCTTGTAGTTAATGGTGTTAATAAATAGTCATCTATAGGGATATTTTAAAATTTCTGTAATGCTAATATTCACTAATTACTTCTGGCGACTTACTCACCTTTCCGCAAAGCATCATGGTGAATTGAACAGTAAAATTTAGATGCCCAAGCGTTAATTATTATTTGAATATCAATTTAGCAATTATAAATTAAGAACATTTTTCCCACAAAAAACATCCACCGCAAAGGGGTGATGCAAGATGTAAAATTTTATCAGACCTTTATGAGGAGAATTATTCAATCTCAGGGAGATATGAAGCACTCCTAAACATGGAGAGCCCCCCAAGGTTTTTCTGTAGGACGATGCAGCCCCCCCACTGCCGGCGCATATCGCAGGGCAGGATTAATACATCCCGCAGAACAAAGTCCAACTCCGGCATCGGAATAAGCGCTGATCGACGTCGAATGGAAAGATTCAACGCGAGAGAGCATATTCGCCTGCTTTACGATGAAGATTCAACAATAAGCTGCAATCCTCCACATTCATTTTCAATGCACAAATTGTCGTGGGAGGGCGGTCGAAGGAGACTCGACTTGGAGGATACGATCGCGGGAGCAGAACGCAGAGGAAGGAATTCTTACGTTTCCCTCCTCAAAGGAAACCAAGGCGTTGCTCTCCCCTTTTAAGGACTCGAGGGGAAGGGCTTTCATTCTGACTCGACAATAAAATCTCTCCCTGCCTGTGGGGGAAGCGAGGGGGTGGAGCGGCCCTGCCCTTGGGACAATACGCACGCACCCAGACCCCCTGCGAAATAGACTCGGCGGCGACACGAGGAGGGTCGCTCGGGACACGGGAGAGGGGTTTCGTGGGAGAAGAGGTTCATCCATTCCAAGAAATCCCCTCTTCACTCCACTTTATCCCCCGTTCTTCCTTACCCATAGTTGTCCGTCCCCGAGACGCCTCGAGTTATTTCCTGCTTGAGGCACTGCGGGGACATGGGGAAGGTAGTTAGCAGGTTTCAGTCCTTAGTAAGGCCATCCTCCAGGAGCTTGTGCTTACTAAGGACTGAATCAAGTACATTGTAGACCAACGATATTTCATCGAAAAAATATTTAAGAGTAGAAAATGAATGTATACGAGATATTTTTTTAAAATTTCCCCTTCCATCCCTTGTCCCTCTCCATGGGGGAACCACTGTGTGTGCACCACTGCGGCCATTGCGGTATCTTTTCGAAGCGGGTATACCGATTACAACACGCGGTACGCTTCTTAGCATCCTCACCATGTAATTAACTGAAATGTTCCTGTGAGAGATTTGCGGAGTTTCATACACAAATACACAGAACAACGCTGTCCCTTCAAAGAGCTCATTTCCACGGATCCGACTTTTCGCCGCACTTCGCAAACACCCCTTCGCATAAACGGCCCAAACCAATCAACATAACAAGATATCACAAAGTGGTTGAAGGCGGTTACTTTGGAAGTTTTCGCGGACACGATGCCTCCAAGCGGATCTTCCCTTAGCTATACGAATAATTTAAAATATATTTTTCACTTATATAAATGGTCAGCGCATTCTCTTTTTCGTGACGTCCTCATCACATCATGTTTGTAGTGCTTAATTTAAGTGTTAGAAAGATGGCGCTGGTGTTGACCCTTCGCAAATGACGCTGATATCTCTGAGAGACAAATTTCTTAGTAAATATATAACAGTATTTTTGGTGAGTTTCTGGTCGCTATATAATACTTTATTTTCTCTAAAAATAATGCTTAATTGTAAAAATCGATTTAAATCATTGACATTCAGTAAAATGTATAGGGCGCCACAGAAGAAATTAAGACAAATTACTATTTTACAGATTTGAAATAATCTACATAACATCACAATTAGCTGAATAGTAGTCCCAATACCCCATTCGGGATTATCCCTTGTTTGAGAACCCCTGATAGTCATATTTATTAACAGATTTTATCAGATATTTCGGCGTTAGACATTGAATGATTGAATTAGTAAGAATAATTAAAGATTATAAGGTATGAGGAAGTACCTAGCCCCACTGCTACAAACCTTTTATGTGGATCACGGAGTATTTATGTAGGTGCACCATTAGAGAGTAATTTTCCTACCGCTTTTTTCCTGTGCCTTACAAAGACTTAAATCATCTAACCAGGATGTCCTAATTATCCTAATCAGCATAGTTTTGAGGAGTTTTGGCCTAATAGCTCCCGGTTTTGCACATTACCACCTTATCCACTACTATTCGAGATATGTAATCATTGAGACGTCTCACCATCAGAGTAATCAACTCCAGGGTCATAACTTGGGGATTAAATTCATCTCGAGGTACTCCACTCACTCCAACCACTCTTCTCTCCTCCTAAGCAGTGTGGCATTCACGCATTCGGAGTGGAGCTGCAAAATGCTTTTCCTGTGGGTTTCAAAGACGTTCTAGCGTTTTCAGTATCACTTGGATTTGAACCCTCACTTTGATCTGTGACCACTAACATAAAATAAGGAAGATAGAATCCAGTACAGATTGATTCAAATACTCTTTCTTTCCCCGAACAATCAGAAATCATAATAGTAAGAAACCAAAGCCACTTTAGAATTATTGAAAACATTTAATTTAAAAGTCGGAACAAAATTAAACATAGCTAAGACATCAACTATATTTGTAGGAGCATGTGTACGGTAGTTGGTAGTTCGTGTGTTTGCATGTGTTTGGGGGTGTTAGGGTTTTTGGATGAATGCATACCATGTTTTATTTGTGGCTTGTATAAATTTGTGGCTTTTGCATGCATTTTTTTATCTTTTTCTAAATTACGGGTGGTGCCCTAAAACCCCCCGCCACACGCCCTTGCAGCGGCTTGCAGGGTATTAAGTAGATGTAGATGAACTCTAATTTTGATACCCTAAATTTCCCCGTCAATCCGTTGTCCCTCGCCATGGAGGAACCCTCCTTCTACCTGCAGCGTTGGGTCAAATTATTTACCTTGGGGAGGAGAGCGTTTTTGCAGCATGTTCTTGTGGTGGTGGAATTTCGCCTTCCTACTTACCAAATTCTAGCTTGTACGATATTGGATAAGCTTCTTACTGCATCCTAAGGTGCAATTATTTGTTAGATGATAGTATATGTAATTGCATGAGTGTAGAATGAAAGGAGTTAAATATTTATTTGCATGCGTGTAAAATTATAGGATTTTTGCATGAATGTATGCAGAACTGTGGATATGGGTTTGCATGTATGTGCTGGTTTTAAATACGGTTTTTTTCCCTTTTACGGGTGGTGGCCTACCTCCCCCCGCCACACGCCTTTGTGACGGCTTGCGGGGTATTATTTAGATGTAGATGTTTGATGATTTCGGCTAAATCAAGTTTACATATCCCAGAAGTTGAAATCTAAAAAAAAACTGCTTAACTAAATTAATGATTTAAAAAATACCATTTCCAATATTAACGTATCGTATTCATCCACTATCACACAATAAAGGCTGGTGTTCTAACGTACCCTGGTTTATAATTCCCGATACTGCGAGCAAGGTTTGGAAGTAGATGTATTCTGAAGACCCGTCCTTTTGTTTATCCTTCCCACCTTTATCAACTCTCTAATGATTCTCAGAAGCCATTGTTCTAGGCAATTTACCGGTTTAGGTAAGCTTTTGAATTGATACAATTACCAAAAAATTCTCCTCCCCTTTAAAAAAACACAAACTTAGTCTAAAACAAGACCCTCTTAATCTTCGCACACTTCCTTCCTCCCATCCAACATCCCTATCCTATTCTTTCCACTTCTTTGCTTTCCTAGCATTACACTCCTATATCATATCCTTCATCACACTCTTCAACATCCCACGGCCGCTCAATACGCCTTTCATCCATTTGTCCTGTCTCCTTAGGATTTCTCCCAACAAATCCCTTTCCTCGCCCACCACACCTATTAATTTCTCATCTGTTTTCCTTTCGGTCCATTTCACCTTCTCTATCCTTCTCCACATCCACATTTCAAAAGCCTCCAATCTACGTCTATCATCCAGTGACCATGTTTCCGCACCGTAGTTCAAAACTACGCTCCACATCAAAATTTGACGAGTCTTTTCTTAACATCTTTACTCAAAGTCCCTATCACCGAATCCCTCCTCCTTGTGGAGGCTAAGGAACATACGCTGCACGGACAGTCACTCTTTTGTCTGGCTCCTAACCGTCGACCTATCTGGCACATGTGATCCTACCAGGAGCATCACTCTCGCCAGCATATCTCTAGACGTCATCGGAATGCACAAGCCCTTCCCCTATGTCATGGTTGTAGTGAATCGGAGGGCAGATGAGATGAATTCAATGTAATTCCCTAGTTTGACTTCGCTTGCCACAGATAATGCTGTCGACTGTTGAAGATCTGCTTCAGGGGGAAGGCAAGTTGCGACTGGGAAATTTCAAGAAATATACTTAGGAGTCAAATTACAGCAAACACGACACTTTTTCCGTAGTAAAGAAAAGAGAATAACAACTTTCCAATTGATAAGCTTAATTGTACGATCGAGGTTAGATCATATGATGATGTAATACATCGAAAACCGGTCGTACTATTGAACTTATCTAGTGGAAAGTTGTTATTGTCTTTTATTTATTATGTTCAAATTCCACCACATCACTCCTGAAACTACTGAATGTATTCTTTTGATCTTAAAATAGTACAATTTAAAATGCTATCGGAATCTTGCGGAATTGAGTTGACATGAGATAATTACTTTAATGAGAATACCCGGTAGCAATCACCTCTACTCCTCCAGCAGAATAATGGACTTCAAAATAAAAAAAGAACTCTCGACTTCAGTAACAAATTCAGATGGCATAAATGATGCGAAAAAATCTTCTTGCTGATCAATAGCGACAAGAGTCGCTTCAATTTCAGAAGGAAGGCGTGTTTCAAGGTTTTACTGAAGGATTCGGGCAGCCTTCCGCAAAATTCTCTTACTTGAAGCCATTTTGGTCCAACCACTACCCCAAAAATTATCAAAAACTCTGGCTTTAACAAAAATAAGAACCGGTAAAGCTCTAGTGCGCTTCAACGTCCACCTCGTCTCTTCAGCATTTTGAGGAGATTGAAGAAAGGAGTTAATACTAATATGAGTCACCTCAGAGGAGAAAGTGCATGGATAAAAAGCGGAGATTAGATTTTCATAACGAATCAGTCTCAATAGCCTGGAATATTATTGGAAACTAAAAGAAATGCATGCTAATCCAGCTATACCCCACCTACAGAATATTTATTCCACCGTCACCTCAAGACAGCACAATTTCCCAAATGAAAACTTACGGTTTTCAATTATGGTCAGAATTGAAAAAAACAATCCACTCTAACGCCGATCTCATTGCTATCAAAGTCCACGCTATCCCTAGATGATCTCTGTGATTTCCACGCGTAAGTCGTTTGTTTAAATTTCAGGGCCCTTTTGTGAGGGGCCGTCGGTCGCCCAAATGCACTCGAGCTATCATTCTACCCCGAACGAGATTCCTTAACGTTACCCTGCCCCTCGCTATGTTCAATGGAGCGAGTTCGGGGTCTAACGTATGCCATCGCTGAAACGGAAACTTTTCGAACAAGATAATTCGACTGGGGGCGCCGGAAGCGAAAAATCCACGTAGTGGAAAGAAGGCGATGGGCTGGCCGGGGGGGGGCATGAGGAGGCGGGGGGGGGGCATGAGGAGGCGGGGGGAGCGAGGAGAAGGCGGGGAAATGATAGCGACCGCCGCCATTACAACAAACCTAAACCCATCCCCCCACCAGGAGCCTCTTCCTCCTGTCCTTCGGTCGCCAGGGCTGCTACACCCACTGAAAGCCACCGCAGCCGTTAAAAGACCACCCGTCCAGTTTCCTTTCCTTTCGAATCTTCCCTTGGGCGGACCCCATTCCCCTGCGGACGCCGAGAGGCTGTAAGGCAGAACCCTCGCCGCCACCCTCCCACTCCCCCAGCGCCCTCACAATGACGGAGGCGATAACGGCGAGAGGGGCGGACGGCACAAGTAGGGTCGGGTTCCTCACGGCCCTCGTCTCGTCCTCGCAGAAAATTAACTCATTTCGTTCTTCTAGGAGCGGTTTTAAATAGGCGCGGCGTCGAATGGGACCGAATAAGAGCGGGATAAGGGAATGTCCCCTCCTTCGATTGCCAAACTCCAAACGCACGCACACACACGCCAACAGTAGCGCGCTCTGGAAACGGACGGACCAACTCGCACGCTTGACGGTTGAAGAGTGATGATTCGCAGTTTGACAGACGGGGAGGTTTGGCCGAGATAAAATACATTGGGGTGGGATTACCTGATCACCGAGGGGCGGCATCTTCAATCCACCCCTAGGTGTCGGTCTAGCAGAAACGTAAAAAGGGTGTCGAGTGTTTCTACTTCAATTAAAAGGACCACGGGCTGGTTGGAAGCGCGTCTCCATCGTACCGACCTTGCGCACAGAATCTTTGTCCAGGATGTAAAGTTATTTAGCCAATAATGAGAAACACAGAAGGGTCCAAAAACGTTAGTCCGGTCAGCCGTTGACCATCAACGGGAAGAGTAAAGAGCTCCACGGCGAGAAGTCAGTACCGTACCGTTCGATGTCGAGTCAAGTTGGTCGAGTCAATCAAATTGGTGGGGCGAGGGGGGTGTCTACGAGGGTCAGCTGAAAGGTTCTCGGCCTGAAAATGAAAGACTGCTATTTTCAGTGAACAAATAGCTTCATATTTGTTTCTAAATGAACTCCCTTGACTTAAACACACTTGGTCCAGCGTTTTTCAGCAATATTCCTTCCAGGAGAGTGTCTGGAGAGTCTGGTCGTAGACACTAAAGGAATTATAATGGCCCCACAATACTCGGCTAGATCAGACCAAAAAGGTAAAATAAGGGAGATGCATTTCAATAGAGATACATTCAAATACATATTCTTTCCCCGAACAAACTCATACTAGTACGAAACCGAAGTCCCTGTACACAATTTCAAGAAACTGCGGGAGATTCCGCAACAGTAACTTTTAATGGAGTCGTCCCCTAACATGCATTTCGATGCAACAATTCCAGACTGTAAAAATCATTCGCCTAGACCGGAATTCGAACCCGCATCCCTCGATGTCCGGCCAAATGCTTTACCCAGTTAAGCTATCTAGACGTCCTCTTAAGCTCTGAAATCGACGTACAGTGTTTCTATATATATTTTTTCCATCTCTCTTGGATCTTTTCTGTGTCAACTATTATCTTACCCCACTTATCTTTAACTGTTAGCACAGATCTTCCTTTCTTACTTCCCCATAGTGTTTTAACCTTGCTGTAGAAGACACACATCTCACCCTTCCTAAGAAAAATGTGCATATCCTCGCTCCACTTCACCAAGCTTCTTTTCTTTTATTTGTGGTCCCTCTCAATTTTATATTTAATTCTTTGCACTTCTTTTCCCTAACTCTGTGTTTACATTCATCCGTTTTCTTATCTAATTCATCTTTTTTATCATCTCATCCGTGAACCATGGTTTCCTTGTCCTTTTCCCGTTAACGGTTCCTTAGTGCCTTTTGTGGCTTTCGATTTCCCTTTCTTGTTACATTCCAATTTTTCTTGATTATTACTCAGCTATTTACCTTCATCCATGATATTTTATACAGCCTGCTGATACTCCTATTTTATTAATCCATTTCATGTTTCTACCTACCATTTCGTAACCCGCTCCCCCTGCCTTATTATTTTGAAACGGACCGTACAATTCATAACCTTTAAATTGAGGTCCGAGTACGCATCCGCTCCCGGGAATCTGTGGGAATTTATCACTCTGTTCCTAAACCTGTGCCTAACCAGAATACAATCTATCTATTATCTTTCTGAGTCACCTGGCAGTTTCCACATATAACAACGCCTTTTGTGGTGTCTAAACCACGTGTTGGTGACGACTAGCCTCTGTCTCCTGCAGAACTCAGTTTCATTCTCCCTGCGTTCATTCCTCGTGCCTAAACCGTAGTCCCCCACCTCATCACCATATCTTCCCTCGCCTACCGTCGCATTTCAATCCTCCATCACTATCAAATGTTTCCCTGCAGGAACACACGCGATTATATCCTCTAACTCATCGTACATCCTATAGACTTCTTCCTCTTTGTGGTTGTTTGGTGACCTAATTTTAACAGTGGTAACATGGAGGACCCCACCAATTACAGACCCATTTCTCTCACTTCTATATGTTGCAAAATTTTAGAGCACATAATTGTCAGTTCCATAATGAGACATCTTGATAACATTAACTTTTTAAGTGACAATTAACACGGATTCAGAAAAACCCGCTCATGCGAGAACCAATTAGGATTGTTCACACATGACTTACTTTTATCTGGTGAGAGTAGGCAAGTGGATGCGATCTTTTTAGATTTTCAAAAGGCATTTGATACGGTTCCGCATGGTAAACTCATCCATAAATTAAAGGGCCCAGGTATACACAAGGGGGCAATAAATTGGGTTGAAGACTTCCTTTCAGAGCGGGAACAGAGGGTAGTCCTTGACGGCGCTGGTTCTACCAGCGTACGAGCAACCTCGAGAGTTCCTCAGGGAGTGTTATCGGACCGTTACTATTCTTGATTTTTGTTAACGATTTGAACTGCGAAGTGAAAATTATGATAAGGATGTTCGCGGATGACACAGTGATTTATCGGGAGATATCTGGGGATGAGGATCGTTTAGTTCTAGCACGTGATTTAATTAGCATTAATGAATGGTGTTCAAATTGGGGATTGCCTTTAAATCTTAATAAATGTTCGGTGGTCAATTTCTTTAAAAGATCCACGGGATTCGTTTACAAATTAGCTGGAGTTGACCTTGAAGTAGTTGATACGGTGAAATACCTAGGTGTTATATTCACTAAAGACTTAACTTGGGGGACCCATATACGTAAAATATACGGGCAAGCATATAAAAAATTAGGATTTATTAGACGCATTGTCGGCAGAAGTATCTCCAAGGTCAAGGAACGTTGTTATCACGCTCTTGTAAGGCCCCATTTAGAATATGCATGTAGCATATGGGATCCGTGTGAAAAAGGCCTCATTCGGGAAATTGAGGAGGTCGAACGCCGGGCAGCTCGTTTCGTGGAAAACTGTTACGATGAAACGAAAAGCGTCACTGAAATGCTTATGGAGTTGGGATGGGAATCATTGGAAGAAAGACGACTCAATGCTAGGTTAAACTTGCTAAATAAATTCAGATCCGCATGTTTCAGCACCGAGATCTCGAAAATTATTCGCACTCCAACATACATTGGTCGCTTGCATCATGTGTACAAAATTCGGGAAATAGATGCCAGTACTAGCAGACTCAAGGACTCCTTTTTTTCACGGTCAATACGGGATAACAACTGTAGGGTCACACTCGGAGATAACAAAAATGCCGCTTGTCACCCTCGGCGTCTAGGTAAAAATTAGTTATACTGCATGCACATTCACTAATCTACTGTGTGTTGTGTCAAAACCCTTCCCGCATGCCCGCATTGGACTGCCATTATGTAATGTATTGCTGTTTACAGTATTGTTGCTCTGCTTTTGGTACCCTAAGTTTCCCCTTCCATCCCTCGTCCATCTCCGTGGGGGAGCCATCCTCCTACCTGCAGCGTTGGGCCAATTTCCTCACGTTGGGTAGGATAAAGTTTTCTGTATCACGTTCTTGTGGTGGTGGTATTTCGCCTAGCTACTTACTAAAATCTATCTTGCACGTTCCTGATAAATTTCTTGCTGCATCCTAAGATACAATTATTCGTTATAATTAAGGGTATGTACTTGCATGCTTGTGGAGTGAAGGGAGGTAGATGTGTGTGTTTGCATGCGCGTGGAATGATGGGATGTTTCTATGAATGTGTGCACTGCTGTGGATTGGGGTTTGCATGTGTGTGTTGGTGTTGAATGCGGTATTTCTTTTTTCCTTTTTTGGGTGGCGACCTAACACCCCCCGCCGCACCCCCTTGCGGCGGCTTGCGGGTATTATGTAGATGTAGATGAACCTTTCTTTTACACATTCACTGCCACACACGGCTATGGTGATTAATGATAAGTAGGCACATATTTTTTTTTAATTTAGGCGAAATCATTCGAAGGTAAAAGCTACTCTAAAAGAGGAAAGAAGAACTTCTTAGCGTTGGAGTACGAAGGCTTACGTTTCGTTATTGAGAAAAAAATTAAAAGGTAAATAATAATGAAAAAGTAGTGGACATACACTACAGGTAGACGTACTACATGAGCTTGGTGAAAATAATCGCAGACATAATGCACCTGGATTCTTATTTAAAGCGCCCACTGGCTGCAATGGCGGACGCAATCCTGCGTAAATAAGTGATACTAGGATTAAACGATTCCGCACCATTAAGTGAGGAAAAACTAATTCCATTCACATGACCAGATGCATCAACAGCATTCGTCATCCCACCTGTTGAAGAAGACAACTTGTTAAAATCGTGTGATGAGAATTTTTTTTCCAAATGCGGTAATGAAGGTGAGATTGCTTCATCCCAACGATCGTACGAGTCTTTGCGAATAAAATTAAATTCAGAGGTCATTCAACATGACATACAGTAAACCATTCACGTGACAAATCGAAATAAAACACATCAAGATGACACGGATAACTCTATTAAAGCGTGATCATTTGAAATACCTGGAGGATTTCTGAGGGAGTTAGAATGCAGGGAGTGTTGGTTTCCATTTAAACGGCTGTCGGGACACATTCCGTTGGCTTCTCGGCTTTCGCCCATCGCCGACGCACGCCCCGTCCCCGCGGGGGAAAGCCCTGTCCAATGACAAACCGCCCCCCCTCCCCCGATTTTCAGGGGAGGAAAGGATTTCCATGGGCCCTCAGCCACCGAGTGCGTCGTCCCCCGGGGCGGGGGGGGGGGGGGGCAGAGAGAGAAAAGGGTCGGGGGATTTTCTCGCCCGAATCTCCCGAAGCTCCTTTTTGTCCTCGCTCCACCCGCTTGCGCCTGCCACTACTTCCCCGGGGTTTCTCCGTGAGACTCCCGGCATCCACCTTGAATTCCCTTTGGGCTGGAGGTCTGTTCCTCCCGTTTACACTCTCTCTCTCCTCATATTAAGCCGCCAGTATTTCTTACATTCTCCTGCTCAGAAACCCCAGTAGTTCAATATCAAATTGGCATCCCAAATTAAAACTTTCCATTGATTTCTTCAAGTTTACGGCCACAATTACTGGCATTTCGCCTTATTACTTTTCATATTCTGGCTATCGCGTTGTAGGATAAATTTCACACTGCATCCTGGGGTACAATTGCTTGTTGGATGGTAGTGTATATGTTTGCATGCGAGTGGGATGCATGTATTTTTGCATGAGTGTATACGCCACTGTGGGTATGGTTTCGCATAGATGTGGTGATTTTGTACATGACTTTGTTCCTTTTTACGGGTGGTGCCTTAACACCCACCGCCATTCGCCCTTGCGGCGGCTTGCGGGGTATTATGTAGATGAATTAACTGAACAAAAACTCACGTAAGAGTGAAGTCGTTAAACGATTATAGATTCGTGGGCCGTTTAAAAATTCAAGAGAATAGATGGCGTTCGTAGTATTGGAAACGTTTAGCCTCTAGTAAGCCTTATCACCCACTAGACTGGTGTTAAGGGTTTCAGTTATATTCATTACGTCCTTTCATTTCCATAATCGATTGCAGCAGCAAGCTTTAGTTTAAATATACAATGAACGTAGCTACGGTCGTGAATCAATGTAATAAAAAAATTTCGAGACCGTAAACTTAATTGTCACTATGTGATAAGAAAAAAGGGGAAAAAAGAAAAATATAAAAGAAAGATAAAGGGAATACAAACTAGGTTATTTGGGTGATTTTGAGAAACACTGACCCACGTATACTTCAATCACACACAAAAGCCAAAACAAATAATAAAAATAAATAATAACACAAACTTACAAACACTCGATCACTAGGGTATATTAAGAAATAATTGTCTCTCGTTAATCACATTCAGCAGTTTAACAGTGGATAAGGAAGAGGGGAAGTTTTCGCGGTTGGTTTTATAATAGGAAGGGGGGGGAAAGGGGGGGTTTTCGAAAAAGACAAAGAAACTCTTAGTCATGCCACACACCCCACCAAACACGATCAAGGCATCGACCTACAAAGTCATAATCAGGTGATGACGGCCCTGCCTGCCGAAATCCCGGCCTCGCCCGATAAAATGTATATAGAACAACTAAGTATTTTTTTTCCGATATGAATCGCTTTCACAAAGTGACGCCTCAAAACATTCTATTCAAGGGGTGCGGAAGAAGTTTGGAGGAGGTGGAGAAGGGGAAGAAAAGGTGAGTTAACCGCGTTTGCACAGAGAAAATAGGCAAGATGCAATGGGCCCTTGGTCACTATTCATGGTGCCTGTATTGTTCTTTTTGATGTGGATGCATTCGTAATAGACAAGCATGTAGTCTGGGACATGTCTAAGAAGTTTTATGTTATCAATTGTGATGTTATGTCCTTCAGTGAACATATGTTGGGCAACGAAGGATTTGTGAAAGTTCCCTAGTCTGAAAAAGCAGCATGCTCTTTGAAACGGGTGATGAGGTTTCTTCTGGTGTGTCCTATGTATGAAGAATTACATCGGGGACATGAGATTTTGTATGTGCCAGATTTGAGAAGGGGTCCTATGGGATCTTTAGGGTTTCCAAGTAATGGCCTTAGTTTGTTATTGGATGAGAACGAGGGTTTGAAATTGTGTTTGTTGAAAATGGTTTCTAACCCTTTGGTGGATTGTGGGTGTAAGGGAAGTTTAATATATTTCTTTTCGTTGGGCTGGGATAACGTGGTGCTGGATTTGATTAGTATTTTCTGTTTATGCTTCTTGAGTATTCTGTCAATTAGTTCGTCGGTGTAGCCGTTGGATATGGCGGTCAGTTGTATGGAGTGAAGTTCTTTTTGAAAGTTTGCTTTGTTCAACGGTAAAGTAAGAAGACGGTGTATGAGAGAATGAAATGCGGCGTGTTTGTGGGTGTGATGGTCAAAGGAGGACTGGTGGATGTAGTTATTAGTGTGTGTTGGTTTGCGGTAAATATTAAATGAAAGCTGATTATTTCTTCTAGTGACAAGAAGGTCCAAAAGGGGGAGTGACTTGTACTTCTCAACTTCGCATGTGAATTTAATCGATGGGTATTGGTTGTTAAGGTCCTTGAGGAAGCTGTCAACGGAGTAGGTGTCTGTGTCAAAAACTGCGAAAATGTCGACATACGTGTACCCGGTGTTGGGGAAATATTTAAATTTGCTACGGCACTGTTGCGCGAAGTAGGATATAAATAAATTAGCTAGAACGGGGGAGAGAGGATTACCGATGGTAGTGCCAAAGTTTTGTTTGTAGTAATAGTTGTTGAAGGTGAAGACATTTTGGGTCATGATTAGGTTCGTTAAAACAACGTATTCATTTAAAATTTCTTTAAAAATTGCGGAATTACATACATCTACATCTACTCAATTCCCGCAAGCCGCCGCAAGGGAGTGTGGATATACATCTATTACATTCAAAAAGAACAAAGAAAAATGAAGAGTATCAAAGGTCGTTGTTGTACTGGTAGAGTGAAAAAATAAAAGGATTTACATATTACAAAATCAAAAAATTGGACCCCAAGTAATTTTTTTTATTTCCAAACTTTTTTTCCAAACAAATGGAAAACGATTATTATCGAAGGTAGAGGTCATCAACAACTCAGATGCCCATTTTGACGCCCTTTCGAAAATATACTTTTAGGACAGCTTAGAAAACGTTGGAGGCAGTCTGAGAAAAATGTACATCTACGTGTACATCTACTTAATAATTAATCTGAAATGCTTATGGAGTTAGGATGGGAATCATTGGAAGAAAGGCTACTCAATGCTTGGTTAAACTTACTAAATAAATTCAGATCCGCATGTTTCAGCACCGAGGTCTCGAAAATAATGCGCGCTCCAACATACATTGGTCACTTGGATCATGTGTACAAAATTCGGGAAATAGATGCCAGGACTAACAGACTCAAGGACTCCTTCTTCTCACGGACAATACGGGATAACAACTGTAGGGTCACACTCGGAGATAACAAAAATGCCGCTTGTCACCCTCGGCGTCTAGGTAAAAATTAGTTATACTGCATGCACATTCACTAATCTACTGTGTGTTGTGTCAAAACCCTCCCCGCATGCCCGCATTGGACTGCCATTATGTAATAAATTGCTGTTTACAGTATTGTTTGCTCTGCTTTTGGTACCCTAAATTTCCCATTCCATCCCTTGTACCCCACCGTGGGTGAGCCCTCCTTCTACCTGCAGCGTTGGGCCAGATTCCTCACCTTGGGTGGGAGAGAGTTTTATGTGGAAAGTTCTTGTGGTGGTGGTGTTTCGCCTGGCTACTTGCTAGAAACTAGCTTGCACGTTCGGGACAAATTTCTTGCTGCATCCTAGGGTAAAATTATTTGTTGTAGTTGAGCGTATGTACTTGTATGCTTGTGGAGTGAAGGGAGGTAGATTTGTGTTTGCATGCGCGTCGAATGGTGGGATGTTTCGATGAAGGTGTGCACTGCTGTGGATTGGGGTTTGCATGTGTGTGTTGGTTTTGAATGCGGTATTTCTTTTTTCCTTTTTGGGTGGTGACCTAACACCCCCCGCCACACGCCCTTGCGGCGGCTTGCGGGGTATTATGTAGATGAGATGTAGATGTAGATACCCCGCGAGCCGCCGAAAAGGCGTGTGCTAGAGTAACTAGCAGACTCAAAGACTCCTTCCCAAGGACAATACGGGATAACAACTGTAGCGTCACACTCGGAGATAACAAAAATGCCACTTGCCACACTTGGCGTCTAGGTAACAATTAGTTACACTCAATTGCATGCACTTTCACTAACCTCCTGTGTGTTTTGTCAAAACCCTTCCCGCATGACCGCATTGGAATGCCATTAACTAATGTAAGGCTGTTTACAGTATTGTTTGCTCTGCTTTTGGTACCCTTAATTTCCCCTTCCATCCCTTGTCCCTCTCCGTGGGGGAGCCCTCCTCCTACCTGGAGATAGATTCCAATACAGATAGATTCAAATACTCATTCTTCCCCAGAATAATCAGAAATCACAATAATAAGAATCCGAAGTCCATTTAGAAATATTAAAAACATTTAAGTTACAAGTCGGAACAAAATTAAAAATTCAAAGATTGTGCATACGTATTGGTAGTTTGTGGGTTTGCATGCGTGTGAAAGGATTGGGGCGAAAGGGTTCTTGCATGAATGTTTACCATTTTTGGTTTGCGGGCCAAAAATTTGTGGCTTCTGCATGCTTTTTTTTCGCTAATTTACGGGTGGTGCCCTAAAACCCCCCCGCCACACGCCTTTGCGGCGGCTTGCGGGGTGTTGAGTAGATGTAGATATACCTGCAGCGTTGGGCCAAATTCCTCACCTTGGGTAGGAGAGCGTTATATGTTGCACGTTCTTGTGGTGGTGGTATTTCACCTAACTACTTACTTAAATCTACCTTGCACGTTCTTGGATAAATTTCTTGCTGCATCCTAGGATATAATTATTTGTTATAATTAAGCATATGTACTTGCATGCTTGTGGAGTGAAGGGAGGTAGATGTGTATTTGCATGCGTGTAAAATGATAGGATGTTTCTATGAATGTATGCACTAGTGTGGATTTGGGTTTGCATGTATGTGTTAGTTTAGAATGTTAAAGGTTTTTCTTTATTCCTTTTTTTGGGTGGTGATCTAACACCCCCCACCACACTTCCTTGTAGCGGCTTGCGGGGTATTATGTAGATGTAGAGTGCTTTGTGAATATATGAAGGAGGTCTTGGCATGATTCTCCGTTTTTGTCGGATTTTCCTACGCAGTACTAGTCCCAGTAAATTGACGGTAGATTGGTGTCACCAGCGATTATAACAATACTGTTGCTCTCCTTGTTACTACGAGAGGATATCATTATTCCCGTCCCCATCCCTGTCAGCCACAGCTTCGCGGCGCTGTCCGAGGACGGCGTCGAGACGCCTGTTTGCGCGGCCGAGAGTGCACCCCGATCCTCTAAGTCCTCCATCCCTAGGGGTAGTCGTTCTGGGAGGGGGGAATCTTATTGCTAGGGAGTTCCAACGTCCGGCGATTGGTGGCCCCATTGCGGGGATGGTCGGAGAGGGTCATGACGAACCAGGAGGTTACCTTCTATTACATGCCAGGGGGGTTATTTCCTAACGCCCATTCTTCAGTAAGGGCGGCGGTCCGGGGCATGAATTGCTCCATGCTGCGGTCGGTAGCCCATGGCGGCACCAACGATGCCTCCAGGTAGGGGTCCGAAAGGATTTTGAGTGCCTTTGGGGACCTAAAATCCGAAGTGGATCGTGTGCGGGAGGCATCTGGTGTGGACTTACGGTTATCCATATGTAGCATTGTCCCGCGGACTGACTGCGGTGCTTACGTTTGGAGTCGTATTGAGTCTCTAAACGGAAGGCTGTGGAAATTCAGTCGCGACATAGGGGCCGAGTTTGTGGACAATGTAGCGACTCCTCCCAGCCCGATACTGAGTCACCTGACAAGTTAACAAGTGCCGTTCTCCCCGTTCACAATAATCATTCCCCTACTCCTCTGCCAACTAAGCCGACGTCACGTAGGCTTTTTGCAACATTGTATTGATCCCCCCCTCCTCCCAGCCTGATAATTTGTCAATATTACCAATCTTCCTCCTCCGCCTCAAACCATAGACTTTGTAGCCCCCCTCTTCTCCTCAACCAATTCTTTCTTTCCTGCCTCCTCTTCCCTCCGTCCAGAGATATGTATATATACTATGCTTGACTTGCATTTGAACCTGATGAAGTTACACTATAACGAAACCTAGGTCGTGAGAATAAAAAATTTTAAGTGGAAAAGCCAAGTTATTTAATTTCCAGATGTCACTATGGTAGAGCATATCAATCACATAAAATCACGGTAATAGATAGCATAACGGATAGATTTATATGTGGATTATGTAGATGTAGATTTAAATGTCGTTTTTCCTCGTCAAATTGGAAATCAAAATAGTATATGGTCGTATGCGAAGAGGATAATAAGGGTTGGTACCTTCTACATTTTGTCGTTCTCATGCGAGCATCTTAATTATACCCTTTTTTATAACATTTTTCCCTTTTTAATACACATTATTTTGTTGAATATTGTTTCATGTAAGTAACTTCTTTCGTGTGATTAACTTTGTTCCTGGGCATGATCAAACTATTATTTGGGTATGTCGGTCGTCGCATTCCCTTTCTCTCGTCAGCCGACTGTTGGCAAGACTGGTCATTTGTCTCAGGGTCATAGCCGTAAATACATGGCTCATCTCCAGTTATGACCTTTTTGTAGAAAATCCAGGTCATCATTTGCGGCTTGGGGCAAGTCCCCTACGACACGAAATTCTTGAAGTTGGCATTGCGATAAAAGAGAATGCGACGAGTCAGCAGCTGATGACCACCATTCCGATAAGAAGGACTCTACCGATTGCTTCGAAAAGTGGAAGAGAGACACTGGGATAAGTGTGTGAAGTCCCGAGGAAATACTTCGAAAGGGACCACAAAGGCCTCCTCATTGCTTCATGGAGGCTGTCTTTCTCAATATACTGATTGCGTGGCTAGATATGTGATGGACAGACAAATTAGCCTTGTTAGCAGATCTTTTCGCGTGCGTAGAAAATTATTTTAATATCGACACCGAAATATTTTGAGGTCTTCTTTTTCATTTGAATTTTTTTTTGGTAACTTTGAATGACTATTTAATTTTAATAGTAACTTACATCTAGGTAACATCTAAATTTGTCATTGGTACAAGCAAGGTTTAGAATCAGTCCTCCCGCGAACCGTAGCGGTAGTTCCCAGGGTTTTGTGTAGAAGCGGATGGGTGTGTAGTATGGAGTGGAGGGGTCGTCAAAGGGACACCCGGGTGGAGGGTGGGTCACGTGGCCACCGATAAGGGACTGGACCCCGGCAAAGGAGCCCTAACTGGGCGGAGATGGTTTTCAGGGCAGCTCTTCAAAGGAGACGATTGAAAAGGGACGGGATGCACGCGATCGATTCCCCCTAGGGTGGGCAGGGGCATACGCTTCGATATCGCCCCCCGCTTCGATATCGCCTCGGCAGACGCGCCATTAACAGGGCCCTGCTGAAAGAGACAAAACGGGGGAAAATTATTCCCTCGTCCCCATCTCGGTTGATTAAGGCGACGATTTTTCGCAAGATTCCTCCGAGATACGCAACAAATAGAGACAGCATCGTGGGAGGAGGTGCAGATGTAATAGACACTCGTTTTTCCTTCTTAGAGTGGTGCCAGCGTGACACATCCGTGAGAAGGCGCGATAAGAAATTCGCGGCGAAATGGGTCCGGCACACTATCATGCACGAACGGCACATTGACGACTAGCAGTTGAAAAGTGATAATTTGGAAAATGAAAAAAAATGGGGATCGACAACAAGCTTCACCGGATCCCAAATAAAAGGTTATTCCCAAACGTCATGAGAAACGCTAATAGACATCTATATATTTTCTACGACATCTCGAAAAGCATCGTGAGGGCGTGTGGAAGGGGGTGATTCCTCACCGCGGTCCACAAACATAAAAAAGTGATAACGTTAAAAAGAGTACTGGGCTATGGCAAATTACATGGACAATTATGAAAGTCATGCGCATGATTTTATTTATTTCTCTGGGAAAAAAAGATTTATTGATGTACGTACTAGTACTAATGCTTAAAAAAGAAATTTCACCTCATGCATCCATAATACACTTCCGTGGAGACGTGTCTTGCACGCTTGGAAGGAACTCCTGAAACTCCTCTCGACGAGAATGTCTCTCGGGACCACTGTAAAATTCTTTTGTTTCCAATGGTCTCCCAATGATTTCCTTTCAGCGCTCTCTCTCTTCATTCGGAGAAAGAAAAGTAGTCGCACGGAACCAAGTCGGGACTGTAAGGGGGCTCATGCTCATGCTCAGTGACCCCGTGATGCTCCAGGTCAGGAAGTTGGTAACGATGAAGGGAGTGCGGCTGGGAGTATTGTCATTGCCAAGTGATCGCTCCATCGCGTCGTCTTACGAAGTCCAAAAACACTTAATTAGGAGTCACGTATTCCCACTCAGACTGCTCGGACTGTCGACCGGCTACGTGGGAAGGGCAGACCCCCACCATAACATTCCTCGATCGGTGTCACCGCGCTGCCATGGATAGTCGCGTCACAATATAATCATCCCTCCAATGGACTACAACCTTGTCGTGGTGGTAGGGCTTGGGCGTTCCGATGACCCCTGGAGCTGGGAGGGAGTAATAATGATTGCTCCTGGTAGGGTAACCCATGCCAGAGAGGTCGAACGTTAGGAGCCAGACGAAAGGTAGTCCACGCAGCGTCTGTTCCTCAGTGAGGCGGCCATTAAGAGATGGCGTCAAGTTAAAAACACTATTGGGGAAACACAGGGGAAACCATCTAAATTATTATTCCGAAGAAAATAATGATGGAAAACAGAGAGAATTGAGTCCTGGCAACTGTGAGACTCGGCGCAAGGGGCAGTGTGTCGTGCCCGGCAGCGGGAGAGTCAAGGCTTCCGCGATCGTCATCCCACGAAACCCTTGCGGGGAAGAAATAACAGCAGCAGGACAGAAGATGCAGAAGAAGACGAAAATAGTTAGAATAGGAACATGGAACGTCAGGACAATGTTGAGGACAATGATATTAGAGAATATTAGGCAAGAGATGGAAAGAGGTAATATTGATGTTTTAGGGCTATGCGAGTTGAGATGGAAGGATAGCGGGGATTACTGAAGTGTTAATAATAGAATAATATACAGCGGCGGGAACGAGAACCAAAGAGGGGTTGCCGTAATATTAAATAAAGAGGCAGGAACAAGCGGAGTAAACATAGAGCAAGAGACTGATAGAATCTTACTCGTAGAGAATAAAGCCGAGCCGACGAACTTGGTCATTGTCCAGGTATAAATGCCACCGAGCAACCACAAGAAGGAAGAAGTCGATAGGATGTACCATGAGTTAGAGGGTATAATCGCGTGTGTTCTTGTAGGGAAAAAATTAATAGTGATGGGGGATTGGAATGCTACAGTAGGCGAAGGAAGAGATGGTGGGGAGGTGGGGGACTATAGGTTAGGCACGAGGAATGAACGCGGGGAGAAAGCAATTGAATTCTGCAGGAGACAGGGCTTAGTCATCACCAACACATGGTTTAGAAAAATGGGAATGTATCAAGCAAGGGATATCGGAAGCCGCAAAAGACACTATAGGAACCGTAAACGGGAAAAGGATAAGGAAACCATGGGTAACGGATGAGATGATTGCAAAGATGGATGAGAGAAAAAAATGGAAGAATGTTAGCACAGAGTTAGGCAAAATGAAGTACAAAGAGTTAAACAATAAATTGCTAAGGGCCACAAATAAAGCAGAAGAAGAATAGTGGAAAACGCAATGCGAGGATATGGAAAGTTCACAGAAGAAGTATGAAATTGGTGCGCTATACAACAAGGTTAAGTTACTATCGGGAAGCAATAAGGCAACAATCGAAGCAATAAGGTCCACAGTCGAAATAAGTGGGGTAAGATAATAGTTGAACCAGAAAAAATCCAACACAGATGGAAGGAATATATAAAAACACTGTATGGTAAGGAACTTAGGCCGACAAGGTTACACATAGAAGATAAACGTGACGTAGAAGAAGATAGCCTAGGTCCAGGCATACTCGACGATGAAATAGAAAGGGCATTAAAGGAGATGAAAGCAAATAAGGTCGTGGGGGTAGACAACATCCCTGTAGAACTGTTGAAATGTTTAGGAAAATGTGGGAAGAAGGCCCTATATGGACTGATTCGTAGTATCTATGAGGAAGGAATCTGGCCGGATGATTTTGTGAAATCGGTATTAGTTCCTATTCCGAAAAATGTAAAGGCCACATCATTTGAGGATTACAGAACAATAAGTTTAATATCCCACGCAGCTAAAGTTATTCTCAGGATCATCAACAAAAGGATAGAGAGGAAGGTAAATGAGCACTTAGGGGTTGATCAGTTTCGGTTTAGGAAAGGAAGAGGTACGCGTGATGCCATTGCAGTAAAGAGATCACTAATCGAAAGGATTATAGAATACAATCAGGATGTTTTTGCTTGTTTCGTAGATTCCGAAAAAGCGTTCGATAGAGTAAATTGAGAAATATTAATGCGCGCATTTCAGAAAATACGAATGGATTTGAGGGACAGGAGACTGATCCGCAAACTTTACATGTCTCGGACTGCTCAGGTGCGAGTGGGGATCGGAGAGCCCGGATGGGCAGTGTTAGGAAGTGGCAGGGTTGCCCATTGCCACCGGTGCTGTTCAAAGTATATGTCGAGGAAATGATTAAAGAGGCATGGGAAGTGCTGAAGGTTGGAATGTAAGTCGGAGGGGAATTCGTAAAATCGGTTAGGTTTGCTGATGGCCAGGGATTAGTTGCTCAGTCAGCCATGGGGTTTCATGTATTTCTGAGTGAATTGGAGATTCAGTGCGATAGATATGGGATGATAATCAATATTAATAAAACGAAGGTTATGCGATTTTCCAGAAAGAAAAAGACTAAACTAAATATTAAAATAGGTGGGGAAAAAATAGAGCAGGTAGAACAGTTTATATTTCTCGGAAATGTTTTGGTCCAATACGGTCAATGTAGTAGGGACGTAAGGAGAAGAAATGCCCTAGGCAAGGTAGCTTTCTCAAGGAGGAGGGAGTTGATGACGTGGACGTTGAGTAGGGAGGTTACGAAAAGACTAGTAAGAACTCTGATATGGAGCGTACGGCGCGGATACGTGGGCGCTGAATCAGGAGGAAAGGCGTAGTTTGGAGGCTTTTGAAATGTGGGTGTGGAGAAGAATGGAGAAGGTGAAATGGACTGAAAGGAAAGCAAATTAGGTAGTACTGGAGATGGTGGGTGAGGAGAGGGGTTTGTTGAGAGAAATCCTCTGGAGGCAGGAAAAATGGATGAAAGGCGTATTGAGCGGTAGTGGGATGTTGAAGAGGGTAATAGAGGGGAGAATGTTGGGCAAGCGAGGTAAGGGCAGGAACAGGATAGGGATGTTGGACGGGATGAAGGGAGGAAAGAAGTACACAGAGATGAAGAGGGACCTGATGTAGATTAGGTTGCTGGATTGGGTTTTGTTTGGAGTTACAAAATGTTTATTTCATAGTTGTGTCAATCCAAAAACCAACCTTAACCGGTAGACTACCTAATAAATAAATATAATCATGCCCATTACTTTTATAATGGTCTATGTACCATAATACCGTTCTATATACGGCAGTGCAACGATCGTTTTTATTATTCAATACGTACGTAAACAAGACCTTAGTAGTGTTCACTACCTGAGAAGTTTCAAACAAATAAAAGCCTGAACGATTTACTCCTGGGCGAATAATATAATTCTTCCATAATAAATTGGCAAAATATTTTTTACGTGTGAAACGGCTAATCGGGTGTTTTTTTAACATGCAATAACTTTCGTGGAATTCTATACGGAAAAAATAAATTTCAAAACTGTTTTTTCAACTCTACCGTGGTAGGTCACCACTGACTTTTCGACATTCTTTAAACTTTCTTCCAGATTCGGGAACTCCTTTAAATTTACGCGAATGATTCGGGTTCGCCGCTTTAGCATTCGCACAGTGAGTGGCTCGGGAGGGGAGCGTGCGGAAGAAATGGCCGATAGAGGTTTTGGCGAGGTCATCGCGGCCGTAACGGGGGGACAATAAACAGGAGCACTTTCGGTGGACTCGTAGCGGATAGGGGTGGCTGCGCCAAATTGGGTGCGAGAGGGAGGCGATACGCGGGGGATCGATTCCATCGTTTGCTCCGTGACCCACCAGCTGACCCACTGCCCTCACTCATCCGGACTCTGCTGATTCCAGCTTACTTACTCTGCAGATGACCGTCTGGATGCAGCCACCGTACTCATTTTTTTTGGCACTGACCTCGTCGGTCAAAGATAGTTTTTAAAGGACCCTAAAATACCTTCTACAATTCTAAGGAACTTGGGCTCATGAGAACCGTTTTATTTGAATACTACTTGCGTTTCACTCAATGATTCTCAGAGCTGCCCGTTTTCTACGTCCCGTCAAAGAGGTTGAAAATAAAAATCTTTTCCTCCCTCTGCGTCGTGTATCCAATATCTTCCTTACTATCAAAGTCTTCGACACTCCCCTTGATATCCTCCATTCCCTACTCGGGATACCTACCAAAAGGATTCTCACTGCCACAATCATCACTTGCGATTCTTTTTGTTTTCTCCATTTTTTTGCACATTCATATCTCAAATCCTATCCATGATTCGTCATCAGTTATAACCTTCCGGAGGAAATTTGGGTCGTCGCGGATAGAGTCCAACACCTCATTACCAATGTTAATGCATTGCTGTTTTTGGTCGAAATTGAGAAATTTTGATACAAAATTCACGACGACCCGTGCCATGCCCAAATCATCGGTAGCAATCGAATGGCACGATCTAATCGATATGTTTAGGTCCTCAATAACTTCTCTAACGGTGATTCGACGATTGGCTATTATTGTTTTTTTGACTTCATCAATGTTTTCGTCTGTTGCTGACGTGCTCGGGCATCCGGCACGCTATTCGTCGTTCACATCTTCTCGGCCCTCTGAGAACATTTGGTACCACCGATAAACGTTGCTTCGTTCCAAGGTAATTTCTCCATATGCCAGAGTCAAGATTCGGAATGCGTCCCCGCACTAATTTCGTTTTTCACACAAAATTTGATATAGATTCTTTGATCTATTTTTTGGATCAGGCCAAAATCGAAAACAGGCCAAAACACTTTTTACGTCTCTTATAAACCATTTTTTAAATTACATTTTTAAGCCAAAACACGTCCAAGCAAAACAGCTGTCAACAATTTACTGAACATTCAAAACGGCCGAACTTTTCGGTATAAGTGAGAGACATAAGTAACAACATATTGCCACAAAAAAATGGAAAATCAAATATACGTAACCTGCGGAAATTCAAAAAATGACAATACGTTTTGAACAGACCTCGTACACTCATAGCTATGGGTATTGACGTGTTCTCTAAAAACTTTTGTTTCTTGTGCGGATTTAATTGAGGGAGACTTCGTTAGTTAGTGCGTAAACCCCGCTACTTGCACAGAATGAGCAACGTACCAATGAATTGCATGTGTTCGTTCTTTCCGAGGGGAGGGAAGAGGACGAAAGGGGGTAATTGGGTATGGAGCACCTCGTGGGCAGGGAACCGGCCAGAGGGTTTTGCTTTTATCTCTTTGCCCTGCATCGAAGTGGGATAACGAGACGCGGCGGGGGATTGGAGGAGGGGGAGACGTCTGAACAAAGCGGTGCCCATTCCCCTTAAAGGCATCCATCGCATCCCTGCATAATCTCGCGAAAACTTTTGTTTCTCCGCCGGTGCGGAGTGGGCTTTCTTCTTCCCGAGGCTAATTCTTTCACAGTAAGATTAAATTCGTTTCGCAGCGCGGTTTCAACTATCCCGGCCATTTTCATCAGATCTCTCCAGGATATAAATGGTAGCTGTAGCGTCCTACGTAGAGTACCTTATTTACGGCCCTTAAGTCGTCTCGTCTGCTACTACATCTATGCACATTTACACAAAACATCACAAGCCGCCGCAAGGGCGTGTGGCGGGGATGTTAGATCACCAGCCTTGCATGCACAATTCCAATCGTGTAACCTCAACAAAAATATTAGTTTCATCATGCACTCGAAGTTAACCGCACGAAAGAAAGTACTTACTTGTAGCAATATGTAATAACAAGATACATGTATTCAAATAATGCGAGAGAACCGTCAAAAAGATGGGTCTATTACAAAAAGGATAACATGCAGGATATCGACCAATGTACACAATACCAATTCTAATTATCTCCTACGCGATTGCTTTCATGTCTATTATGATCTCTAACAGTTCGAGGAAATAACGAAAATTTTAATCATATTAAACCTGTATTTAAGTCTACGATCAACAAGTGTCTCCAATTCTAATTCTTCCAATAGTGTCGTGACGCAATTACCTTTTTCATAACCACTTTTCACAAACCAAGCTACTGTACGTTGCACTAGTTCCAAAATGAAGCCTACTTCATGAGGATCCTATACACTTGCAGCATACTCAAGGTGGGGCCTAACTAACGTGAAAAAAGGAAGCTCCTTGACCATTTCATTACAATTCCCATGTATTTTTTAATGAATTATAAATTTTTACTAACTATTCCGCAAATTACGCGAATGTTTTTCCCCAGGACATATCCGTAGTTATCGTTACACCCATGTATTTTTACCGACTCTACGTTTGTTATTTTGGTTCCCTGCATAGCGCAAGTGTTTTCCGGTGAAAAACTCTTCCTCCGAAAATGTCTCGTAACACATAAATTAGAATTAAATTCTAGCTCTTCTGGTTTGCATTTAGGCGGTAGCTTCATAACCCGATATTGTCCCATACATCAGAGCATCGTCAGTAAATAGACGAAGCTGACTTGAAACCTGAGACTCGTAGTCATTAATGTATAAAAGAAAAGTAGTTAACCGATACCACTGCCTTGTGGTGCATCCGTTGTGACCCTGACTGTGTCCGATGCGTACTGCGTCTATTACGACCCTCTGCTGGCGTCCTATTAAAAATTTATTAATCCAGTGTACGAGTATTACACATATACCAATCCGATAGCTTTGGAACTTTTTGAGCAACGTCCTATGGGGCAATTCATCAAATTTCTTTTTAAAATATAGAAATATGGCATCGATTTGAACGTTTTTTTCTCCCAAAACCAAAATATCATTAAAATGAAGAGCCAGTTGGGTCAAGCAAGATCTACTCCTTTGTTACCGAACATCCCCCGCCATACGCCCTTGCGGCGACTTGCAGGGAATTATGTAAATGTATGACATGCATGACGATAATGTACCCAGATCAAAAGATGGGTGTTGCCTTTCACGATTAGCCATTCAGATTGGTTCCGTATTAGTAGTAACATCGTACCAAGGCATCGTTTTAATTGGAGTTATGCCTGTAATGAGTATAACAATCTACGGAGTGACTGTATCGTGGGACACATAGTTTACGTGAGATATGGCCACTGGCCATGCATGTAAAACATTTCACCAGTAAAGCGGTCTCTATCGTAAAAAAGAAGACTCCTCCACCGTCGTCATCCTGTCAGCCTTGTCAACTCAACGCCGTCAGATGAAGCAGCTTCGGGGAGTTGAGTGCTGGCGGGAGGAGGTGCGGGCGACGCCGGGGAAGTGGGTTTCGGGCTGCTGGCGTGTGGGATTAAGAAAGGGCAGCGAATGATAAAACGGATGAGGATGTAAGGGGTTTAGAGCGACCGAGAGATTAAAAGGAACACTGAATGTGCGGATTAGCAGGGCAGGGCACGAGAGGGGTGTGGGGGGGAGGGAGGAAGAGGGGCGTAGGCACGGCTAGGTTGTCAGGAGGGACTAGGGCGGAAATCACTGGAAAAGTGAAAGTAAGAACGTTGGTCGAATCCCTCATGTAAAGATGAAATACACCTCGTCCATAGAGAACGTAAGAGTAGTGCTGTTGAGAACACATGAAAACACTCCACCGGATGACAATAGGATGGCTCACATCAAAACGGTAACCTTTGAGCCACCGCTAGAGTCTGTGGCAGGATCCTGCCAATTCAGCACCAAGCATTCAAAATCAAAAATTAAGTCTTTCTGAATGTTTACTCACAATGAAAATGCATAATAAATCAAATGATGCGGATAATGTCAACTACAGGTACATGCACGGCGATATCGGTAATTGCTAATTACTTCTCTACGCATAAGAGACTAGCTAATTGTAAGAGGAATCAAAAAAAACTAAAGTCGGATTAAATTATAACAACATACTACGTTACCTTAAAATTTACGTTAGAATGAAAAAAGAAAAAAATACAACTACGCGAGCGCTTTAAGTTATTCTGATTCCGTATCGTTCGTGTGCAAAATGACGCCTTAAATCGAAATATTTTACACATGATCTCCCTAACTATACTGCCATGATCTCTCCTACCTAGGAACAAAGGAGCCAATGATACACATCTACATCTACGTAATACCCCGCAAGCCGTCGCAAGGGCGTGTGGCGGGGGGTGTTAGGTCACCACCCAAAAAAGGAATAAATCAAATACCGCATTTAAAACCAACACACACATGCAAACCCCAATCCACAGGAGTGCACACATTCATAGAAACATCCCATCACTCCACGCGCATGCAAACACACATCCACCTCCCTTCTCTCTACAAGCATGCAAGTACATACGCTTAACTACAACAAATAATTGTACCCGAGGATGCAGCAAGAAATTTATCAGGAACGTGCAAGCTAGATTTTAGTAAGTAGCTAGGCGAAATACCACCACCACAAGAACGTGATACAGAAAACTTTATCCTACCCAAGGTGAGGAATCTGGCCCAACGCTGCAGGTAGGAGGAGAGCTCACCCACGGTGGGGGACAAGGGATGGAAGGGGAAATTTAGTGTACCAAAAGCAGAGCAAACAATACTGTATAAAGCAAAACATTACACTTCCAACATCATCGCTAATTTGATATTCATTCTATTAATGCAATATATTTTACCTGTAATTTAACAATAGCTTCAATGAGTGATTCCCAGCCTAGCTCCTCTAATTTTTTTTTTGGATACGCAACTAAGTTTATCTTAACAACGTTTCACAAATCTAGCTCCTCTACGGAAAAACGTGATCCGATTCGGCAATTAATCCAACTTCGTGAGGATCCCATAATGTAATAGCAGCATATTCTAAATGAGGCCTAGCCAACGACAGATAACATTTCTCTTTGACCTTTTCATCACATTTACCAAGTACTATACAAATTAATTCTAATTTTTTGTTAGCTTGCCCACATATTCACCGTAGGTGTTTCACCTAGGAGAAGTCGTGAGAGAGGGTAACGCTTAGGAATTAAATGAGTCTGCACATTCCATTTCCGTGTTCCCGATGCAGCAGGCGTTCGGGTGGGAATTGATCTTTGCCAAATATTCATCACTACGCAATTTTTAAAATTTAAATCTAATTGCCAAATGTTTGCACCAGCGTTAGATAGCATAGATGTCATCTGAGAAAGCAGCTGCGTCCTCAGGATCACGGATATCTCTGTAAACCACTGCATCGTCAGCAAATGAACGTATCTTACTAGTGACTACGGAGCCGATGTTGTTAACGTACAGTAGGAATAAAAGAGGTCCGATAACACTTCCCTGAGGAAAACCTGAAGTAACTTCTACATGTACATCTACATAATACCCTGCAAGCCATCGCAAGGGCTTGTGGCAAGGGAAACTTCTACTGTATTAGAGCTAACTCCACCTAAGACTACTATTTCTACCCGACCAGTTAAAGTTTAATCCAGCCCTAGGTATTTTTTATCTCTTTCATATCGAAGGATTTCTCAAAATCTATAAAATCTTGTCCACTGGAAAACTGCTCTCTCCTGAAATGAGGATATTGTGAACAAAAAGCGCAAGTTGTCTCTCGTAGAATTTACCTTTTCGGAAACCATGCTGATTTTTCATTAATAACTCCTGAATATCGAGGTGTCTCACGATCGATCTAGCTGCTATATGTTTCTAGTCCTTGCACGAAATGGATGTGAGGGAAATAGGTTTTTAATTACTCGGTTTCTTCTTGTCTCCGTTTTC
The DNA here is from genome assembly GCA_037158775.1 of Hetaerina titia. Lineage (NCBI taxonomy): Eukaryota > Metazoa > Arthropoda > Insecta > Odonata > Calopterygidae > Hetaerina > Hetaerina titia. The sequence continues at coordinate 11,564,782 of CM073777.1, read as the reverse complement.
AAGTATTAGTGTTACAGAAGCCATTTTCCAATCACAGGGAAATTTTCGATCTACTAGCGAACGTTTAATTATGATTTCTAGATACGGTGTCATTTACGACGCTATTTCCTCAAATATATGAGCGACTATTTGATCGAACCCGGAGTATTTTTATTTTAATTATTAGCGTAAAATATAGGAAAAAAAGTTCCAAAGTTAGGGTGGTCCTACTTCCGTAACTCCAATCGAGACCGATGATAGACTCCGTAGCCACTGGAGATGCCAGCGTCAAGCAAGAAATTGAATCCCCCTCGAGGGATGAGGTCAGTGCGCCTCTCGCGGGATGCAGCGACCGCGCGACAGCAGTGCAAGGAAACAGTTGACTCCCTCACCTTCCGGTTGAGTGGCCCTTTTTGTTGCTGGCCATACAACCTATCCAACACAGGGAGGGAAAAAGAGGAAGAGCCTTCATGATTTTGGAATACAATTCCATTTTTTCACAATGTAATTGCAATCATAAAATGAAACTTCACGGTTGAATGCAGAGATTGTACTCGGGCAGCCCCGAGATACAGAAACCCAAATAAGGGAAATCATATTGGTATCGTCCCAATGACCTCTCAATGCAAGATCCATTGTCGGCAGTAAAAACAGAGAGACCGTGGAAACATTAACATGCATGATCTCGGTACAAACTCTAATTCAAACGGCTACTGAATCTGCATCATTTTAAATTTCATCATACCTAGGCGATGTACACAAAGGTATCTCCATGGAAAACTAATGGATGCGAACGGTAAATTTTTCACCGCAGTTAAATTAGGCACGGAAGAGCAGCTAGCTGCATCGATTTCGCCTTTCCACTCCGATCATTGGCGATGGATGCTGCTTATGTCGGCAGGGAGATAGGAGGGAGGTGAGGGTGGCTGCTGAGTAACATAGTCTGGGCAATAAAAACAGAAACCATTGAATCGAGGGAAAGGTAGAAGAGGGAGATTATATTGATTGCGATTTCTCAACAAAGGCGAAAAAAAACGACTGACTCTTGACCGCTTAATCAATTGCCGGAGCATAAACCGCGTTAAAGTTTCACCCCCGCTCCCGTATAGACGTGCAGAGTGGGAGTAATGGATTTATTGGCTGACGCATTAATGGAAACAAAGCACGAATGGGCTAACCAAAGTGAATTTCTCTTAATAATTCAGAGGGACGTTCGTGCTGCCCTCCCCCGTCGTTCCTACGAATTTGTTTCCCCATCCTCCCATCAATGTGTCATAAAGCCAGCGACTTCATTCGGTGGAATATTCAAATTACCCCCCTGCTATCGCATTAATGGACCTACATTAAGGCCGCGGTATTAACCGACAATGCTGTCGTTTCCCACTTCTTACACCCCATCGCTAATTACATCTTAAAAAATCATTAATCAATCGAACGGCTCTTGAAAGTAATGCCGTGGGGCACGGAGCTTTTAGGCATTGAAAAGATTCTCTCCAAACACAAAGTGCTATGGGATATAGACTGGCGAGAAAAAATATTCAAACCACAGCTCCCATTCGCGAAAGATGGGCGGGACGGGTATAACATATTTGACAAGTTATTCGGTTGAAACTTTGGATTTCAATTGAATCAGAGGGGAACTTTGTTCTGATGTCACTTTATTTTAGAATGCAAAGCGTTCAATCAACGTGAAGCCTGAACGTGAAAAATGCCTCTCGAAAGGTCGAAGAGAATTGGAAAAAAGAGTGAAAAACCTCACGTTTACGTAAACGAGATTTGACATGACTTCAAAGCCACCGTAGATGGTTTTTATTTCTCTTTGAAAATTTCCGAGCGAAAGAAGGTGGCGTGGCACGAAACTTGCACAATCAATTATTTCAACTACGCATATGTGTATTTCGCGAATGTTTTCCCGTCCATTCCCGTCGTGCGTTTCTCGGCAGATTTTCAAAAGGAGCATATGAATTGTAAATGGTCGTGGACGTTTTAAAACAGTGAGGTTGTTTTTTTGGCGATACTTGGAGGTGTTGATTCTGTATTTAGTAGCATTTTTTCGGGGAAAAGAAACACAGTTCGTGATACACTCTGATTCACAGGCTGACGACGAGGCTAAACATTATTCGCCGGGAAAGTACCAGATCATTCATGGAAAATTGTTTTCTGGAATGAAGGGGAGAGGAAAAGGAGGGGAATAATAAATTTACATCCACAAAACACTCCGCAAACCGTCACAGAGACAGAGAAAGGGGTGTCAGGGCACTAACCAATCTAGTTCTACTCCCACAGGTACTACTCAATTAGGTAATATAATTGGGAGCTGATCCCAGCCGCCTATCAAATATAGGTAATTTTGTTGAGAAAGATGATACTTTGCTCTCCCACATAGAATTTAATTTTATTAATTACGACATAGGTTTCGTTACAACGTCACATCTTCAGGTGTTATATCATAACCGAAATATTACGTTATTACGAGACCTAACCCGTAATAAAAACTTCTGTGTGGAAAGTAGTGTCTTCTTTCATCACAAAGGCTTTCCACCATGTTACGTCCGACCCTATGTCCATTAACTTTGATGAGCCTAAACACGTGTCACACTTGGATTTGACAAAAGACATCACATGTTACTCATTGTTGTTTGCTATGAAAGATGTAGCCGGGCATTCAAAACAGCAAGGTATGGTGTGCGTACTGTGAGGGGAATTACTGGAATAAGAAATTTAGTGGTCGCGCATAAAATGCTCGTCTCTCCTCAGCCATCGTGAATGTAAATAATGAAAATGTGATGAAAAAGTCAAATGGAAATGTTATCTTTCCCTGGTTAGGCCTCATTTAGAATATTCTTCAAGTATAAGGGATCCTCATGAAGTTGGATTAATTGTCGAATTGGATCGTGTTGGTGTAGAACAGATTAAAGATGTCATTTTTTCTACGAACGATAAGGGATCAGAAAAACATTGTCCGACCGCGGTATGAGTCATATTTGGGTCACAATTAGTCTAGTGTGAATTCATCCCCTGCCACACACCCTAGCGGTGGCTTGCTGGATACGAAAACAAAAAAATACCGTGACGTTATTTACCATGTTACGTCTAGGAAAATTTTTAACCAGGAAAGTATATTACTGTTTGGAAAAAAGTGTAATTTTTATCCCACACCTATAAATAAATGGATTTCTGATGAAACCGTCAGGACTAGGTTTTAACATTTCAGAACTTGTGCTCAAAATATGTTCGCACGTCCTCAAGGGGAAAGGAACACACACCAAAATTTTGTGAGTCTTTTTTGATGAAATATGTAAAAAGGTATGACGAAGACACTTTTTTGAAATCCCTAACTGATTCCAAAAAGCACTATTTGGTACTAACAAATGAACGCTAAATATCATCCAGTAAGAGTGGAAAGTAAGTACACAACGCCGCATAAATTACAGCATTCTGAAAGCGCGATATAGAAAGTCCGATATGAATATAGGTTATAAAGGTTGTAAATGATTAGGACGATACAGTTATGTGAATCCCGAATGGAAATATCGGTAAGAGTGGGTTTGAATAAAATTATCGTGAATGTATCTTCGAGCTGGCGGCGAATCACAAGGATTTGCAGTATGATGTTTATGACGCCTTCTGACAGACTATCCTCCCCCACGAGAGAATACTCTTCTGGCGTGATTCAAATGACTACGGATGACCGCAAGTTTCATATGGGACCCCCGTCCCTCAAAATCGCAATGACCATCTAAAATTTACCGAATGCCCGTATTTTGGACTTCGATTGAGGGGACGCCTGCCCTCAAGCGACTCCCCCTCCCAGGGGCCCTCCCGGCCAAGGTGTTCGCATGGGCTGAGAAAGAAGGGGGGAGGGGTGCATGAGGAAGCAAAGGGACCTGCAGCATACGTTTCAAATGTGACCCCCCCAGGGGGTTGGCAGCAGTGACCGGAATGCCATCGGCGTGGGCCGGGCGGTCGCCCTCCGCGCTCTCACGATGCTTCCCGAGGAAGACTTCCTTCACGAAGGAATACGAATGACTCCAGAGGATCGTGACGGGAACACATTAGGTTTAATTAGAATGCATTTGCCACATCCACTTATCTATTTCCCAAATGATCGTTTACGCATCAGTCTTCGATCGAAGACCGAATTCTAAACGGCATTGCTGACACCACCGGAAAACGCCGCATAATGTTTTCGTGAGTAGTCCTCTATCAGACAGCAGCAGTTTAATCCATGAGATCACAAGGACTTGAGATCGAAAGAGGCACCCCACTGCACTAAAGGAAAGGACTGGTCATTGAAAACAATTTTGAGACATTGGTTGTTTTCTTACAATACTAAGTTGTTCCACGTAAAAATTTCCACAGAATTCGACCATTGCCGCATATCCCAGCCACGCTCCAGTTGCAACGGAATCCTTAAGATGCCCACGAAGGACTTGAGATCGACAGAGGCAAGCGGAAAAGGAACTGCGAGGAAAGGAAGGGGTGTGGGGAGATGAAAGGGATACGTAGACCCCGGTGGGGAGGGGGTAGTCTGGGGAGACGGGAAGCACCCTACTGCGCTGCCGGGGGGGTCGCTACGATGGACCGAGGGGTCACCCTGAAAAACGAGACCGACTCGGTCCCGTTCCACGCAATCGCCTCTCCTCCCATCCGGCCGAACGCACGTCCCCCCTCCCTAGGGCACGGCACCCGGCTGAAAGAGAAAGGGTCGGAGTCACGCGAGGAATGCCCACCCTCACAAAGGCTCGCTGCCGCCCCCCACACATTCCCCCGCCTTCGCAGAACACGCTCGGACCCTCGACGCGTCCTTCAAACGCGGATCACTCGCCCCGACCTCACCCGCAGAGACTTCGCGAATTCCCAAGTTTCACCAATACAGCGCGCAAAGGCGATTCCGAAAATACTTGTTCCCTTCGCAACATTCACTTCGGAAGTTGGATTGGCTGCGCTGAGAGACTACTGCGCGACCACAGCGTAAATAATGTTTCCCTCCTCTCCAGTGCTGCATGACTTTTCTTGGTGAGGACGCGGTTTCACAAGTAAGTGGGCGATGCTTATTATTTGTACCCCCTCCTGTTATATATACTAGAAAGATTTGGCAGTGGGAAAATTTAGCGCTTCTTTAAAACTGAGACTAGCGCTGGCACATACAATGCGTGCACATTGCTGTAGTCTCTCCTCTGACAACAACCTTGCATGTGCCGCCAAATTATCAAATTTGCGGATATGTATGATTCATATAATATATATATATATATATAATAAAAACCATAAACACAGTAATCAACCCGAAGGTCGGTTTAGTAGGTGATGGTAGAGCTCACCCGTGTACCAAGCCCGACGGCGTGTGAATATTCACACATCAGGGTAGGGGGGCCAGTTCCTTTCCCTGTGCCGGTTATGGTTTCCCAGGAAGATCTGGTACCCAAAAAATCAACTAGCTTGGGTGGAGAGCTGCAGGTACCCAAAGTGCCTTGCCCGGGAATCGGACCCGGGACCTTCTGGTCAGCAGTCCAACGTCTACCCACTAGACCACCGCGACCCGCTATATATATAATACACATACATAATAAGTTCGTACATCTATGTGAGGAAGGTATATATATATATATATATATATATATATATATATATATATATATATATATATATATATATATATATATATATATATATATATAACCAGATAAATGCTATTTGTCTTTAGTAGTTGTTCCCTCTCCATCAGGAAATCCATCGCCAGACTTTGTTGCATTAAGACGTTTTCGCTTGTCTTCACTGCTAGTAGCTGATTACCTTTTCTGAAAGTTTAAGCAATCGGGTCTGCTTCTCTCTGCACAACCAGGAAGTTATGCTCCTTCGTCAGTGTTCCCGTCCTCTGCACATCCACCCGACTGAACAGAGCGAAATCTTCCCTCTCCTCTCGCTGACCCCCACTACTACTTGATGGATGTCCTTACTTCGCCTGCACAGCATCGGCTTCGCTAAATATTTTGATTGCACTTACAGGAGCATAAACCCAACCTTAATACAGTTTGCTCTTCTGGGAAGTCTCAGACTGCGGTATTATTCCCACCCTATTGTAAGCAAGCGGGCCGTCCCGATGGAGGCGATGGGAGACGAGGGGTGGGGGAAGGAGGGGGCGAAAGGGGAAGGGAGTGGAGGGGGAAGGGGGGCTGCGCATGCAGCAATTGGGGAGGAGGATGATACAAACAGCGCGAGGTCGGACGGAATCTGGATGAAGGGGCGAGCGAGAGAGGAGGCCGTAGACCGCTCGCTTTCTTCCCCTCGGGTCGCCAAGGAAAGCATAGCCATCGAACTGTGAGTGAGATTTCATTCGAATCTTGTAAGGGCGAATGGCGGACGGCTTCAGAACAACGATGATGAAAATAGGACTAAGTCGTTGGAAGAATGTTGGTATTAATCTGTTTGTGATTTGGACGTTAATTTAACGAAATTGATGAGGAAAACACAATAAAATTAGAAAAAGATCAATTCTAATACGATGAAAATTATACCAGATAAAATGAGCATTAGTAGGATTAGAGTAATTAGGAGGAGGCCAGCGTCAGCTGGGGTCGCTTGGGCCATTAGGAATAGGTTAGTAATTAAGTAGATTGATAGATAAATAAACGCCTTTATTAGGGCGAAACTGAGACCATAAGGTCCCTTCTTCCATGTAATCCTTCCTCAAATACATAAAACAATAATATTAATAATATAAAGAGGAAAAATAAAGCGATATAAACAAATTTAAAAAATTGTGAAGTCATGTATACATATATACCCGAAATACTATATACACAACAATAGAAATAAGCACTGGAAGTAATCTTGTCGGAAAATCCTTAAAGGGAGTTCAAACTTGAAGACCCTAGTAACAACCCACAAAGAAGGGAGGGGAACCTGCGAAAACCCTGCAAGAACTACCCTGCACCTGTGGTAAGAATTCCTGATGCACTACGCCAAGGTAATCGTAGAAATCAGTGAGCAAAATCTTTTTTTGAACATTTGATCGAACGTGTTTTTTCAAAAAAACATTTGATCGAACGTGTTTTTTTCGGTCTTGATTCTCCTGTGTTATTTATTCCATTGGGACGAATGAGCTTCGGTTTCGACGTCATAACCATCTACTCATAATTCGTCACCAGTTGTGATCCTTTTGAGCAAATCAGGATCATCACTGACGTCATTCAACAGCTCCCGAACGGTGCTCATGCGATGGTTCTTCTGGTCAGAAGTAAGCCATTTAGGAACGAACATCGCTGACTAACCAAAACTGGCATGCCCAAAACATCCCAAAAAAATTCCATGGCACGAGCCAACCGATTAGCCAACATCCTCAAACTTCTCTAATAGTCATTCGACAATTTTTCAAAACAATTTTCTCCATTGCTTCAACGTTTTCATCTGTTGTTGACGAGATGGGGCGTCCAGAGCGAGGTTCGTCATTGGCATTGGCACCTTCTCGGCCATCTTGGAAGAGCTTGTATAACTTATAAACATTTTTTTACTCAGGGTGCCATTGTCAACATTTCAAGTGTTATGGAGCACTTAATTCCATTGTTCCCCAAAATTTGATGCAAATACTTGGAACGATTTTTTTAAAGCAGAAAATTTCCGAGCGCACACAAACTCGTCTAACATTTGTATCTGTCAATAAAAAAATAAATATCCTATATTGATGAAACTGTACACAAATGTTTGACACATGTGTACCGATAAAACAAAACAAAAAATCGAAAATAGAATGCATGCTGCCCGCAAAAATTGAAAAGTCTCCTTACATTTTGAATACACCTCGTGCGGGATGTACGGGAAACGGAGGGAGGAAGGGAGAGAGGAACCCGGCCTCAATATTACTCTATTATTAACTACGTTGACGGGCACCAAAGGGGTCCACCCTTTAATATCCCAGCAAAAGGACGGAGTACTCTACTTGAAGGGCCCTACATGCGCACACTTAGCAGGGATCCCAGCGAACCATCCTGCCACCCCAGGGTTTAAAATCTAGGCCCCCGCGCCACCGAACCATCGGGATGATTAGTCCGCGTACATTCAAAATACGAAAAGTAAAAGAAAAGTTAAAGAAGTTTTAATATAAAATCAATAGATTAATAAGATCTACGCATGATTCAAGAATGTTTGATTATTAAAAATATCCTCTCGAATGTCAACACCAAGTTGAATAAAATAATGAGAACCCTTCAATAACGGCGTGGCACATAGTTATGATTGCTCGGATTACAAACTCTTCAGACGATGTGGGAAACTGTATCCACGATAAGTATTGTACCGAACCGATTGCGCCGAATCAAATTTTCCTTCGGCCAGTCAGTCATTCACTTCTCCCAAATCTCTCATAAAATCGTATTTAGTCTCATAAAATAAGGTCTAATTTCAAGTCAATATCCACGAGATTCCATGGCACAGGACAATCAAAAGAGTTTGCCGGTAAAAAAAATGAAAAATGAAATTAAAACTTTGATTGGATATTTATAAACCATGAGACCTTTGTCGTTGCGTTCCCCGGTATTTCTCCCGCCTCGAACGCTGAAAGGACAACTTTGCTTCATATTGCATACGGACAAGAGTTAAAAATTCAAACTAAGCTCAAAGGGCTCCAAAACATGTAAAAATGGAAGCACGCAATTAGTCTGAATAGATGGTAAATGGCGATGCCACTCCATGATATTCGGAGACCAGATGCGAAATAGAATTAAAGAACAACCCCCCCCCCACTCCATCGCGGTACTCTGCGAGAATGCATACGCGCACGGGAAATAAATAAACACCTCGTTCCTTAGCAGGTGGTGCAGAGCCATTGTTGAGTTGGAGAGGCACATTCCCGCCCGCCCGTATCCAGGTTTTGGGCCCCGATAGGTACGGATATCCCGCCCGTCCCCACGCATTCAGACCTCCCTGTGAACCGTATATATTCGCCAAATGGCGATTAATAATGAATAGGAAGAGACATTGCGACCAGCAGTTCTCATTCGTAAATAAAACGATGTCGTTATCGTGCCGGGTCCCGGAGATATGCCCAGAGAACTGTCAAAATGAAAACACGGACCATAATCGTTACTCTCTCGGACAACTTGCAAACACTGACGACGAAAAAGCTGTGGACATCGACAGACTTTGTTGTGCAATTGCTTCCACTCGCTACTCTTACACTGATCCATGATTTCTAATGGCGAATTGTTTATCCTTCACTTTTACCTTACTATTCAACATTTTGTACGCAGTACCAATTTAATATAACGCACAAAAACCCTTCACACCATTCGCTTTTGGGTTGGGCGGAAGTGGCGAAAGATTGACAACTAATTGAAGGTTTTGGTTCCGTAAACACAGCTATTTCACCCAATAGTGCCCCCATTCTTTAATACGTCCTCTCCCCCCCCCTTCCTGTCCTATTAATAAATCGCTCCATACGAGCTCTTTTTCCCCGGAGATTTGTAATATTTCCGTCTTGATGTTCTCCCCGACCACATTCATCCAAGAGACTGTCTCCCTCCCTCTCGAACCATTTACCCCTTCAATATCCTCTCCCGCATCCCCTACGTCTCCCTCCCGCTGCTCGCTCGATTCTCCTCCAATTTCTCGGCGCCACCAAATCAAACAACCAAACTCATTCCATTCTCACCATTTACCGGAGATCCACATTCTTTCAAAACCCAGCCATTCCTAATTAAGCCATATATTACCTTATTTTCGCCATAAAACATCATCCAATACTGCATACATTAGCCGAATGCCAATAAATCTACGCTTGTTATTATAGCAGTCTTTTAGCACTTTCCCCTTTCTTTTTTTTCATTGGTCCTATTAACCGCTGACTCTATTCATATGTTATGCTAGGGGAAATTTCAGGGATATTTGCAGGATTAGAGATGGGAAGACAAGTAAATGGGAGGGGGGTGCAGGATTAGGAAGGAGTAGACGTTTAAGTAGGGGTGGAGCTTCCATGTGGAGGGGCGTCCTTTTCTCCGGGAGATAGGAGAGGAAGGGAAGGCGGGAGGGGACGCGGATTGGAAGGGGGGTCACTGGGATGAAGGGGGAATTAAGTGGACATCCACGAGGTCACAGACCCGAAAATGAGATCAGGGCATGGCTTTGCGGGAATAAGTTTTCCAATATCGGCAGTCGAAATGAAAATAATATCAAGGTGAGGAAGATATATGGACGCGTCGATGAACATCGGTGTTTTCGAGGTATAACGCGTGCCCAGAGTAATAACTACCAACCATATGCATTTGAATATATCGAACATGTCGATTGAGCGAGCTTTCTTCAGTAATGCTGATCATGCCCATACCACATATACAAGGTTCGTTATGAAAGTAATGGAAATGATTATATGATTACATTGTGAAGCGACTATCCATGGCAGCGCGGTAAAACCGGTCGGGAAATATATTGGGGGATCTGTCCTTCCAACGCAGCCGGTTTCTTCTCCGAGCAGTCTGAGCGGAAAGACGTGCTTCCCCGTGAAGGGTATTTTTCGACTTTGTAACACGGCCAACCTCCACAATGACAATGTCCCAGCTACACGCCCTTCACCGTTATCAACTTCCTGACCCGGAGCACTACCCCGGTGGTCCCCCTTACAGTCTCAACTCGGCTACGCACGGTTTTCTTCCCCCGGCTGAAGAGAGAGCTGAAAGGAAAGCATAGGGAGACCGTGGGAAATATAGATAAGCATGTTATCACGTTCCTGAGAGAGCCATTCCCGTCGAGAGGAGTTTGAGGGTGCCTTCCAGGCGTGGCAGACACGTCTCCGTAAGTGTAATATTGATGCAGGGGGAGAGAGTATTTGGAAGAATTTGAACCATTTGTATGAGAATGTAAACCAATAAATCTATTTTTCCCAGAGAATGCGCATTACTTTTCCAGGGTGCCCTGTAAATTGAACAGCCCATATCGTATGGCAACCGTCTTTTTAGATCTATATATAGAATATATTCATCGTTCATACCAAAGCACATAATCAAAACTTTATATTATAATTTCTATCATTATCAGTTGTCTCCCGTTTAGGATAGGACTCATATCTACATCTACATAATACCCCGCAAGCCGCCGCAAGGGCGTGTGGCGGGGGGTGTTAGGTCACTACCCAAAAAAGGAAAAAAGAAATACCGCATTACTGTAAACAACAATACATTACTTAATGGCATGCGGGAAGGGTTTTGACACAACACACAGGAGGTTAGTGAAAGTGCATGCAGTTGAGTGCATGCATTTAACTAATTGTTACCTAGACGCCGAGGGTGGCAAGTGGCATTTTTGTTATCTCCGAGTGTGACCCTAGAGTTGTTATCCCGTATTGTCCGTGGGAAGAAGGAGTCCTTGAGTCTGCTAGTCCTGGCATCTATTTCCCGAATTTTGTACACATGATCCAAGCGACCAATGTATGTTGGAGCGCGAATAATTTTCGAGACCTCGGTCCTGAAACATGCGGATCTGAATTTATTTAGAAAGTTTAATCTAGCATTGAGTCGTCTTTCTTCCAATGATTCCCATCCCAACTCCATAAGCATTTCAGTGACGCTTTTCGTTTTACCGTAACAGTTTTCCACAAAACGAGCTGCCCGGCGTTGGACCTTCTCAATTTCCCGAATGAGGCCTTTTTCACACGGATCCCATACGCTACATGCATATTCTAAATGGGGCCTTACAAGAGCGTGATAACAACGTTCCTTGACATTGGAGTCACTTCTGCCGACAATGCGTCTAATAAATCCTAATTTTTTATATGCTTGCCCGCAGACTTTACATATGATCCACTATTTCAAGGAGTGCCTCACAGGACACGATATACCCATAAACCTCATTTTACAGGAATCTGTATACTTCACACCCTGTCCAAATCCCACATCCGAAAGACGTGGCCCTTTCCCCTCTTTCCCCCGACACTATCCCGACTGCTTCATTGGTTTTCCGCCCATTTCATTTCCTCTCTCTCCGACACTTTATACATCGCTTCCTAAAAATCAATTTATGAATTAAACAGGACAAGAAGCAAACTGATCTAACTGATTGATTAAGATGCAAGCATTTCCAAGTTAAAAAATTATTCGCCTTGCCCGGAATTCTGACGACGCGAATGGTTTTCAAACAATGAAATAGCAGCATTTTAATGTACATAATAACGGATAAAACTGTTTAAAGTTCCCGGTTATTTGATTTTAACTGATTGATATTGATTATTTATTAACGTTTACGCAAGAGACTGGTCGTGCAAATAACACTGCCCTCGTGGTGGCTTGCGGGGTAAGATACCGGTGACCTAGGTCACCGACAATGAATGTACAACTATTTAGGCATCCATATATGTACATATATATATATATATATATATATATATATATATATATATATATATATATATATATGTATGTAGTCAACATAGAGCAAGCGACAGATAGAATTTTACTCGTAGAGATTAAAGCAGAGCCGACGAACTTGGTCATTGTTCAGGTATACATGCCACCGAGCAACCACAAGGAGGAAGAAGTCGATAGGGTGTATGATGAGTTAGAGGATATCATCGCGAGTATTGCTGCAGGGAAACATTTGATAGTGATGGGGGATTGGAATGCGACGGTAGGCGAAGGAAGAGATGGAGGTGAGGTGGGGGACTATGGGTTAGGCACGAGGAATGAACGCGGGGAGAAAGCAATTGAATTCTGCAGAAGACAGGGGTTAGTCATCACTAACACATGGTTTAGACACCACAAAAGGCGTAGGTATACATGGAAAATGCCAGGTGACTCAGAAAGGTATCAGTTAGATTATATTAAGGTTAGGCACAGGTTTAGGAACAGTGTGATAAATTCGCACAGTTTCCCAGGAGCGGATGCGGAATCTGACCACAATTCAGTTGTTATGAAATGTAATGTTCGTTTCAAGAAGATAAGGCAAGGGCGGCGGGTTAAAAAATGGAATTTAGAAGCAGTAAATGAATTAACGAGGAAGGAGTATCAGGAGGCTGTAGAGAAAATGATGGATGACGGTAAAGAACTGAGTGCTATCGAAGAAAAATGGGAATGTATCAAGAAAGGGATATTGGAAGCCGCTAAAAACACTATAGGAACCGTTAACGGGAAAAGGATAAGGAAACCATGGGTAACGGATGAGATGATTGCAAAGATGGATGAGAGAAGAAGATGGAAAAATATAAACACAGAGTTAGGCAAAATGAAGTACAAAGAGTTAAACAATAAATTGAGAAGGGCCACAAATAAAGCAAAAGAAGAATGGTGGAAAACGCAATGCGAGGATATGGAAAGTTTACAGAAGAAGGGTGAAATTGGTGCTCTATACAGCAAGGTTAAGTTATTATCGGGAAGTAAGAAGGCAAGAGCTGTGCTAACAGTTAAAGATAAATGGGGTTAGATAATAGTTGAACGAGTAAAAATCCAAGAGAGATGGAAGGAATATATAGAAACACTGTACGGTAAAGAACTTAGGCCGACAAGGTTAGACATAGAAAAGGAACATGACGTAGAAGAAGATAGCTTATGTCCAGGCATACTCGACGATGAAATAGAAAGGGCATTAAAGGAGATGAAAGCAAATAAGGCTGTGGGGGTGGACAATATTCCTGTAGAAATGTTGAAATGGTTAGGGAAAGGTGGGAAGAAGGCCATATATGGACTGATTCGTAGTATCTATGAGGAAGGAATCTGGCCCGAAGATTTTGTGAGATCGGTGTTAGTTCCTATTCCAAAAAAGGCAAAGGCTTCGTCATGTGAGGATTACAGAACAATAAGTTTGATATCCCACGCAGCTAAAGTTATTCTCAGGATCATCAACAAAAGGATAGAGAGTAAGGCAAATGATTACTTAGGGGATGATCAGTTTGGGTTCAGGAAAGGAAGAGGTACGCGTGATGCCATTGCAGTAATGAGAGCACTAGTCGAGAGGAATATAGAATACAATGAGGACGTTTTTGCCTGTTTTGTAGATTTCGAAAAAGCGTTTGATAGAGTGAATTGGGAAAAATTAATGCGTGTATTGCAGAAAATAGGAATGGATTGGAGGGACAGGAGACTGATCCGCAACCTGTACATGTCTCAGACTGCTCAGGTGCGAGTGGGGAACGGAGAGTCCGGATGGGCAGTGTTAGGAAGAGGTGTAAGGCAGGGTTGCCCATTGTCACCGGTACTGTTCAACGTATATGTAGAGGAAATGATTAAAGAGGCATGGGAAGAACTGGAGGTAGGAATGAAAGTCGGAGGGGAATTCGTAAAATCAGTTAGGTTTGCTGATGACCAAGCATTAGTTGCTCAGTCAGCCAAGGGGTTGCAAGCATTGTTGAGTGAATTGGAGGTTCAGTGCGATAAATATGGGATGAGAATCAAGATTAATAAAACAAAGGTTATGCGATTTTCCAGAAAGAAAAAGGCTAAGCTAAATATTAAAATAGGCGGGGAAAGAATAGAGCAGGTAGAGCAGTTTACATATCTCGGAAGTGTTTTGGACCAATACGGTCAAAGTGGTAGGGACGTAAGGAGAAGAATTGCGCTAGGCAAGGAGGCTTTCTCAAGGAGGGAGTTGATGACGGGGACGTTGAGTAGGGATGTTAAGACAAGACTCGTAAAAACTCTGATATGGAGCGTAGCTATGTACGGCGCGGAAACGTGGTCGCTGAAGCAGGAAGATAGACGTAGATTGGAGGCTTTTGAAATGTGGGTGTGGAGAAGAATGGAGAAGGTGAAATGGACCGAAAGGAAAACAAATGAGGATGTACTAGAAATGGTGGGGGAGGAGAGGGGTTTGTTGAGAGAAATCCTATGGAGGCAGGAAAAATGGATGAAAGGCGTATTGAGCGGTAGTTGAATGTTGAAGAGGGTAATAGAGGGGAGAATGTTGGGCAAGCGAGGTAAGGGTAGGAACAGGATAGGGATGTTGGACGGGATGAAGGGAGGAAAGAAGGACATCGAGATGAAGAGGGACCTGATATAGATTAGTTTGCTAGGTGGGGAGTCACAAAATGTTTATTTGATAGTTGTGTCCATCCAAAAACCTACCTTAACCGGTAGATTACCTAATAATAATATGTATATATATATATATATGTGTGTGTGTGTATATATATATGTGTATGTACATATATATGTATGTATATATATGTACATATATATGTACATATATATAAATTCACTGATAGTCATAACAAACACAGAAACCAAAACACACAAAAGAGGGAAAACTCACTGGTTCTCGAATTTTCGGTGGTCCAACCACCTTTCTCAAGAGGAATTAGGAACAGAACTGAGGCAGAGGAGGGCCCGAGAGCAGTGGTAGGAAGGAGAAGGGGAAATGGGGGAAAAGAGGGGAAAAGAAAGGAAAAGGGGGGGAAAAAGGGAGGAAGGCATTCGAGGTGAGGAGTTTGGAGGGGTAGTGTATGGCGCGGGAATTTTAAAAAAGGTGGGGATGATATGGAAGTTGTTGGGGGCGGAGGGGGATGAAATTATATGCATAAAGGGGGCAATTAATGTCTAATATTAATACCTGGGCGATTCCAGGAATCCAAGAGCCAGATGAAAGCTAGCTCTAATGTTTTGAGTTTCAGTGGAGGGTCTGAGTGTGGGAGGGATGCTAAGACGGATACTTTAAAACATTGGTCAAAGGCAGTGTTGTGTTCGGAGGCATGTTTGGGGATTGGGAGCATACCAATAAGGGAGGAATTGTTGCATGAGGTATCCGTCTTGACTAGTACTAGCATAACACACTAGTACATTGGTCGCTTGGAGCATGTATACAAAATTCGGGAAACAGATGCCGGAACGAGCAGACTCAAGGACTCCTTTTCCCACGGACAATACGGGATAACAACTGTAGGGTTACACTCGTAGATAGAAAAAATGCCACTTGTCACCTTCAGAGTCGACGGAATAATTAGTTCTACTCAATTGCATACACTTTCACTGATCTCATGTGTGGTGTTGTCAGAACCCTTCCCGCATGACCGCATTGGAATGCCATTAAGTAACGTAGTGCCCTTTACAGTATTATATGCTCTGCTTTTGTTTGTTTTTGAATCTCCCCTTCCTTCCCTTGTCTCTCTCCGCGGGGGAACCCTCCTTCTACCTGCAGCGTTGGGTCAAATTTCCATACTAAAAAGAAAGGCTTTTTGCTTTTCCACAGATTTTTATTGTATGGTACAACGCGTTTCGCCGATTTGCGGCATCATCAGTTATAAACCTGATGATGCCGTAAGTTGGTGAGCCTCGTTGGGCCATGTAGTGATACTTCCACGAAGTGAATTCTGAAACAGTAGTATATATTGGGCCAAATTTTTCACCAAATGTTTAACAGTAAAAATTGAATGTATCGGAAATATTTTTTAAATTTCCTATTCCATCCTTTATGCCTCTCCTTGGGGGAACCCTCCTTCAACCTGCAGCGTTGGGTCAAATTCTTTACCTTTCCCCTTAGGGACGAGAGCGTATTATTTTGCACGTTCTTGTGGTAGTGGAATTTCGCCTTGCCTTTACCATATTCTAGCTTGCACGATATTGGATAAGTTTCTTACTGCATCCTAAGGGGCAATCATTTGTTAGATGACAGCATATGTAATTGCATACGTCTAGAATAGAATGAGTTAGATACTGTGGGTAAGGTTT
The DNA here is from genome assembly GCA_037158775.1 of Hetaerina titia. NCBI lineage: Eukaryota > Metazoa > Arthropoda > Insecta > Odonata > Calopterygidae > Hetaerina > Hetaerina titia. The sequence continues at coordinate 11,548,163 of CM073777.1, read as the reverse complement.
TCACGTATGTGTTGGTTTTGATTGCGGTTTTTTTTCCTTTTATGGGTGGTGACCTAACACTCCCCTCTGCACGCCCTTGCGGCGGTTTGCGGGGTATTATGTAGATGTAGATACAAGGATTCACCGTTATAGACGATAATAGAAGCATAATTCTACAAGAGAAGGTTATTTTGATGGAACTAAACAAGTATATGCAAAGAAAACCTGAGATAGAAAAAGCACGTAAGAGCCTTTATATGAAGGAGGTAAGCATGCACGAATGTGACGCAGGTAAAATAAGTGGGCAAGAACAAAGAGCACTTTGAAAGGCATCAGTTAATAGTTCCACGGTCGCTGAAGTGACTTATAAGAAATAGGTTAAATTGACTTTTGTCTACCCCGACAGGGAACGACGTTTCATCTACACCTACAAAATACCCCGCAATCCGTCGCAAGGACGGGTGGCAGGGGGTGGTAGGTCACCACCCTATCTACATATTACTCGTACTTTATTGAAATTATTATTGCACTATAACACTTGTATTCTTCTCTAAACATGTTTAGCACTTCCTCATTTGTTTTCCTTTCTGTTCATTTCGCCTTCTCCACACCCACATTTGACATGGCACCAATCTACTTCTATAATCTGCAATCATCCTATCCAATCTGCTTCAGTGACCAAGTTTCAGCGCCGTATATCCATAACGCCCCATGTCAAAATTTTGACGAGTATTTTCATAATATTCCTCTTATTCAACGTCCCTGTCATCGACTCACTCCCCCTTGTGAAACCCTCTTTTAGCTAAGTTCTAGTTTAATTCTTCTCCTTATGTCCCTACTACTTTGTCCGTGTTGATCCTAAACACTCCAGAGATTCGTAAATTGTTCTAGCTGCTCTAGTTTTCCCCCTCCTATTTTAATGTTAACCTTAGCCTTTCCCTTCCTGAAAAATCGCATAACCTGTGCTTTATTAATATTGATTCTCATCCCTTACAACCCCTTGGCTGACTGAGCAACTAATGCTTGGTCATCAGCAAACCTAACCGATTTTACGAATTCCCCTCCGACTTTCATTCCTACCTCTACGGCTAATATACCTACTAATACGGCTCGTATATAAACCTACTATTTCCTCATGCACATGACACCACGGGATTCACCAAAAACCGCGAGAAGAGTGTGCTACCGAGCACCATTTATGTAACATGCCTACACATATTACGAATATTACATGGTTATCGGCTGCTCCTGTACCTACACAAGGAGGATTGGAAAAACATTTAAACAGGGCAGGAACACATGCAATTCAGACCCTTATTACCGATTAGTACTCTACACATTTCGGACGAGCAATTCAAAAATACAATAAACTTAATATACATTCACCTACACCCTATCAGGCTCAAGGGCGCACGCTATGTGGGCGTATGGACTCCAGATTCGGAGAGTGTTTTGTGGGAATTTATTCTTGTAAACCCCTATTTTCGACAGTGTGTACCTACTATTTCATTAAGTAATGTATTGCTGTTTACAGTATTGTTTGCTCTGCTTTTGGTACCCTAAATTTCCCATTCCATCCCTTGTCCCTCTCCGTGGGTGAGCCCTTCTCCTACCTGCAGCATTGGGCCAGATTCCTCACCTTGGGTAGGAGAGAGTTTTATTTAGCACGTTCTTGCGGTGGTGGTATTTCGCCTAGCTACTTACTAAAATCTAGCTTGCACGTACCTGATAAATTTCTTGCTGCATCCTAAGATACAATTGTTTGTTGTAATTAAGCATCTGTACTTGCATGCTTGTGGAGTGAGGGGAAGTAGATGTGTATTTTCATACGTGTAAAATGATATAATATTTCTATGAATGTGTGCACTCCTGTGGATTGGGGTTTGCATGTTTGTGTTGGTTTTAAATGCGGTATTTCTCTTTTCCTTTTGGGTGGTGACCTAACACCCCCCGCCACACGCCCTTGCGGCGGCTTGCGGGGTAATATGTAGATGTACTATTTTCTTACATGTTCCCCCTTCTATTGTTCTCGCGAATAATGCGACATGGACATCTTTTTTCTTAAAATAAATTACATATATTTTATTTATTGGAAGCCGCTAAAGACACTATAGGAACCGTTAACGGGAAAAGGATAAGGAAACCATGGGTAACGGATGAGATGATTGCAAAGATGGATGAGAGAAGAAGATGGAAAAATGTAAACACAGAGTTAGGCAAAATGAAGTACAAAGAGTTAAACAATAAATTGAGAAGGGCCACAAATAAGGCAAAAGAAGAATGGTGGAAAACGCAATGCGAGGATATGGAAAGTTTACAGAAGAAGGGTGAAATTGGTGCTCTATACAGCAAGGTTAAGTTATTATCGGGAAGTAAGAAGGCAAGATCTGTGCTAACAGTTAAAGATAAATGGGGTAAGATAATAGTTGAACCAGGAAAAATCCAATAGAGATGGAAGGAATATGTAGAAACACTGTATGGTAAAGAACTTAGGCCGACAAGGTTAGACATAGAAAAGGAACATGACGTAGAAGAAGATAGCTTAGGTCCAGGCATACTCGACGATGAAATAGAAAGGGCATTAAAGGAGATGAAAGCAAATAAGGCTGTGGGGGTGGACAATATTCCTGTAGAAATGTTGAAATGGTTAGGGAAAGGTGGGAAGAAGGCCATATATGGACTGATTCGTAGTATCTATGAGGAAGGAATCTGGCCCGAAGATTTTGTGAGATCGGTGTTAGTTCCTATTCCAAAAAAGGCAAAGGCTTCGTCATGTGAGGATTACAGAACAATAAGTTTGATATCCCACGCAGCTAAAGTTATTCTCAGGATCATCAACAAAAGGATAGAGAGTAAGGCAAATGATTACTTAGGGGATGATCAGTTTGGGTTCAGGAAAGGAAGAGGTACGCGTGATGCCATTGCAGTAATGAGAGCACTAGTCGAGAGGAATATAGAATACAATCAGGACGTTTTTGCCTGTTTTGTAGATTTCGAAAAAGCGTTTGATAGAGTGAATTGGGAAAAATTAATGCGTGTATTGCAGAAAATAGGAATGGATTGGAGGGACAGGAGACTGATCCGCAACCTGTATATATCTCAGACTGCTCAGGTGCGAGTGGGGAACGGAGAGTCCGGATGGGCAGTGTTAGGAAGAGGTGTAAGGCAGGGTTGCCCATTGTCACCGGTACTGTTCAACGTATATGTAGAGGAGATGATTAAAGAGGCATGGGAAGAACTGGAGGTAGGAATGAAAGTCGGAGGGGAATTCGTAAAATCGGTTAGGTTTGCTGATGACCAAGCATTAGTTGCTCAGTCAGCCAAGGGGTTGCAAGCATTGTTGAGTGAATTGGAGGTTCAGTGCGATAAATATAGGATGAGAATCAATATTAATAAAACAAAGGTTATGCGATTTTCCAGAAAGAAAAAGACTAAGCTAAATATTAAAATAGGCGGGGAAAGAATAGAGCAGGTAGAACAGTTTACATATCTCGGAAGTGTTTTGGACCAACACGGTCAAAGTGGTAGGGACGTAAGGAGAAGAATTGCGCTAGGCAAGGAGGCTTTCTCAAGGAGGAGGGAGTTGATGACGGGGACGTTGAGTAGGGATGTTAAGACAAGACTCGTAAAACTCTGATATGGAGCGTAGCTATGTACGGCGCGGAAACGTGGTCGCTGAAGCAGGAGGATAGACGTAGATTGGAGGCTTTTGAAATGTGGGTGTGGAGAAGAATGGAGAAGGTGAAATGGACCGAAAGGAAAACAAATGAGGAAGTACTGGAAATGGTGGGTGAGGAGAGGGGTTTGTTGAGAGAAATCCTATGGAGGCAAGAAAAATGGATGAAAGGCGTATTGAGCGGTAGTGGAATGTTGAAGAGGGTAATAGAGGGGAGAATGTTGGGCAAGCGTGGTAAGGGCAGGAACAGGATAGGGATGTTGGACGGGATGAAGGGAGGAAAGAAGTACGCAGAGATGAAGAGGGACCTGATGTAGATTAGTTTGCTAGAAGGGGAGTCACAAAATGTTTATTCGATAGTTGTGTCCATCCAAAAACCTACCTTAACCGGTAGATTACCTAATAATA